>CM035148.1:38352226-38952226 GCA_020205605.1 Panax ginseng
TTCGAATGAATGGGAAATTACGTCGTTCTTTGATTTGCAGAATAAGTCGAGACACAAGGCAAGGGTAAGGTTCTATTAGTTTTAAAGTATATAGAGACAAAAATGTTTTGTCCAAACATTACTGTTTCTTCTCCTCCCAATAATTTAGAAAATCAATCAACTGTCTTACAAGCCTCAATCTACTATATATATATATATATAATATGACTAATATTACTAAAATATTCTATATGTCCACGTGACTTTTTCGTCATTTAGTTTAAACAATTCAATAATGTGTTTTATAAGGTACAATTAGAAATGTAAAACTCAACAAAATGAGATTTTGATATAATTATACTTTTTTTAAAAATATTTTTAAAAATATAATTATACTTTTTAACAAGTCGTGATATAATTATACTTTTTTTAAAAATATTTTTCCAACTAAAAATAAAGAAAAGATATGAGTAGAAAAAAATTGATGTAAAATAAATAATGTGATATCCGGAATATTCTTAAGGATTGTAATTACGATCTTAAAAGATTTAATAAAGGTTGATTTAGTGACCTAATCCATGTGTTATGCGAGGGAATCAAGCGGCGTTAATTCGTGGAAGAAAAATATTTTTTTCAAAAAAGCGAAGAAAACACTTTTCGCATTTACGACATTTCGTATTACGCCATAGTATTTATACGGGGTATAAATACACAATTTCTATTTAAAAGTACGAAAAGTCAAAGTCAACATTTTGACTAATCGGATGAGTTACGAAAGCTAACAACAAATCGAACTAGAAGCAAACTAAGTTGGATTTGGACCAAGGGGAAGGGGGCCCAGATTTGGCAAGGTTGGGAGGGCCTTTTGGCCATATAGGAAGATTGCAATACTTGCCTAGCTTGTAAGTATTGTATCTTGTTTAGCTTGAGTGTTGTTAAGCTTTGCTTGGTGAGTTGTGGCTCTTTGCTAGCTATGGGATTGCATGGCCTTGTTGGACAACTTTGTATGGGTTAGCTAGTTAGGTTAAGCTTGGTAGATGATTGGTGAGATGTGGCCTTGTGTGAGCCTAAGGTTGATTAGGGAGATGTGGCCTTATGTGAGCCTAAGGTTGCTTGGTGAGATGTTTTCTATAAATATAACCCTCAATTCTTCCTTAATCTTGTTCAATAAAATAAGAAGCTTGAGAGAGAATACCATAGTAAGAACAATTATAATTGAGAGAGGGAAATCAAGAGGCTTGGTTATTCAAGAATTCATAAAGCTAACACTTCAAGAGCTAAACCTAGAATTCATTTATTTCGTATGTTAGTTCGTTCATAATTTTTTATGATAGAACTTATGAACGTATGCATGTTAGGGTTATGATTATATGTGTTAGAGTTAGTAAGTCATAAAGCATAATAAACTAAGTAATGCTTTAGACAACTAATTGAATTAAGTTGTAGCAAGTTAAACATGAAGCTATAAAAACTTGTTTTTAGTAGTTTTTACAAGAGGTGTGCAGCCTCATATGCTTAGATTTAGTCATGAAATTAATAGCCAAGTCGTAGAGAGAAGTTATGAACGCGTAGGAAAAAGAATCACCCAAAAATACCTAGTAGTTTGAAAGTTATGCATGTTTGAAATAGGTAGGTTGAAACTACCAAAACTGGAAAAAATGAAATTTCGAATCATAAAATGAGCTTATGACAGACTTTGGGTAAACGATTGAAGCGAAATGACTGGTACTGACGTTGAATTTTGGTTGTGAAGCCTTAGAGTGGCGTTAATGCGTGTCGAGCGTCTTTGCGTAGTACTTGGGCGATTCCTTAGGGTGTCTAGGCACTATATTTTTGTTCGAGTTTTCCAAAGCCTATTTTGTTAAGTTTAGGTAATCGGACATTGTAAATGATAAGTATTGAAATAAAATTCATACTTAAAGCTAATTAAAGTGAACTAAGAATGTAGAGTTATGTTGTGACTGATTATATGTCGACCTCATCAAATTATGTAGGCCGAGCAAATGACGCAAAATTAGTGTAAACGTAAGAGACGGAATCAGGCAGTCTTCTACTCTTTTGCACTTTGTGCAACAATGTGTTTTAATCATTTGATCTGTGAAGTTCATTGTATTAGGTGAAATGATTTATGGAAAGGAGTTATTTGTCATTGATTCGACTTAACTCAATTTGTGAGCTATTCTAGTCGGAATGTTTATTGTTGAGATATTGAATTGTTATAATTCTTTATTTGTGATAAGTTGATTGTGCCAAACCAAATTGTTTTGGGGCAGAATCTGAATGTTAGTAACTGAGTTGAACAACCCTTGTATTAAGGGGATGTATGACATGCCGGCTAACCGGATTCTATACTGTGAATACAAATTTAGCACTATTACAAATTTAGCACGATTAGTGTTTAATTATCGGGCAGTGTTCTAAAAGTCGCTAGTCGGTCCCATGTCGGTTGGCTACCGACTAGCGACTAGGGGATTAATCAGCTAGTCGGATTTTCAATTTTTAAAAAAATATATATTCTCCTTCCTCATTCATAAGTTTTGAGCAAGTAGAATAACATAAGTAACACAAATCATCAAATAAAAACATGAAAACTAAGTAAAACCAAATAGTTTGATGCTCTAACGGTCAGATTTCTAATAATTTAATTTATAACTGAAGTCAGATTTTAATAATTTAATTTATAACTGAAGTTGAAAAAATTTAAAATTTAAAATGAAATATAATAATTAACTAAATTAATTTATCCAACCTTTTCTTTAATGCCCACTAAGGAACTAATTAAGCCTTGTATCAGTCTTCAGTTGACAAACTGTCGACAAACTAGAGATGAAGAAGAGCAGCTGACGAAAAAAAATAGAGAAACTGAGAGAGAGAGAGAGACGAGCCGGAGAAGAAGGCCGATGATGATGAAGATGAAGAGCAGCAGTCGAGCACTCGTCGTCGTCGGTAGTCTTCGTCTTCGTCGTGGCGATGGTCGTCTCGCTACACTACGACGTCGGCGTCGGTCGGCGATCGTCGTCGGCGATCGATGCAAGATCGTCGTCAAGCCGATCCGATCGGTAGCGATCGTAAATCGGCAACAACGATCGAAGAAGGAGAAGAAGCGACGCGATGGCGATCGGTAGCTAGAAGAAGAAGAAGCGTGATCGTCGTCATGACTTGATATGTTCCATTTGTTCCGATTTGCTCCGACTTTACCGACTAGTCGTCGACTTGAGTCCGACTAAGTCGGCCAGCGACTAAATCAAAGGACTAGGACTTGATTGACTCGGCGAGCCTCCGACTTCGACCTAGTCCGACTTTTAGAACACTGGTATCGGGAAACCGATACACACTGATGTCACTTTTGTAGCAGTATTGATGAACCGTGGACGAGATTTATTATTAGTTCTTGGTTTAACCACTCAGTTTACTATTATGAACCACTGTTATATCTTTTGTTGTTAAACTTCTATTCTTTGTACTAGAATAGATATGAATTCTTTAGACTTGCTGAGCTATCTTATGCTCATTCTTGCAAATATTCTTAATTTGCAGTTAAGGAAGGAATACCAGAACAATCTGGCATTAAAAACGAGAAAGTGAAAGAATAGTAGTTACGTCAAGATAGATATAATTATTGTTGTCTTTTGATGTAATAGAACGTAAGTTGTAATGACGTTGAAATATGTATAAAAGAGAATTATTAAGGAAAACATAGTGTTATGTCCTTTTTGGAAATGTATTATATTAGGTACTTTACATTTGAAGTTGATGGATGTATCGATTGAAATAATTGGAGTTAGTTCTTATTGAATGTTAAGGTTGTATGAGCGTTCTTGAATTCATACTTATGGTAGGTTTATGACTCATAGTAGTGTGGTAAGTTTTTGAACCCACAGTCATATGATAAGTTTCTGATTTGTTTTTGAACTCATATTACTATGGGAGTTCTTAAACTCATATTATTGTGGTAAGTTCCTGAACTCATAACGTATGGTAAGTTCTATGAACGATGATTATAGTATATTATCAGACAATTAACATTATTGACAATGTTTAGAAAATTCTAACGAGTAAAGAGGTTATCTAATTGAGTGTCGTTTTTAACGAAAGGCCCCATCTTTTCTAAAAATGACTTGGTTGTCATTATTGTGAGTTTATAATATCTATACTCAGAAGGATTTAGTGTTGGAAGTAAGGTGCTATCCATAGAATGGATGTGAGTCACATGTTGGGATAAGGTAAAGACCAAGTTGCGATCCAGAGTTGAAGATAGAGAAATTGATGTTAGTGTGTAATGGACTAAGTTAAACCAGAAAGATAATGGTTAGTCAACACCATCTCCACCGTAAAGAGCAGACGGATTTGGGGGCGTGAGAAATACATACATATATATATATATTGTCTTTAATTAAGATGGGGATCATATTTTAGTAAAAAAATAACTATAGTAATGAATCATTAAAGATTAAATATTATTTATGTTGATTTGTGTTACAAATGAATCAAGATTGACTAAGATGATTGAAGATTTTCTTAGTTTGATTTTAGAAGCTAGTTGGTGAAAATTGAGAAAAAAAAACAAGATAAATAACAAATGAGGTGGTTATATGCAAAGTAAGAGTTAAGAAGGGCATTTTAGTACTTGTTCTTTTAATGGTGTTAACACTAAAGTGAGACTTTGCAAATTTTTTAAGCCACAGGTGGCTAAGTGGTGGTTTTTTAACCACAGGTGATGATTTACACAAAATGTGTAAATCACAGGTGGGCAAATTACATTTTACCCTAAAATATTTGTTTCACAGAGTTGTACTCATATAGTCCTTTTTCTATTTTTACAATTCGCATAAGAGTCCTTTAAGATCATTTAACCTTATTTTACCTGAGATTTCACTTGGACCATATTGTTTCAGATACATTTCCATTGTCTATCTTTACTACTCGCGTGCTCTCTCCAAGCCCATGTCCAGGTAGTTCTGAGCCAAAAAAGATTAAATGATTGGTTCAGATGATTGAGGATTTTGGTGGAAGTTTATGAAAAAGAATCTATCGAGATTCAGAAGAAGATTGATCGAGTTAGGAGCTTGAGGAAATGACTAGATAATATTTCATGTTACTATATGTCACTAAGTCAGTCTAGGAGCTGAAACCATCTACCAAATAAAGGAGCTGCATTATCTGGGATAGTTCTTCTTTTTCAACCTTGTTACATAATGTTATGGATAATTTGTGGTGAAAATATTGAATTAAATGGATGTAAGGACAGTTGTATGCAAACTGCAGTAGGTCTAGGTGATAAGATCCCATCTGGGATTGTGATCTAATTTCTTTCTCTTTTCTTTTTTTTGGTGTGGCCTGGGGAAAGCGGGGGAGCAGGGGGTGGTGAGGAAAGCATTGGGCTGGAGTGAGGTAATTTGGCATTTTACAACAGGGAGTCTCGAAAACCTTTTTCAGATAAATATGTAATTTCGTACGTTACTTTCTTATTTAGAGTTCTTTCAGAAAGAGTTTCTTTCTTTCCTTTCTTTTAAAATCTATTAAAAGAATAGAAATGGCATAATTTTGGTAGGTCTATTTTTTGTGTTTAGACAAGGTGTACTAGCACTCAACTTGTAAAATCTATTTGAAATTATCATATTTTTCATAATCTGAAGCTACTCATATACTAAAAAAATGAAGAGCAGTAAACAAGTTCAGAAAAACCTCAAATAATGATGTCTTTTAACCTAAAAAATCAATTACCTGGATCATGGAACAACTGAAATATTTCTGCATGTCAGTGATGCGAACATCATTTTGATGGAGATGTCTATAAAGTTGTATTATATCATGTTCACCATGCAAGCCCGATGATATGCAGTATTGACATGCTGATGTGTCACAAGTGATGCAATAATGGTTGCATCGGTTCTTGCTAAAACTCATGAGCTATACAACGATCGAAGAAAGTCCGTTGTAGGAAATTTTGAGCCATTCTGGTTTTTCAATCTGAGGTCGTACTATTTGTGCAACCTACAAGAAATAATACATTCCCTTTATTAACATTTATTATTATTGAGGTACTGTAAATCTCAAAGACTTAGGTGAAGATATTTAATTTTTTTGCATCCATGAACTTCTTTCTCTTAATCATCATATGGTTTTCTCAGTTTGAGAAACTATGGAATTGTAAATCAAGACTAGGAAATGAGTGTGAGTATTTGCAAGGAAAAGCTAGTGTCTAAACAAGAGTAAGTTTAATGATGTATAACGAACCTGTTCTATGGAAGGAAATTTGCATTAAGACTTAAGCATAGGTGTGAAAGAATCATATATTCAGTTACTTACCTAATTAATATTTATATTTAAAAGGATTGACCTTGTGAGCAAGATGAAGTTGACCTGAGCAGTCCGTATGCTCAACTGAAGTAATTGATTTTCCAATAATCTATTGCAAGTCCTAGAGAACATTTAAGAATTCTTCATCTTCCCTCGATTTAATTTCACTTATATTTGCAAAAGGTAATGTATCAGTCCTAATTCAACCTTCTTTCTCTCAGGTGAGGTATGTGAAATGTTACAAGTTTACAATGACAACTTGGTTAATGAAGAAGAGTTGTTCCTCATGGACCGCTGAACAAGTTTACATAGATGATGGAGCTTCCTCAGCCTGTACAGAGGGACAAACACATTTCAAATATTATCCTCAATGGAAGGTACGCATACACCTTTCTCTGGAACATTCCTTTTGTTCATAACCAGAGAATGATCTGCGATTGTGACAAACTGATGCACTTTGAAGTTGGATATTAATCCGTTCTAGGGTATTAGTTTTAGCTTTGGTCATACACGCCTTATTTTTATTTTGTCTAATGAATTGTTCAGAAAAAGAAATTATAATAACATGTTTTGAGCGTTTGAGTATGTAAAAATTGTTAAAGGCGTGAGTGGTTGCATTATGGATGTGGATTTGAAGATTACTGATCCGATTATATATATGTGTGTGTGCGTAAGTTGCTGGAGTATGATATTTGCTAAATGATTTTAAAAAGCTGATGTAAAGTTATAAACATAAAATAACTTCAAAGATAAGAAGAGACTTGCTATTTGACTAACAAGGTAGATCAATAATACATCTGAAATAGATTAATGGTTTCAGATGTATGTAATCAAATCTCTTCTGGCCATTTGAAGAGATTATAGATGAAAGCCAGGTGTTGGAATGAATAGAAACAGTGATTTAGATTATCTGGAATTTGGATTAAGAAACTAATGTAATGTGCAATAATAGTATCAACTCAGGATCATGAGATAGTGGGAAAGGGGAGACTGCTGTTCTATAACAAAACTTGTGCTTTAATGAAGAAGTCAAAATTGTAATAAGAATAATAATAAGAAAAAACTGGTTTATATACATGGCAAAAAGTTGACATGGAACATAAAAATAAAATTAAAGAGTACAAGGAAGCTAGACACAATGAAGGTGTAGAAATATGTAAAAGCGCAAAGAAAGACTTCAAAAAAGAACAAAGGGGAAAGAATTGTATATAAACCTTCTACACTTGTTGAAATATCTGTTATAGGAAAGGCTATGGGATTGAATCTGCTAATTCTACAGCAGTTAGTGAGTAGGGGAGTGTATTGGAGGACCTCTGGGCTCTTTCAATCGGTGTAAATGAAGGAAATTTTGGGCACTATGTGGATTGTAAACAATGCTGTTTTTCTAATGCAATTTAAGCGCCCAATATTATTGCTGGGTAGATATGTGTGTTTTCTTTAGTGTATGTGTTAGGGTGGGAGGGTGGGGGGGTGGGAGGGGGGAGATACTAGCAGATTGTTAAATGGGAGCTCAACAGTCTTATGAATAGAAACCCATGGAAAAGGTACCAAAATTGACTGAACTTGAGGTGGCTGAGTAATACAATGTAAGAATTCAATAAATATCTGGTACTCATTTGCTCATGTGTTTAAAATGGAGAGAGGAATACACTGTGTTTTGAAGGTGGAAAGTTTTGCTTGCACAATGATGTTGGCTATGTTAAATCTTCTTTTTTTGGGGCTTTTCATGAAGTTTATCTGGGAAGCATTCTTCATTAGATTCTTTGGTGAAGTTGGCACTCGAATAAACTTTTGACATTCCCTATGTTAGAAACTACAAGATTATGAAATAAGGGAGACATTGACCCTGTTTGGGCAACATATTTGTTTTGTGTTTTCAAGTTATAATCCTCAAGTTAATCTAAACATTATAGCTTGTGTAATTATGCAATGAAAACTTACAATAATACCCTAAATCAAATTTATTGTTTCTTTTCTTCTCACTTAATTTATTTCTTATTTGCAACTTGTAAGAATTGAAGTCAGCTAATAAGCTTATGTTGTAAATAGTAATGAATTATTGGGAATGTGAGATGAAGCATATTAAAAGATTTTCATGAAATCCTTTCCCTCATTTTTCTTTTATGTCTTCATCAAATGTTTTTAAGAATCTATTTGAGCATAAACTATCCTAAGTTATAAAACAAATACTAATCGAATAAATTTCACTATTACACATCTAAAAAGTACTCGAAAGAAAAGATTCAATATTACATCAATTTTGAAATTTTTGCATACCTGTTGAATCGAGCTAGAAGAGGAACCACTCATCGTTTCTTCTTTGGAGGAATAAATAAAACAAAATTCTTTTGGTTTCTTCTTTCGAGGAATTCAAATGGATTTAAATAATGAAGGTACTAAACAAAAGGTAAAAGAGACAGGTCTCATTTAATGCAGTTGGAGATTATCATAATCAGATTATAACATATGATGGCTACCATAATTTGATTTTGATAATCTCAAGCCTCATCAAATAAGGCCTTTATATGTTTGCCTTTTCCTTTTGCACATTATTGCTTATTTGATGAGGCTTGAGAATCAAAATCAAATTATTATAATTTGATTGTGATAACCTCCAGTAGAATTAAAAGAGACCTTTATCCTTTTTCCTTTTGTACCTTTATTATTTAAATCGATCCGAATTTTATTCTATTCATTCCTTCAAAGAAGAAACGCAAATAATTTTATTGTATTCATCCCTCCAAAGATGAAACGACGAGTGATTCCTCTTCTGGATCGATTCAATATGTATGCAAAAAAATTTAAACTTAAATGTAATACTGAAAATTTCTTTTGAGCAATGTTCTAAAAGGCGCTAGGCAGGAGGCAGACGGCTGGGGGGGCTAGCGCCAGGGGGACCTAGGCGGAATTTTTTATTTTAAGCTAATTTTAATATTTTATCTTATAGTTATCTAAATAAAATAATAATATAAAGCAAAACAATCTATAATAAAGGCCTTTGCTTAAAGTTCAAACACATATCTTTAACGTATTAGTTTTATTCATAAACAAGATTGTTATTAAATAATAAAATTTAAAATTTCAAGAATTTAATTCAATATTAAAATTTAAGAAACAAAACATAAATTTAAGAATTATATTGAATTAAACTAAATATTACAAATGTATCATTATTTATATAATTTGAAATTGATACAAGTTCAAAAAATTATAACTATAATAAAATTATCCATTTTGACTTGATCTTGTTCACTTTTTGTTATGATTTGATATGTTACAACCTGCATTATGAATATGGTAAATCATTAGAAAAATAAATGTATCAAGATCTGATTTGGGTAATTATTAAAAAAAAACCTCTACGTCTAGGTCCGCCTGCGCGCCTAGGCCACGAATAAATTTCTGGAGAGATTTTTTGGCTTAGGCGAGGTGCCAGGGGGGCCTAGCGCCTAAGCGCCGTTTAGACCACTTTTTAGAACACTGCTTTTGAGTATGTTTTAGGCATGAACTAACTAGTAAAATTTTTCGACTAGTGTTTGTTTTATAACTTAAGATGGTTTATACTCAATAGGTTTTTAACAAGATTTGTTAAAGGCAAAAATAAAAATGAGGGAAAGAACTTTAATTGTTTTTCATATAAAACTTTTGATATGCTTCCCCGCACATTCCCAATGTTTCATCACTATTTACAACACAAGCTTATTAGCTCAATTAATTTTTACAATAAAGTGAGCAATTAAGTGAGAATAAGCAATAAATTTGATTTATGGTATTCGCTTAAGTTTGAAGAATTCATTGCATAATTGTCCAATCACCCTCAGAAATCTGAGGATTATACCTTATTTGTGTAAGTTGTATTAAACACTACAATGTTGGGTTATTTTAAGCTATAAACTCTAGTACAAATTAGTTGCACAAACAACCACATATTATAGTTTTTCTTTCTTGTAGAAGGTAAATAAAGTGAGAAGGGGATATGCTATTTTTTTGGGGGGCCTAAGGAATGACTTTGTACTAGTTTTTCCCTTTAATCTTCTTTGGGGCCTTTAGGTTTAGGAGTGCTACACTGCCCTAGGGATGCATTTATCTCTCATAATTCCTTTCCTTTGACCGAATTTGAAAACCTATCAAATAGTATATATGTGAAATAAATGCGGAAAGAAAATTCATTTTATTGTTGAAACTTTTTAGTGTAGTGACGTTATATGACTTGGGTAGTGTTTGATAGCCTCTTATTGCCTCTTTTTGGCCTTATATCTTTTTCGCACAGAGGCTATATTGTTTAATAAAAAAAAAATTCAACCTCTTTTTGCCTATTAAAAAAAACATTGAAAAATAGAATAAGAGGCTCTTCATTACTATTTATTCTTACTATCTTAATTTCATATTTTTAATTATTTACTCACTTGTCTCGCTACACCAGCCACCATCACCCACAACCACCCACCACCACAATCCACCACCAGGCAGAACCACCCATCATCCACCATACCGCTCACCACTGCCACCACCATAGCCCACCATCCACCACCACCATTAGCATATTTTATAATAATTATGTAAAATTGTCATAACTATTTAATGTTTATTATACTTGAAATATTTTACTAGTTATACATTTTTGGTGATTTTGTTTAAATTAATTATTTAATATTTATTATAATTTTATCCTCACTTTAAGTTTGTATAAACTGATATAAAGGTAAATTAGTAAAATGTTATATTCAGACAAACAAAAAAGATGTATCAAACAACTCTATTTCATTTCATCTCTGTTTTAAAAAGAGTACTTTATACAGAGCCTCTATTTTAATAAATTAGTTTTATCAAACACTACCTTATTATTTCACATTTATATATTTTTATTAAAGTAAAATATGCTGCCTTCCTTTGCCATTAATTGACCTCTTTTTTTTTTTTGCCTTGGTAGGAAGTCTGAAATTGATTGAACATCTTCATTTTATTTCAATTCAAAGCATTATCGACCCCGCAATCCATTTAAATAAGATTATATGACTCGCTTTTGCTCCAATTAAAATCTTTGTGGACACTATACAATTCTTAAATTACGTTACATCTTCTTAGGTTCAATTACTGTTTACAGAGGGAAGGAGGGACTATTAGAGAAACATTTTGGTAAATATTGTAGAGCTTTTTTTGGTACCATTAAACTTCAATACATTCAAATGTGGGGGTGGGCAATTGTAGAGAAATTTTAAGATATTAATCATAATAAAATTAGGTAGATAAGTGGTAAATGGTAATCATGGCTTCAGATGCCTTATATTCATTGTTTTCTAGTGGATTAAATACTTTTAAATGGGTTTGCATCGAGACAACGAGAAAAAGTTGTGTTTACAGTAGTGATGAACTCGTATCAGCTGTCCTTCTCAAATACCACACTGAAGAATTCATAGTCTTAATGACGTTTGTGAGTTCTTATTGACTTGATGCATAACTTTTGACTAGTGCCTGATCCACAGAGTTTTAGCATGTTATCTTATTTAAGTAGCAGCTTACTAGAGTTCTACGTTGCACTGGTGTTAACCGTGTTATCATGCTATCTAATTTGGTGGTTATCCTCTAAAAACTAATATTAGACACTTCGAAGTTAGACCCCCACATTCTACACAATGGATCAAATTGGTCAACTAGTCAACGAAATTTTCTTACAAAGATCAATTTATACTCAAATTTTGTAATAAAAGTTTTTAAAAAGTCATATTCGATAGTTCGCAAATCTGAAATTGGATTTGGGGGTTCGGCAAATGTTTACAAATATTAAATAGATTTATATATAGATATAAATATGATTATATATATTTGTATGTATATACACACACATTAAAATTTCAGTACCAATAAATAATAATTCATAATAGAATGTTGAAATATTCAAGACAAACAAAGTTGTTTATGCTAATTCTATTTAGAAAAACAGAAAATATATAGAATTAGTATATAAAACATTATAATAATAGTATAGTAATATATTCAATTTTTATCATCTAGAAAAAATACTGAAGAATCCTTCTGAAGAATCTTGCCAAATCTAGAAGAATCCAAGAATTCCTGAATGAGTTTGGCAATTCGCTAATCTACCGAAGAACGGTTGTTTCCTAATAAAAATCGAAGTGACTTATCTACGAAATACATAAATAAATTTGTAATATCATTATATATATATAATGTATCCAATTTTTTGTTCATTCAATCTGGAGGAAGAATGCCTGGTGATAATAGCCGTTGTTTTCTTTCAAAATAATAAAGTTGCAAAAGGATTTATTAAGGAGATAATGTCCTCGTATAGTGCAACTGGATATTACAACAATCAGATTATGACATACTTATTATTTTGTAAGCTCATTTGTTTTTAACTTTTTATAACGTTGAAACCTCAAAATGCAATAGACTTACCACCGGGAGCACACAATATTCCACAAACCACGCACGCCGGTAAGTTCATAGTAAACTCTGTTTTGGTGGCTCCAAAGGATGACATGCTGATTATTAACAATTAGAATATGAAAATTTTAAATATGATAATCAAATTATTGACCATTAAATTATTTAGAGGCTATTCTGATAAATTTTTAAAAAATTAGACGCTTGCACAATTTATAGTGTGATATTTACCTTTTAAAAACTCTGCGTATGACTTATTGCATAGCTACTAAAGGTTGAGTCAGGTGTTGCAATATAATTATAAATAATTAGCTCTCTCTTATTAAAATGAACCAATAATGTGAAGCCTTATTGTTTTTTTTTTAATACTTTTTTGCTATCATTTGGGCTCATTGCAGCCTACTCCAACTAGTTTGGGTTAAAAAGTTGAGTTGAGTTTCAGTTGAGTTGAGTAATCCTGTAAGCAATATGTGGATTAAGCATATTATATGTTTTATTGTAAATTATTTGTATAAATTGGCTAAACACAACTATGCGAGCTTATAGTTAAACTAGAAGTTGTAATGTGATACAATATAAGTTTCACCAAACATAAACATAAAATAATTTTTCTTAGTCTGTATAAGTACTACATTAAATATTTAATTTTTATTATTTATTCTTTAAGTGAAGAGATGGAGTTCGAAATCCTAAGATCCTTTGCCTATGATGTCCTTTGACTTGTATATATTATTAGCAGAGTTCCCATTTAAAGTGTGGTCAACACATCTCAGCATAGTAGCTAAACTAGATTTCACTTCATTCACTGATTTCACAAATTTCAATCAAGTAATCATAGAGGTCACTTTCTACTTACGCATTTAACTACAAACAATAGGTGAGTTAGGGGATAATAAGTTTGAGGTAATCCGCTTGTATAGCACAACCTCCGTTTCAATATTAGAGATGCATTTTTCTAGGGCAGTGTATTCTTGACCATGGTGCAGTTTTTTTCTACTTATCGAAATTGAGTGCACAGGATTATGTTGTGCCTATACTGAATTGCAACGCAACTCAACTAGGGGCTGCAAATGAACCCATATGAAAACCAAAAAGTAAAAGGCAATATGGGTTTCACATGGGTTAATTTTTACAAGCTAAGTTTTATATCCACCTTTTACGTGACTAACATCGGATACAACACTCCTTTATCCTAGCCTGAAATGGCCACACAAGAAGCATAATCGGAGTTTTTAAAGGGTGCCACACTATAATATGTGCAGTCATCTAATTAATCTTTTTGAATTTTTTATAATATCCTAAATAATTTAGTTGTTAATAATTTGATTATCATAATCAATTTTCAATAGTCTGGTTGTAACAACTTGTATCTTTTGGGACCACCCAAACATAGTTTACTATGGGCTTAGCCGATGGGCGTAGTTTGTGGTAAGGTCGACCCATTGCACATCTCCACCGGCAAAATAAATAAAAACTAATCAAATTGTCATAATCATATGATTAAGTACGATTGTTTTAATATACGGGGTCTTTATCTCTTTAACCAAAGTCCTTTTGTAACTTCATTGTTTTCAATTGATGGTTATCCTGCCAGCTATTCCTCCTCGAGATTGATTCAACATGTACAAATTTTTGACACATTATATTTAATATTGCAAATTTGTTTATGTATTTCTTAGATAAGTATGAGATATATCATGCATTCATCAATTTTCCCAGTACAAATTTGAGTATAAACTGATCAACTGTCTTGTAAAAAAAAATTCTTTGACCAGTTGACTTATATGGTGTGCCTATATTCTTCTATAATCCTGGCAACATGCAGGCAGCTTGTAAAAAAAATCTTTGACCAGTTGACTTACATGTTATCAGCTTGGTTTTTTTCTTCTTTATTATTATTCTGTATATGAAGTTCTCTGTGTTTTGTTTATTTTCTCATTTTATTGTTGAGCCTTGATACCGTGGTCGTGGAGTTGAGTTTTGTTTGTAACCAACAAATGTGCTTGCTGATGTGGCCAAGGACTGCAAATTTAGAAGCTTGCTGATGATGATGCTCCCAGTGCCCCTTCATTAGCTGGTTTTGCCCGGGGATCAATCAAGTTGCTGAAGAGATTTTGATTTTAGAGGAAATGGTACACCTTGCCCTGAAAGCTCAAGGGGTTTTGCACTTACAGATGAAGCAAATGTGACCAAAATTTTATTCCACTATGGATGGTACTGCAAACAGAATTATGTCCCACTATTATGTATGTGTTGATTTTATTTTTTGGATTTACTTTTATAGAGTTCATTGGAGAATTTTGAACAACTGAAGTTGCTTCTTTATGCCTCACGGGACGGACTGGTGCTGTTTCTTCCATCCCTCCGCCAGCTCATTTTCCACATTTCATGCTAGGTAGAAACTAGTTATGTTGAATTTCTCCATCCATATCTTGTCATAAACTGGCCCAACCAATTTATCTATTTACTTGATATATGGCTGATTCTTATATGATAAGTTGCCTTGATACATCTCATTCCTTGTCTAAAATTTTCTTCTTGCTGTACAGCTTACTTGGTAAGACCTGATTCATGTCAACTAAAAGGCTGGAGAATGTCCTAATTTTGGACTTAAAACAGCTATTTCAACCCTAATGTCTAGACAAAAGCTTGGATTATGCTCTGGCTTAACTGCAGTAGTCAATTGGTTAGGCACGAGGTTGGTTATCAACATTCAATTTCATCATTCATGATAAACCGCTCTATATCAGAAATATCTAAAGTTTTTCCTCTTATGGATATGTTATTAAGTAATGTGATTTTCCAACTTATATTATGGTCTATTTTTGATAGGTCACCTTGGGATTGAAACAGTCAGGCATCGTCAGCAGGTAACTTGGTATGATGAGCAAATTGATTTTTGGTTTTCATGGAGTCAGTCAACAAGAGGTAGCTGTAGTGGTGCTTGATAGGTAGTGGATTATTATTTCTCCTGTATTTGTTTTTGACAAATATTTTATACTGTTTTTAATTTAAATCACTAAATATGAACATAAATATTTATAAAATATTGAATATTATTACATACACCCTTTGTTCCACAAAAAGAGTTACATTATCCAAATATGTAAACTTTTAAGGATGTTTTGTTAGTTTAATAGTCTTGTCATGATAATGAAAATATGGTTCTAAACTTGAGAAAATTATGTCCTTTTATATGATGACTTATCAAAAAATTAATAAATAGGACATGTTGTGGACATAGATCCTGGGTGAGACCATGAGTATTTAGTTTGTTTAGATTTTTTTGGTGCAAGATAATTACATGATTAGATTTGTAAATCTTATTGATATTTAAATTTGTATTTTAAGACTGATTATAGTTTCACTAGCTTTGACCTACTTTCATGATTTAACTTTTTAATGTTTGAAGGGATCATTGTTTTGAGTTTTTCAATCACTTGTAATATTTTCATCAATTGCACGGAATATTTACACATTTAATATATTTTATCTTCTCTTTTTTTACTATTTAAAAAAAATAAAAAAGAGTTATATATATATATATATATATATATATATATATATATATATATTACTAATTTACATTATAGAAATTATTTTCACTTCAACACGTAACTATTTCAAAATCATATATATAACACAAATAATAAAAAGTTCAATCTAAAAATTGCAACTATACATGAATAACAATGTAAAGAATTACTATTACATATGTTAATAAAAAAAATAAAGTCGTGAATTCAATTACATTAATTAAAAAGATTTTAATAACTCACGATAAACAAGTTCTAACACGTCATTTATGTTTTTTGTATTAGTAGTGATTATCATGGATTATATTATTTTTTCTAACACTATTTTCACATGAGTTTTTGATATTTTCACATGGTCCCTTCTCACATAAAAGTGAGACCTACTTTCTTTTCATGTGAGAGAAGAATATGTGGAAATATCAAAAATACATGTAGAAATATCAATTTCCTTTTTGATATGGGAAGGTCTCTTATCTATACTAAACCGACCCTCCCAAGTTTTTTCTTATATTATTTTGTTTGATTTTTTCTCAATTTTCTCTTTTATGAAATTTATTTACCTTTTTATAGAGTTCTATTTCTCCTAGTTTGAATTTTTTTTCCTAGCTCTATGTTTTTCCCCCAAGTTCATGATATCTTTATGGATGAGTTTTTATTTGAGTTAATTAGTAAAGACATTTTTATTCATATTTGGGTGTTGGTTATCACGACTGTCTTTTTTTCGTTACTCTCGTATTGAAAAATTGTTCAAGTCTGTTTATTTTTGTCTATTTTTTTGAAATTTATACGTTGAAGGAGGTATAATATTGACTTCAATCTATTTATCAGTGAGAATTATTCCCCATTTTAATTACAAAACTTTGTCAAAACCAAAAAAGAGAAAAAAAGAAGTTGGACCATTAGGATTAAATGCATTTCAACAAGAAGGGGATCCGAACTCATGATATCCAGTAAGGGTGTAAATGAACCGAATCGAGCCGAATATTGTGGTTTATAAAATTTATCGATTATAAAATAAAATTTAATTGAGGCTCGTTTAGCTACTGAGTCGATCACGATCTCGAATCGAGCCCGAGCAGTTTGAATTTTTTAAATGAATATGATCCGAGTATCAATAGAAAATTACAATTTGAGGAGGTTCGAGTAATTTATCAAATTTTAATATTTGCTCATATTTGAATCATTTATATTTCAATTGAGCTCGAATCGAACTTATAGTCGAGCGAATACGAATCAAGCCTGAACTGCTTGCTCATTTTACCGTCTTAATCTCTGCTATACGTGAAAACGCAAGCACTATATGTCATGTAAGTGAAAAAAAATTTGTATTTAAAAGCATATTTAAAGTACATAAATTAATTATATAAAATTTTGGCAAAATTAATGAACCATCCACTATAGTTGATAAGTTTTACTAATTACACCATTAAATATTTAATTTTAAAATTATCTTAATAAATTAATTATTATTTTGAAATTAAGTCATTCTATTATCTCTTGCACACGGATTACTTTTAAATTTTAAATTACCCTAATAAATTAATTATTATTTTAAAATTGGGTCATTCTGTTGTTTCTTGCTCACGACTGTTAAATGAAGAAAAAGAAAAAAAGAAAATGACATGGCAGCAAAACATATATAGAGAGAGGTCACGGGTATTAGTAATACCTGAGGATTCGAAGGTCTTGGAGAGTACAGGGAAGCTTGAGTAATCGGAATCGGGCATGGTGAGGTAGACGCATGAAAGCCCCACAACAAATTCCAAAACTATGTCAGATGCCACTGTGTAACAAGCTGATAAGTTCAGTTGTTACTTAGGCAAGCAACAACAACAATTCACAAGAAATAAGGAAAGAGTTAGATAGAATCAGAAGGAGGGAGTAGAAATGGAGGAAGGATCAGACAGAAACAAAGAATTTAGAAAGGAACAATTTCATATTTCATTCATAATCCTCCTGCTGCGATGAGCACATTACATATACTCCTTCACGTGAGCCTAGATTGGATACCCGCTTAGCCATGTGATTCCTAACAACCTACTAACAGAGCAACATGCTGAAGAAATGCAATGGAAAGAAAAAGACCAACTTGCCCACTCATAAAAATAACAAAAGACATAGATGACCTTAGCTAACCAACTTAATCACCTTACAATCTACCCCTCCCCCCATGAAAACAACCTTGTCCTCAAGGTTGGAAATGAGGGAATTTATTATGGAACTCATCCCAGTCCTCCCAGGTTGCTTTCTCAGGCAAAGTGTTGGACCACTGCACCAATACCTCAACTGAAGCTGCATTGTTTTTCTTTATCATCTTCCTGTCTAGAATAGCCATAGGCTCCACCAAGAATTGGCCATGTTCATCTAGATGAGGTAGGATTGCAGAACTAGTGTGCTTGGAACCAATCCTCTTCTTCAAAAAAGACACAATGGAACACAGGATGGACCTTAGCTTGAGTTGGTAAACTAAGTCGATAGGATACTTTTCCCACTTTTTCCATAACCTGATAGGGGCCAAGATATTTGGGAAGAAGCTTTCCAAATTTAGTTTGAGTAATAGTAGATTGTTTGTACGGTTTAGTCCTCAGGTATACCCAATCTCCCACCAAGAAGGTCCTTTCACTCCTTGCTTTATCAACATAATTTTTCATCCTAGACTGAGCTGTTGTCAAGTTCTGCTTTAATAAGTGCAACTGTTGAGTTCTGTCCTTGCAAAATGACTTGGTAGTAGGGTCCCTAATTTGGCCATATTGATAGAAGTTAAGATGAGGAGGCTTGTAACCATATAGGGCTTCAAAAGGAGATACCTTAAGCCCACTATGGTAATGAGAATTATACCAGAATTCTTTTAGAGGCAACCAAATGGTCCAGTTATTAGGTCTATTTGTAGTCATGCATTTGAGATAACATTCAAGCACCTGGTTGAGCCTGTCTGGCCATCAGTTTAGGAGTGGTATGAAGTGTTTAAGTGAAGTTTTGTCCCCACCAGTTTGAACAATGATTGCCAAAACAGACTGATGAAGATTTTATCCCTATCAGGCACAATAGAGGAAGGAAAACCATGTAGTTTATACATTTGTTTAATGTATACCTGAGCCAAATCTGCAACAGAAAAAGGATGATGAAGAGGAATGAAATGACCATACTTGGTTAGCCTATCAATTACCACCCATATGACTGTCTGCCCTCTAGAATTTGGTAATCCTTCAATAAAATCCATGGATATATCCTCCCATAACTTATCTGGAATAGGCAAGGGTTGTAATAGTCCTGGAAGGGCCACATTTTCATGCTTGTTTTGTTGGCACACATGACAGCTTTTAACAAACTGAGTAACCTCACTCCTCATATTAGACCAGGAAAAATATTTATTTATCCTTTCATATGTACATGTGATACCCGAGTGACCCCCAATAGGAGATTCATGAAATTCAGATAGGAGCTTAGCCTTTAATGCATCATTTGGGCCAACTACCAGTCTGCCTTCGAACTTCAATCTTCCATTCTGAAAAGAATAACCAGGCAGCGACTGAGGGTCTAACTGGAGCTGCAATATTAAATCCTTAAGCCCTTGATCAGACTCCCAAGATTGTACAATTTCCATTATCTAGTGGGGAATACAAACAGATAGGGCTAAGCAGCTTGGCTGAGAATCATAGCCTGGTATTTGTCTAAATAGGCAGTCTGCTGCCAGATTTTCTTTGCCCTTTTTATACACGATCTCATAATCCAAACCCATCAATTTGGTGATCCACTTTTGTTGGTTAGTGAAAGTGATTCTTTGATCAAGCAGGTACTTAAGACTATGATGATAAGTCTTAATTAACACCTTATTCCCAAGCAAGTAGTGTCTCCATTTGTTAACAACATAGATCACAACCATTAATTCCTTCTCATAAGTGGACCAACCTAAGTGTTTAGGAGATATGGCCTTGCTTAGATAAGCTATAGGCTTCCCTTGTTGCATCAAACTGCTCCCAAGCCAAAATAGGAAGCATCAGTTTCTAAAGTGAAGGGTAGAGTAAAATTGGGCATAGCTAGGACTGGTTCTCTCATCATATCATTTTTCAAAGAGAAGAAAGCAGTAGTAACATTATCATTCCATTGGAAATTATTCTTCTTCAATAAATCAGTCAAAGGTTTACTAATAAGGCCATAGTTTCTGATGAACCTTTTGTAATAGCCAGTAAGGCCCAGAAATCCCCTTAGACTTCTAATGTTCTGAGGAATTGGCCATTCTTTCATGCAACAGATTTTCTCAGGGTCAGTGGATACTCCATTTGGGGTAATGATGTGTCCCAGAATCTTGAACTTGTTTACGTACCAAAGAGGCACTTACTCCTTTTAGCATATAAAGTGTTATCTTTGAGCAGCTGTAGGGTTAATTACAGATGTTTAAGGTGTTCCTCATAACTGGGACTATATACTAATATATCATCAAAGAAGACTAGGATAAACTTCCTCAAATAAGGCTTAAAGATATGGTTCATTAAGGATTGAAAGGTGGCTGGAGCATTAGTGAGCCCAAATGACATAACTAAAAACTCAAAAATGTCCAGTATGTGTCCTAAAGGTAGTTTTAGGGATATCTGATGGGTGTACCATGATTTGGTGATAACCTGATCTAAGGTCCAACTTGGAGTACCATCTAGAACCATGTAGTTCATCCAGGAGCTCATCAATAGCCGGAATGAGGAATGTATCCTTGACTGTCATCTCATTCAAGGATCTATAATCTACACACATCCTCCAGGTTCCATCTTATTTCTTTACCAATAGAACTGGAAAAGCATAGGGGCTTGTGTTTGGCTGAATGATCCCTGAAGTTATCATTTCATTTACAATCTTCTCAATCTCCTCTTTTTGCACATAGGGGTATCTATATGGCCTCAGGTTGTTGACTTCCTTCTTTTAAATTGATGTGGTAATTGTGTGTTCTATCTGGTGGCAGCCCTTGTGGTTCCTTAAACACCTCAGAAAAATTCTGCAGCACTTTTTCCAACTGACAATAGTCCTTATTTCTTTCATTAACTACGTCAGCCTCCAAGTTTTCAATGGGTTGTTCTGTGTTGTCAAGGGCATTAGAATTCATCCCAAAGAGGTAGCCAAAATACCCATGTGTTGTTGCATTCAAGGCTTCATTGAAACTCCTCGGAGATATGAAATTTGACAAAGTAGAGAATAACCATCGATTCACCCTTGAGTACTACTATCTTATTATCCTTCATAAATGATAACTGGAGTTGATCAAAAGTCGAAATGGCTCGGGTTGAAGTGCCTAAGACATTGCACACCCGAACAACATCTATTCCCCAAGGCGGACTCTAAAGTCGGTAACAAAAGACTCCCTTGAATCCACCAAGACAATCGTGTGTACATTTCTGCAAACTTTCTACCTTGAATCCATCAGCTACAGAGACTGTCATAGGTTTAGTATTTTGAGTGGAAGCCCTAATCCTTTTGGTAGCTTGAAGATCTAGGAAGTTGTTTGTACTTCCACTATCAATCAATATCCTTAGACTCTTTCCATTTGCCATTCCCAAAATTCTAATAGTATTATTAACCATGTGTCCTGACAAAGCATGTAGGGTAATATGAGCCACATGTACTTTACATTCATTGTCATCTGGAGGTTTTTCCTCTTCACAGCAGTCCCCCACTTCTTCTTCGTTGTCACAGCCTTCTTGAGAAGGTAACATCAAAAATAGGTGAGGTTTCTTGCATTGATGTCCCACAGTATAGGGCTCATCACATGAATAACACAATTTCTTCCTCCACTTTTCTGCTAGTTGCTCCTTGGTTAATCCTCTATAGGAAAATTCTTCCCAAACTCCATACTAGGTATAACAGTGTTACTAACTCCTAATGAAACCACTCCTGCTGGTTTGTTTCCAAGCATTGGACTGGTTCTCAGTTGACTACCGGGCCCCCTATTTTAAACCCCATCCTTCTCCTTTTAACCCATGCTTCCAGCTTTGCTTTTTCGACCCTAGCCATTCTAATAAGCTCTTTAAGGGTTTGTAATTTCAGCTCTTGAATACCCAACCTTATTTCTTCTTTCAACCCTCCCAATAAACAATCTATAAAGAAGGCTTCATTCAAGGAAGGATTCCTGATCAAGGACCACCCCTTAAGTTCCTCAAATCTCTTCCTGTACTCATCAACTATCCCAAGTTGCTGAAATTCTTTAGTTCCCCTATAGGGTTCATCTGATTCTCTGGACTCCATAATTTCATCCACAAATCCATCCCAAGTTAACTCTGGACCTCCTTGCACAAACCCTGAATACCATTCCTCAGCCTCACCTTCCAGATTCATAGTAGCTAGGTAGAGTTTGTGGTTATCAACCATTGAGTGATGTGAGAACAATTTATTGCACTTTCGAATCCAAGGCCTAGGGTTACTACCATCAAATCTGGGAAATTCAAACTTGATTGATTTGAATATGCTAGGGGTACCCTTGTCATCCTGATTTAGATTTTCAAAAGTCCCTAGAACTGAACCAGCATGAGCGTCTGGATTACCTGTGTTGTTTGAAGAAGGAGGCAACCTTAATGAGAGCATAGCTTCAAAACCCCTCATCATCTGCTCCACCTTTTGATTTAACCTCTCCTCAAAATCCAGCTTCAAACTACTAATAGAGTCATCCAACCGGGTCTGAAGCTGCTGAATGGAGTTGGACTGCTCACCAATATAGCCTTCCAAGTTGGAAATTCTTTGAGTGTTATTAGCCATGGTCGGATTGAAGCTTGGCTTTGATACCAATTTGTAACAAGCTGATAAGTTCAGTTGTTACTTAGGCAAGCAACATCAACAATTCACAAGAAATAAGGAATGAGTTAGATATAATCAGAAGGATGGAGTAGATTTTTTGTGCCGAAATTATATCCTTAATGATTGAATAACACATTATATAATGTGTATAGTTCTCTCAAAACAACAAGAGAATTATAGGATTCCTTGGATAAAATATATAAAACAGAAGATGCTGGCACGAAGAAATTCGTAGTTGGCAAGTTTTTGGACTACAAGATGGTGGATTCCAAGGCAGTCATCAACCAAGTCCAAGAATTACAAGTAATCATGCATGAAATACTTGTTGAAGGTATGTCCTTAAGTGAATCTTTCCAAGTTGTTGCTATAATTGAAAAACTACCACCTATGTGGAAAGATTTTAAAAATTATCTCAAGTATATAAACTCAAAGAGATGAAACTTGAAGACTTGATCGTAAGATTAAGGATAGAAGAGGACAACCGTGCTTCTGAGAAGAAAACGGGAAGGACCTTTGTGGAATATAAAGCTAATGTGGTGGAACAAGGTCCTAAGTCTAAAAAGAGAAAGTTCGCTAGTAATGGGCCTCAACAAGGAACAAATAAGAAGTTCCAAGGAAAATGCTACATCTGTGACAAGCCCGGACATAGGGCAAAGGATTGTTGAAAACGCAAAGACAAGAACAAGAAGTCCGCACAAGCCAATGTAACGGAGGTGGATGGTCTTCTTCAAGATGTTTCTAAAATGAACCTTTTGGCAGTTGTTTTAGAAATAAATATGATTGAGAATCCAAGAGAATGGTGGGTAGATACTGAAGCAACCCGCCATGTGTGTTCCGACAGGAAGATGTTCTCCACATATCAAGAAATTGAGAATGGAGAACATTTATACATGGAAAATTCTTTTTCATCCAAGATTGCTGGACAAGGAAAGGCGATTCTGAAGATGACATCTTGCAAGGAACTCACCCTCAACAACATGCTCCATGTAAATGATATTAGAAAAAATTTAGTGTCAATATCCCTTCTTAGTTAAAAGGAATTTAAATTAGTCTTTGTATCAGACAAATTTGTCTTAACTAAAAATGGGATGAATTTAAATACTCACCACCAATCTTCAAAATTTTACACCCAAATTCACACAAATAACCCAATCTCTTAAATGAATTTCAACAATTGTGCCATCAAATTGAACCAAATAGCACTTGATAAACTGAAAATCAATTCACTTCAATCAAATTCCAATTAGTGAACAGAACTTTTTGGAATTACGAGAAAAATGAAGATTGAAACTAGCAGAATGAAAAGTACGATGCACAAGTGAAGCTAAGCTTTACACCAAGTAATATGAAGCTAACGCATCGCATACGCCATGGCATTCAGATTCAACTCTAGTATTAAAGAACAATAACAAGACAACAAAAAAAACCCCTAATAAGTCAAATTTTCTCATTCTCCTCAAAATCAACTTTGAAAAGTTGCAATAAACTCACGAAATTTTTAGAAGATAAAGAAAACCCAGAAAAACCCAGATCGGAATTGATTTGTGGAATCATTCTCCCCAAAATTCACTAAAAAGTTGCAGTAAAAACTCTTAAAATGTATGAGTTTTTTAGAGGAAAAAGAAAACCCAAAAAAATCCAGATGGAGATTGATTTGTGGAATCATTCTCCCCAGAATTCACTAAAAAGTTGAAATAAAAAACTCTAAAAATGATTTGTGGAATCATTATGTCCCCAAAATTCGCAAAAAAATTGCAATAAAAAAGTCTAAAAATGTATGAATTTTTTAGTGAAAAAAAAACCCAGATTGAGTCATGAGCCCATACAAGACCTCAGCGATTTCGATCCCCAGCTCTTCTGGATTATTATTCGATGACGATGATTTGAAGTTGTTCTTGAAACTTAGGTGGTGGTCTAGGTTTTGCTCCTCCATTAGGCTTCAAAAAAATTGAAGAAAAAGCGTCACTAAAATGGAGCAATCGGACTTTAAAAATCGGTCAACCAAAATGGAAATAGAATCTTGACAATTTTCTTCTAATCAAGCATTAGAAGAAGATGGTGATAAAGGAGCCTCTCTCTCTGGCCGGCCGGCGATGGTGTTGAAGAAACAAGCCCATGTCTCTCGCGGTGAAGTTGAAGCTTGGAGGTGAATCATTTGCTCTCCTCCTTTTGTAAAAATCAATCGTGTGACCTCTTCGTTGTTCAATCTGGAAAAGAAGTGAAAGAGGGGTTGAAAATGGGGAATGACGAGGAAGAAAGAAAAGGTATTTGGACATTTACCAAAAAAATTTGATCGTTATAGTCCTTTCTCACGTTTTTTAAGCGTCGACATACATCTGCACTGTTAAATTGACGGAAAAGGTGATGTTTTCACTTCAACTCAAAAACTCGGGTGTTTAAATGTAGCTTTATTGACTACATGTGGTTAAGTGAAAAACCGCTTAAACCCTAGGTGGTCATCTGAACTTAACCCATTAAAATTAAAAATTAGTTAAATTACTTACCAAACCAAAGTCCAAAACAGAGGAGCAGACAGCGGCGACGGGCGGCGGCAGCAGTGTCGGGCGCAATGGAGGTTGGAGCTGTGGAGGCGACGGGAGGCGGCGAAGAGGGAAGAGTCGAACAGATGAAGAGAGGCAGGAAGACCCAGACCTAATAAAAAAAATTTAAATTTTTTTTAATGAAACGACGTCGTTTCATGTTAGTTTAAAAAAAAATTTAAAAAAATGAAGAAGAGTCTCGCCGTCTCGGAGAAGAAGCGCTTTCATGGTCATGGGAGAAGAAGCCCATTTGGCCATGGAGTATCACCGCTCGGCCATTTCTCGACTTTCGAGCCCCCCCCCCTGCCGCTGCTCCCCCTAGCACAAATCACGGCCACCACCCTACTGGGGCGGGTTGCCCCTCCCCCGGCCTAGTTCCACCACTGGTCTCACTTAATATTACGTATTTTTTTTATCGTGTTCTTACACAGAAGGAGAAAAAAAAGTCTGATGCTTTCGCAAATGTCAAATTTAAGGGGAAAAAAAAATCAACCTCTTCTAACCAAGGAATAAAAAATAAAGATTGCCAACTGGTACAACTTTTAATCCTATTATTTTCTCTCTGTTTATACAATGGATTTGGATGTTATTGAATTTAAAAAATTTTAAATTTCATTTTATGTAGAACGTTTAATTTGTCAACATGTTTTTGGTTTGTCTCATTTAATATTACTTATTTTTTTCCCTGTTATTCTGTGTATACAATTGAATTACTGAGGAACTATGTTATTTTACCAATTTTGTAGTTGAGAGTTTTAGTTTCTTAATCTTAATGTTGCTTTGTAGCCTTTAAGCTTTTCTTATGACATAAAATTTGAATCTTTTGTTGGGTCCCATTTTTTAAAACTACAGAACAATGTACAGAACAATGTGTTGGATGCAACTGTGTGGCTATGGTGTTTTAGTTTTGCATCAAACAAAAACTTTATTATAATTATAATGTTGATAAATGGTTGGGTAGATAGTTACGTTAATCTGACACTTTATTGTCGAGTTACCTCACGTTCTTTTATTTATCTGAAAGCGAAAAAAACGATATATGTTAAATCAACAAAATAATAATTAATTTTTTACGAGTTTGTGGTTTAGGCACCAAACTATAATGTTATATCAAAATCAACATTGCCACAATGTGCAAGACTTGCTCCAGAAATGCGTTATGCTCGGATAGAAAATGAGTGCTCAAAACGTCAATTGGGACAACTTGCAAGTCACGAAAGAGAGCGATCAAAACATTGTGCCCCCGTTCAGCCTAGATTTTTTCCTTCTTTACCACTGAGTCGTTGTCGCCGAGCATGCCTAGAACGAGAATCAAATTAAAGGTCTCGCCTTCAATCAATGACTTTGTCTACCAAAATTTCACATCCTGTAACAAACAGTATAGTGACGACAAATGTTTTAGATTCATCGTCAACCATCTTGCTTCAAAATCTTAATGAAGACACTACAACAATTGTTTCACGGTGGTTGTCTGTGGAAATCATGAATTAAGAAAATCCTCAAAATCTAGAAAAAGGCACACCAACAAATATCTCGCCTGTGACTACCATGCTCCAAAACTGGCCTCCTCAAAACCTATACAAAAGCACAACAACAGTCTTGGAACCATTCTCTCCATGTTCCTCAGGGGAATCGTATATGACAAACATGTTCCAACAAATGCGTAATCCGAATGAAGGCACCAGGTGTTCGCTATAAGTTTTAATTTTCTATTCTCACTCTTGTTGTCTTATTCATGTTCTCCTTTTAAATTTGTATTCAATTTATATAATAAAATTGTATGACATCTATAATTTTATTGGTAATGCCTACACAGTAGGTGTAGCTATGGATGTTGCATTTAATCCTCGAAACCATGAAATTCCAGATCGTCATAATCAACCCAGATATTTTTCTAACTATGACAACAAATCCCAAATGTCTTGAAATTACTAAATCAGATCCCTACTGACCGTCCTGATTTAGTGGCCCGTGTTTTTGAGTTGAAGCGAAATTTTTTGATGAAGGAGAGAAACAAACTACGTTTTTGGTAGAAAAGTGGCGCATGTTTTTACAATTGAATTCCAAAAAAGGGGGTTCCTACACATGCACTTTTGTTCCTTCAAACATGTGCTCAAGTGGACAGAGTAGTGTGTGCTAAATTTCTGAATTATAAAACTGACCCATTGCTTTTTGAAACAATCATAGGTTACATGGTACACGAACCATGTGGTGCTCGAAATCCACAAGCACTATGTATGAAAAATGAGGTGTGTACCAAGCGGTACCCTCGATCATTTATTGAATAAACAAGTATGGACTCTGATGGATATCATGTCTATCGTAGTCGTAATATTGGTCAGGAGTACATCGTGAGGGGGCAAGAAATTGATAATAGAGATGTTGTGCCATATAATCCATATTTATCAAGAATGTTTAACTGGCATATCAATGTTGAAGTTTGTGCAGGAATAAGATATGTAAAATACATTCACAAGTATATTTATAAAGGACATGATCGCGTAACAATGGTACTTGGAGGAATTAATGAGATCCAACAATATCTTGATGCTAGGTATATTGGACCTTCAGAAGCTGCGTGACAATTGTTTGGTAATCCTTTACATGATGAGATTCCATCAGTTGTAAGATTGACACTTCATTTTCCTGGGATGCATCGTGTGTTCTTTAACCATGTTGAATCTTTTGATACGAACCTTTCTAAAGGTGCACATCAATAAACAACTCTAACTGGCTTTTTTGATTGTTGCTCTACAAATGAATACATTTGTGAATTAACTTATCGTGAATTTCCACAAAAATTTGTTTGGAACAAGTCTGTCGATAAATGGACTCGAGACAAAGTGGTTATGCAATTGGTAGAATGTACTTTCTTAGCCCTAATTCGGTGGCGATTTTATTTGCGTTTGCTTCTAACTGTTGTCGGAGGACCTACTTCATTTGGTTGAGATACATACGATAAATAATGTTATGCATGATACATTCAAGTCAGCATGTGTTGCAAGAGGACTTCTTGAAGATGATGTAAAATGGATACAATGTCTTCAAGAGGCTGCAATTATGAGAACGTGATACCAATTAAGGAGACTATTTGCTATAATTCTAACAAAATGCTTTACATTGCATCTATTTGCATTGTGGAAGCAATTCTCAACACACATATATGTGATGATTTAGCAACAAGATTCGTACTAAGTTTGGTATTTTGAATCCAACTGATGATCATATTGAAGATTATGGCTTATATTTGATGAATCAATTGCTCCATGAGTCGCGGAAGAGTTTAGTTAACTTTCCACCAATGCCACAACCAACTAGAAATTAAAATGCAATAGTTGGAAATAGATTACTATTTGAGCACCAACAACTTGAGAATGAAGTACAACAGTCTGATGCACAAATTAATGTCGACGGCCTTAATGATGCACAACTTGCTGCTTATACTGTTGTCACAATGTTAGTATGTGAAAACATAGCAACAACTTTCTTTTTTAGTGGAGGTGTTGGGACGGTAAAAACGTTTTTGTACAATACCATTGCAACCAAATTGCGTAGCTATGGACATGTTGGTACTGTGGCTTCATCTGGTATTGCATCGTTGTTATTGGTAGGGGGCGCACTGCACATTCAACATTTAGTATTCCTTTGAAAACCCTAGATAATTCAATATGTGGGTTCACTAAACAATCAATACATCTTAATTGTTTAGAAAAACAAAGTTGATAATATGGGATGAAGTTCTATGCAACATCGATCTTTGTATTGAGGCGGTCGATCGCACCCTTGAAGATAACGAGAGGCGATAAAAGACCTTTTGGGTATCACCGTTGTCTAGGTGGAGACTTTTCGACAAAATATTGCATGTTATTCTAAAAAGCGTTCGCGAAAGCAAATTGTGGGTGCATCATTGAGGCGGTCTTAGCTATAGAAAGATATATGTGTTTAGACTGCAGGTTTAAACATGCGATTAACTTTCATACGAGGCGTTCTAAATACTAATTTTGCTCAATTCTTGATGGAGGTAATATTTCATTCAACCTTGAATTGAATTTTTATAACATGATGCTTTGAATTAAATTTCACTTTGTGAATAATTATACACTCATTTTTTTAGATTGGGACCAATCCACAAGAAATTGTGCAACTTCCATCTACAATAAACCGGTGTCATAATCTAAATGAATTGATATTTAGAATCTATCCACAATTGGATGTGGTTGGTATAGTGACTCTAACCTTTCTCCTTTGAGCGAATCGATTCTGTCTATCTCTCCACAATGACGACGTCAATGATATAAATGTTGCAGCACTGAATATTACTCCAGGAGAAACGATTACACTTTTAGCTGCAGATAAAATGTCCGAAGGTGATGAGCTTGATCATACAATTAGGAATCGATATCCTAATGAGTACTTAAACTCGCTGAATCCTTCAGGGTTGCCACCGTTTAAATTGGAGTTGAAAGTTGGATGCCCAATAATGTTGTTACGAAATATTGCACCGAAAGATGGACTTTGTAATGACACATGATTGATGGTTGTTAGATGTGCCTCAAGGGTTATTGAAGCTCGAATATTAAATGGAGATAAAATTGGCAATTTAGTCTTCATTCCGAGAATATCATTGACACCAACATCTTTGGACTTGCCTTTTCGAATGACAAGATGTCAGTTTCCTGTCCGATTAACTTATGCTATGACAATCAATAAAGCCCAAGGACAATCTGTCAAGTTTGTTGGGATTGATTTGCGGTCACGTGGTTTGTCATGGACACCTTTATGTGGCATTTTCTAGATGCACATCTTCGGATTGTATTATTGTCCTCTTTCCGGAAGATGGGTCGAATTGCACCACAAATATTGTTTACCCAGAAGTTTTGTTATAATATTCTTACGACAAGTAAATGGTATAGTTTAAACAAGTTTATTTCTACTGAATTATATAATCTTTTAAACATTTCAACTTTTAATTTTACAATGAGGTTCATTCTTTGTAGGATTGGAGTGAATTTGTCAACGAGAACGATAGAGTATATACAATGGACCTTTGTGGATGGGGCCAACGTAATCAGGTAAATCTACTTTTATGTCACTGCATCAAAATAACGTTACTATTCCTATAATATAAATAGTGTTAATTTTATGTGAATAATTTAGGTGGTTGTGCATTCTCCTCATTGGGCAAAGTGCGTTCGTATTGATGCGAGGACATTAAGTATAGTGATGAAGAGAATATTTAATGGGATGAAGAAGACATTTAAGAGAGTTCAATGATATGCAATTCAGTACCGACCTGTCCACCACTGACTAGACAATTGCCTAGGTGTGAAAGTCTGTCTTACTAAGACTCTATATTTCTCTACCTCTCACGTAGGCACACACAATACATGCACAAACACACACATAACTGTAACCAATCAAACACTCGCAAATCAAACTCAAACTATTTTTGTTTTGGATTATGTTAATATTGCTACAACTTGGATTATGATACTGGTTGGTTGTTCAGGTTTCAATTGATGCAAATACTGCTTCGAGAAGAAAACACATGTAATTAAAACACATGTAATTAGATTGGATTATTTATAATTTGTGCTACTATCTTGGGTTACAGTTCACTATGTGTAACAAACTAAAAATTTGATCTTTATGGGAAAAAAATTATTTGGAGTCACGCAATGGGTACTATTAGGCGCAAATCCTCGTTGGGAGCAAGGGGTCTAACTAATACAATCACATCATGTAAAATCGTGACCTGCCTTTTTCCTTACCATCCCACTTTAAAATTCTTTTGGAGCATATTCTGAAAACACGTAATTATAATCCATAAAATTAAGCCTGATTGTCAACTCGCATCCCCCATTCCAGTTCCATAGTACCCATTGTGTGCAACCAAATAATTTTTTTTGCATAAAGATCAAATTTTAGTTTGTTACACATAGTAAACTGTAACCCAATATAGTAGCACAAATTAACAATAATCTAATCTAATTACATGTGTTTTCTCCTTCAAAGCAATATTTGCAGCAATTGAAACCTGAACTACCAACCAGTATCATAATCCAAGTTGTAGCAATATTAAAATAATCCAAAACAAAAATGGTGGGAGTTTGATTTGCGAGTGTTTGATTGGTTATAGTTATGTATGTGTTTGTGCATGTATTGTGTGTGTTGTGTGTTTTGTGTCTGCGTGAGAAGTAAAGAAATATAGTCTTAGTAAGACAAACTTTCACACCTAGACATTTGTCTGGTCAGTGGTGGGTTAGTCATCGTCAAAGGTGGACAGGTCGGTACTGGATTGCATATCATTACACTCTCTTAAATGTCTTCTTCATCCCTTTAAACATTCTCTTCACCACTATACTTAATGTTCTCGTATCAATACGAACGCACTTTGCCTAATGACGAGAATGCACAACCACCTAAATTATTCACATAAAATTAACACTATTTATATTATAGGAATAGTAACGTTATTTTGATGCAGTGACATAAAAGTAGATTTACCTAATTACGTCGGCCCCATCCACAAAGGTCCATTGTATATACTCTATCGTTCTCGTTGACAAATTCACTTCAATCCTACAAAGAATGAACCTCATTGTAAAATTAAAAATTGAAATGTTGAAAAGATCACATAATTCAGTAGAAATAAACTTGTTTAAACTATACCATTTACTTGTCGTAAGAATAGTATAACAAAACTTCTGGGTAAACAATATTTGTGGTGCAATTTGACCCATCTTCCGGAAGGAGGACAATAATACGATATGAAGATGTGCATCTAGATAGTGCCACATAAAGGTGTCCATGACTTAAAACAGGTGACCGCAAATCAATCCCAACGAACTTGACAGATTGTCCTTGGACTTTATTGATTGTCATACATAGCATAAGTTAATCGGACAGGAAACTGATGTCTTGTCATTCGAAAAGGCAAGTCCAAAGATTTTGGTGTCGATGATATTCTCAGAATGAAGACTAAATTACCAATTTTATCTCCATTTAATATTCGAGCTTCGATTACCCTTGAGGCACATCTAACAACCATCAATCATGTGCCATTACAAAGTCCATCTTTTGGTGCAATATTTCGTAACAACATTATTAGGCATCCAACTTTCAACTCCAATTTAAACGGTGGCAACCCTGAAGGATTCAGCGAGTTTAAGTACTCATTAGGATATCGATTCCTAATGGTATGATCAAGCTCATCACCTTCAGAAATTTTATCTGCAGCTAAAAGTGTAATCGTTTCTCCCGGAGTAATATTCAGTGTTGCAGCATTTATATCATTGACGTAATCATTGCGAGCAAATAGAATTGTCCGTTCAGTGAGAAAGGTTGGAGTCACTATACCAACCACATCCAATTGTGGATGGATTCTAAATATCAATTCATTTAGATTATGACACCGATTTATTGTAGATGGAAGTTGCACAATTTCTCGTGGATTGGTCCTAATCTAAAAAATGAAAGTATAATTATTCACAAAGTGAGATTTAATTCAAAGCATCATGTTATAAAAATTCAATTCAAAGTTGAATGAAATATTACCTCCATCGAGAATTGAGCAAAATTAGTATTTAGAACGTCTGTGTGAGTTAATCGCATGTTTAAACCCAGAGTCAAAACACATATATCTTTCCATAGCGAAGACCGTCTCAATGATGCACCCACAATTTGGCTCGCGAACGCCTTTAGGAATAACATGCAATATTTGTCGAAACTCTCCTCCTTGGACAACAGTGATATCCCCAAAAGGTCTTTTATCATCTCTGAGATCTTGAAGGGTGCGATCGACTGCCTCAACAAAGTATCAATGTTGCATAGGAACTTCATCCCATATTATCAACTTTGTTTTTCTAAACAATTCGGCATGCATTGATTGCTTAGTGAACACACATATTGAATTATCTAGTGTTTCCAAAAGAATACAAAATGTCGAATGTGCACTGCGCCCCTACCAATAACAATGATGCAATACCGAATGAAGCCACAGTAACATGTTCATAGCTATGCAATTTGGTTGCAATAGTATTGTACAAAAACGTTTTCCCCGTCCCAGCACCTCCACTCAAAAAGTAGTTGTTACGTTTTCACATACTGACATTCTGACAACAGTATAAGCAGCAAGTTGTGCATCATTAAGGTCGTCAACATTAATTTGTGCATCAGAATGTTGTGCTTCATTCTCAAGTTGGTGCTCAAATAGTAATCTATTTCCAACAATTGCATTCCAATTTCTAGTTGGTTGTGGCATTGGTGAAAAGTTAACTAAACACTTCCGCGACTCATGGAGCAATTGATTCATCAAATATAAGCCATAATCTTCAATATAATCATCAGTTGGATTCAAAATACCAAACTTAGTACGAATCCTGGTGCTAAATCATCACATATATGTGCTGAGAATTGCTTCCACAATGCAAATGAATGCAGTGGAAAGCATTTTGTTAGAATTATAGCAAATAATCTCCTTAATTGGTATCTCGTTCTCATAATTGCAGCCTCTTGAAGACATTGTATCCATTTTACATCATCTTCAAGAAGTCCTCTTGCAACACATGCTGACTTGAATGTATCATGCATAACATTATTTACCGTGTGTAGCCAGTCAAATGAAGTAGGTCCTCTGACAATAGTTAGAAGCAAACGCAAATAAAATCGCTCACCTGAATTAGGGCTAACAAAGTACATTCTACCAATTGCATAACCCTTTTGTCTTGGAGTTAATTTATTGATAGACTTGTTCCAAAAAAAATTTGTGGAAATTCCTGATAAGTTAATACACGGATAGATTCATTTGTAGCTCAACAATCAAAAAAACCAGTTAGAATTGTTTCTTGATGTGCACCTTTAGAAAGGATCGTATAAAAAGATTCAACATGGTTAAAGAACACACGATACATCCCAGGCAAATGAAGTGTCAATCTTACAACTGACGGAATCTCTTCAGGTAAAGGATTACCAAACAATCGCCACACAGCTTCTGGAGGCCCAATATACCTAGCATCAACATATTGTTGGATCTCATTAATTCCTCCAAGTACCATTTGTTAATGCCAAGATCTTTCCACGCGCCTCAATCACGTAACACGCGTCTATATCCTGCACAGTAAACACGACAACACCAAAAGCACGGCGGCCCGCCCAGTGAGGATAGCTCCGACGTGAGAGTCAATCTGACGATCATGAGGTTAACAATGGAGGAAAATAATATCTAGTGCTTGAGAGAGAAAATGAATCTGTTACCTTTAGGTTGGGTGATCCTTGCCTCATATACTCCAAGCCCGGTTTCCCGTGCCACCCACTACCTTCTGGCACAGTTCCACCACTCCCGGTGACTCACCTGCCCCCCATCACCTTTGTCCACCGCCGGCAAATACAATCTCATCCTCATTAATGCCATGCAGTCGGTGACAGAGATAACAGTCAACTGTTATCTTAATCATCATTACCAGTCAAAGCCCAAGTCAAAATGTTTATTTGCCTGATGGGTCAGCCCAATGGTCCAGCCCAATACATTTAAGACAAAATAAACATAACCTAGGGAGGAGCCCAATCGAACAGGCCCAAGGCATAAAATATCATAGCCCAACATTGCCTCCCAGTCTTTTATTAAACAGGATGTTTAATGAAAGAGTGTAAATAATATAGGTCCATGATGAAAGGAATTGTTATAAGATCAAAAGGAGTCCAAAGTGAAGCTCACCGGGGCCCAAACGATAAGCACCAGTCAATAATTCAAATAAAATCGGAGGCCCATTAGAGAAGCCCAATATTATTAGTAATTAGGACCAAAAACAGAAGTTGCCTTTTCCAATTCACCATCATTACTTGCAATTAAAGCGCCGCCTTCGATTTTCGTGAAAAGTTGAAAAGACAGCCTTCGGAGGATCATCCACCACCACCTACAGGGCCTACTCCTGTCCAACCTTCACCTCCTGCCGATTCACCTACTCAATCCCTTATCCGCAACGAACCTCACATGCCTTCTCCAACACAATCATCACCCTCCGCCTTCAAGCGTGAAGCCATGTCCTCACCTACAGTATGGCCCGAGTTCAATGGAAACTTCCTATTCCAACTGTTCGACTCGTTTGTCAGGGATACCGATGAGCATCGGTTCGACAACAGCTCGATTATGGATTTAATCAATGAAGGCATGAGTTACCATGCCAAGGTAAACTATTGTTTATCTATTTATTTGAAATTATATATATCTCTTGAAGATTAACTGATTGTCTTTGAACATTTACAGGCAAATGCTGTCTTCGGGCGTCTTCGACCACGATACAAAGAAGTCGAAGCCGAAGAAGACGCAGCTCGACGAGAGAACACCATTCTGAAGTCGGCTTTGAACAAGGAGAGAAGTGACCACGGTACCTCTCTACAACATTGAATGCCTCCAAAAAGATATGAACAAACTAAAAGAGACAATGGAGGCAGCTGCAGCCAATCATCGAATGATCACTGATATGAACGCGAACCAGGTTCACAAAAAAGAAATCCTCGTTGAAAAGAACGATACGCATGTGAAGACTAACAAGAGTCTGGCGCTGCAAGTAAATGAGTTAGAAGCTAAGCAGTCGCGAATTATGAAAGAACGAGCGAAGGACCAAGCGAAGTTCGAAGAGGAGCTTCGAGAACTTCGCGCCCTGAGAGATTTAGGTCCACCTCTGACCGAAGATCTTCGTAAAGAAATCCAAGAAGACTATCGGAAATCAGCTGAGTTGAATGAAAAGATCGTTCAGATGTTCTCTCGATGGCTATGATGAATCTTAAAAGCAAAGACGAAGACAAGACTTGTCACGGCCGAGGGTTGATCCAAATGATACTCATTCTTACGAAGACGAAGCTGAAGCCATATCGAGTAATAAAATAAAGCAATATTTATTCGTTACCGAAGTGTGAGGTAGATCTGCTTCATAGGGAATTTGTTTACCACGAAGGGCCCAACAAACCCAATCGGATTCCACAGGCGGATAGACTACCATCGAATGGTCGACAAGTTCACCGAACCTCCTTTGCAAGGTGAAGTTTGCCTACCACGAAGGGCTGACAAATTCATAAGGACCACTGCCGATAAAGCTACCATCGAATGGTCGGTGAGGTCCACGAACCTCCTTTACCGATGAAGTTTGCCTACCACGAAGGGCACGACAAATTCATAAGGACCACTGCAAATAAAGGCTACCATCGAATTGTCGGTGAGTCCACCCCGAACCTCCTTTGCCGGTGAAGTTTGCTTACCACGAAGGGCCCGACAAATTCATAAGGACCACCTGCCGATAAGGCTACCATCGAATAGTCAGCGAGTACACCCAAACCTTCTTTGCACCGTAGGCATGAACATCGATGAATGAAAGACTAATTGGAGAAAAAATCTTTTATTGATGAAGTTTCAAATATTTACTGGACTTTCGGTATCGACGACGATTCATCTCTTGAAAATATTTACAAGCACCAAAGATGCCAAGTATTCTTGATCTCTAATCCGCTCGATGCCCTCAACCGATAAGTTCACGGCTTCGGTGCTTTCAACAACTTCATACGGTCCTTCCTGATTAAGATCAACTTTCCCAGAGTTACGGGCGTAGATGCTTGACTTCCACGAACGAAATCTCCCACTTCAAATCTCTGACTCTCACCCTTATTGTAATGCCTAGCCACTCTTAGCTGATAGGCCGCCATCTGATCAAAGTTGTTTCCCTGACTTCTTCGAGCAAATCAAGATTGACCTTCAGCCCTTCTTCATTGTATATCTCTTTGAACTGGCTGATCCGAAGACTTGGAGATCCAATTTCGACTGGGACTAAGGCATCAGTACCATAGGTCGGTCTAAAAGGTGAATCCCTGTTGTAGTCCTCGGTGTAGTCAGATAAGCCCATAATACAATTGAAAGGCTCCTCCGCCATCTTCCTTTAGCCTCATCCAGGTCTTGACTTGATCCCATTCGGTGACGTTACTCGCTGGTCACCTCAACTTTGCGCCTGGTTTGATTGTGGATGAGCTACTTTGAAGTCTTTCTATCTTTGAACCCCAGTTCCTTCAAAATGCTTCAAATTTCGATCCCATTAACCGTCGTCAGTTGTCAGATATCACCACCTTAGGAATTCCGAAATGAAACACTACTTGACTCCTTCATGAACTTCAAGCATTCTTGTTCCGTTATCAACCTAAGTAACTTCGCTTCTACCCATTTGGTTATATAATCGATAGCGACTATAACAAAACTGACCTGACCTTTAGCTTTCAGTAGTGGACCCAGTATATCTACCCCCAGACAACAAAGGGTATAGGAGATAAGATCGAGTATAGCTCTTCTGGTGGCTGATGTGGGATCGGACGCGCCTCAATCACGTAACACGCGTCTATATCCTGCACAGTAAACACGACAACACCAAAAGCTTGACGGCTTCGACCGTCGGGGGATAGCTCCGACGTGAGAGTCAGTACAGGCGATCACAAGGTTAACAATGGAGGAAAATAATATCTAGTGCTTGAGAGAGAAAATGAATCTGTTACCTTTAGGTTGCGTGATCCTTGCCTCATATACTCCAAACCCGATTTCTCGTTCCACCCACTACCTTCTGGCACAGTTCCCCCACTCCCGATGACTCACTTGCCCCCGATCACCTTTGTCCATCGCCGGCTAATACAGTCCCATCCTCATTAATGTCATGCAGACAGTGATAGAGATAACAGTCAACTGTTATCTTAATCATCATTACCAGTGAAAGCCCAAGTCAAAATGTTATTTGCCTGATGGGTCGGCCCAACGGTCTGGCCCAATACATTTAAGATAAAAATAAACATAACCCAGGGAGGAGCCCAATCGATCATAGCATATTCATTTTCTCTCTCAAGCATTAGATATTATTTTCCTCCATTGTTAACCTTGTGATCGCCTGTACTGACTCTCACGTCGGAGCTATCCCTCGACGGTCGAAGTCGTCAAGCTTTTTGTGTTATCGTGTTTACTGTGCAGGATATAGACGCATGTTACGTGATTGAGGCGCGTGGAAAGATCTTGGCGTTAACATTGGCGCTAGAAGGAGGGCTGTGTTCTAGTGCCGTTGATATTTTCAATCACAAACCTTAGTTGTTCTACGTCGGAATCCATGGTGAAGAGGAGAACAGTTACACCTGAAGGTCAGCCGATGGCTGTTAGTTCGTCTACACCGCGAGTATCTGTCAAGGATCGTTTGGGTCCTGCTAACAGTGCTCAGCTTCCAAGCATGCATCTGAAGGTTCTCTTTCGAGGGCTATTGGTAATGTTAAGAGAAGACTGGTTTTCACTACCGAAAAAGAACCTGATCATGGTCGAAAACGGGTAGAAGGCACACCGCCTAGAACCCGACACTGAGATAGTCAGGTCGACAAGACCTCCAAGTTAGCCAAGATGGCATACGAAGCAGATAAGGCTTTGGAGGTGCTCTTAAAACAAAGACAAGATATAGCCGAACAGATGCTTCGGATGACGGAGTTAAGGGACGAATCATCTAGCTATGTTCAGTCCGAAGAGCATGGGCACAGGAGAGGAAAGGAACCTGCCCATTCAGGTCGTGAATCTCGAGGCCAACCTCGGGAACGAAGAAGGTCAAGAAGCCCTACTCCTCCGAGATCGAATAGGGTACTCCACCCTATCGGTTCTAAGGAGCAGGGTCGAAGCAGACAAAGAGGCAGGTCCAGAGAGTACACGCCAGAGAATACAAAGAAGGCACCCCGCCTTGAGTATTCTCACCACAGCGATAGAGCCCCACATCGAAGCAGATCCAGAGGTCGCACTCCTGAGAGTCCACTGAGGGTACACCACCTTGTGGACGCTCGTCGTCGGAAAAGACCCTCGAAGGTTGGGGGTTCTACTGATAAAGGTCGGTCTACTCAGAAGAAGAGAGAGTCGCCGGAGAAAGAAGTCTTGTCTCAGCCAGAAGGAGTAGAGTTTCTGGTTAAAAAGTTAAAGGAGCTTCGAAAACAGCTTGCCGAAGTCCAGCAAGTGAAGGATACTTCGGGAAAGAAAGCATCTCTTTTTTCCGCGGATATCCTCCAAGAAAAAGCTGATCCTATAAAGAAGTTGCCCCATATAGAGAGCTATGATGGGTCTGGAGATCCTTATGACCACAGTCAGGCGTTCGACAGACTGATGGACTACTATGACTTTAGCGATGTTGCTAAGTGTCATACCTTCGTTACAACACTCCGGAAAGACGCCAGACAGTGGATGGGGACTTTACCTTCGGATTCAGTATCGTCTTGGGCAGATTTGTGAAGCAAGTTTCATGCTCGCTTCGGGAGCAATAAGAGAAGGGGAAAACGAACAGGTTCATTGGCTCAAGTTCGACAATTTTTGAATGAGTCTTTGAGCCAGTATGTCAAGAGATTCCGAGAAGCAGTTGGCCAAGTGACCGACCTTAATGATCTTCAGGCAGTAGGCTTATTTCAGAATGGTTTGGACTTGGTGAAATCTAAAAAATTGGTGAAGAAGCTGATGTTTCACCACCCGAAAAGTCTTGTAGAAGCTTTCGATAAGGCGGAAGGCTATATAGTGGTAGAAGAGGCTATGAATAGCCTGAAGCGTCCTTCTTGAGCAAAGCAAAGGAGATCGATCGAGATAAAATGCGACGAAGGTCGGAGAAGAAGAATGATGGGAATAGTGACTGCTACGATGGAGGGTCTAAGAAGTACAACAACAATTAGAGACAGGGAGGAGGTCGTTCGTCCGCTCCGGCCCAGAAAGTGAATAGGACGTACACCCAGTTGAATACTGATAGGGCTGTTATCCTTGATCAAATCAAAAATCAACCCATCTATGACCCACCTCGGGATAACCTTAAACCCGGAGCCGACAATTCTCGCAAGTATTGTGACTATCATCAAGATTCGGGTCACGATACAAATGACGGTGCCAGTTTAAAGGACTTTATTGAGAGGAAGGTTCAAGGGGGTGCCCTGGTTCAGTATGTTGCAGCGAGAATGACTCAACAAGCCCAGCAGAGGGATAGAGAACCTGTCCAGGCAGCTCAACCAGTTCAACATGCATTGACAACTCCTGAACAGCCAGCAAGGCATGTGGTCGATGTCATTACTGGGGGAAATTCTGGTAAAATTGTTGGGAAGAAGCGTCGAAGTTACCTGGATTCGGTTATGTCGGTGGCGGGTACCCTCCCGAGGACTGACAGACCTTATCCGGGTACGGTAATCTCCTTTACTGACGAAGATTACCCTTGAAACCAATCGAACCCCATGAAGAACCTTTGGTGGTAATAACCGCGAGGTGGGTTCGGTCGACATGAAGAGGATGATGATCGACAACGGTTCTTCTGTGGATATTCTGTATGCCCATGCTTATCAAAGGATGCATCTGGATGGGCAGAAGGCTCCTTTATCTGACTTTATGAACGATCTGATCAAAGTGGTTGGGGATTATTAAGTTATAGATCATCTTGATGCTGGCTCTCAACAGTAGAAATTACTTGTAAATTTTATGTCGTGCATTTAGATTACGCTTACATTCTTTATTACAGGAGGCCCACTTTGTACTTTCTCTGCAAGTTTGTGACCTCAATTCCTCATTTTAAAATCAAATTTCCAACGGCTCATGGAGTTGGGGAGGTGGCTGGAGATTTGGACTTGGCTAGACGTTGCTACAGGAATGCAGTGATTGCTTCGAGGGTAGGGGTGTCGAAGCAGAAACAAACGATGGCAATAGAGATCGAACCCTTCACCGAAAGTAATTCGGAACCATTGGTCATGCCTGCTAGGGAGACAGAGGAATTCGAGATGATTCCTGGCAAGAAGGATAAAACTGTAAAGATAGGTTCGGGTCTGCCGGAACCTCTCCGGACGAACCTTATGGAGCTTTTACGATGTTATGCCGATGTCTTTGCATGGGAGCCTAAGGATATGCCAGGGGTGAGTAGAAAGATAGCAGTGCATCGGTTGGAGGTAGACCCGTCCAAGAATCCAGTTCGACAGAAGAGGCGAATTTTTGCACCGGAGCGACAACGGATCATTGATGAAGAGATTGGAAAGCTGCTGACTTCATCTTTGAGATCGACTACCAGGAGTGGATGGCGAATGTGGTGCTGGTCCAGAAGTAGAATGGGAAGTGTCAAGTTTGCATCGACTATACAGATTTGAATAAAGCTTGCCCAAAGGACTTCTATCCACTACCTCACATCGGGGTATGCCTTATTGAGTTTTATGGATGTTTTCTCTGGTTACCATCAAATATCCATGTGCAAAGAGGATATACCGAAGACGGCGTTCATTACTCATCGTTCGGTATATGCCTATAAGAAGATGACGTTTGGCTTGATCAATGTTGGAGACACGTACCAAAGAATGATGAATTTCGTCTTCAGACACCAGCTGGGCAGAAATATTGAGGTGTACGTCGATGACATGATCGTGAAGAGCATGATTGTACAGAAACACTTGGACGATTTAGAGGAATGCTTTCAGACGGTTCGTCATCACAACTTGAGGCTGAATCCGACCAAGTGCACTTTCGGTCTGGAGTTGGTAAATTTCTGGGTTATCTGGTCAGTCAGAGGGGTATAGAGGCCAATCTAGAGAAGATACAGGCTATTCTGAACATGAAGACTCCTCAGTCATTTAAAGATGTTCAACGTCTGACAGTGAAGATTGCAGCTCTGAGGAGGTTTATGTCCCGATCGGCAGAAAGGTGTTTGCTATTTTTTGACACATTGAAAGAGAAAAGAAGAATGAAGAAGCGTTCCAATGGACTTGATTTGTGAGGGCGCATTCGAGGGATCGAAAGTATTTGTCTTGGTAGCCTTTATTGGTGAAGCCCGCTCTATTTGGCCGTTGTATTTATGTACTTAATGACTAGTTCGTTGGCGGTGGGAGGCGATTTTGGTGCGAGATTGTGAAAATGCTTGACACCGATTTACTATGTAAGCCATGTCCTTAGGGATGCTGAAACAAGGTACCTAAATATTGAAAATTTGCCTTAGCTTTGATGATAGCTAGTCGAAAGCTTAGGCAATATTTTCAGGGTCGGTTGTTGGTAGTATATACAGATCAACCTCTGAAGAAGGTTCTGAGCAAACCTGAGGTTTCGGGGAGATTAGCTGCTTGGACAATGGAGTTGTCCCAAATTTTTATTGAATATCATCCCCGAACAGCTATTAAGGGGCAGGCCTTGGCTGATTTTGTGGTCGAATGTTCGTTTTCTGAAGCGGATGATGGTGTAGCGAAGAAAGGATCGAATAGAAGCGATTCGCGGTTCTTGACCAGAAGCGAGCTTCGTGGGCGTTGTATGCGAGATGGATCTTCTACTTGGACATCGATGGGGCGAGGATCATTTGACAAGTCCGGGAGGAGGATTGAAAGGCGTGAGACCATCCATTTGAGTTTCGTGGCTCTGAACAATGAGGCGAGTATGGTGGTATTGGCATGAATTCTGGCCCGGTGGCTAAGAGTCTCGAAGTCACGGAGGTAGTCATCTTGATGATTCTCGGTTAGTCGTCAAAGCAAGTCTCGGGAAATCTGAGCTCGAGGTCGAGAATGATCAAGTATTTGGCGAGTTGAAAGATCGACTTGATGTTTCTTATCGTCTGAGTTTGAGGGTCGAAAATAACGATAATTCCATTCTTGATGCCTTTATCGGTAGCCACCACTACGGATGCTAACATTTTCGATGGGTCCGTTTACTTGGAAATTTCTGACATCTGAGTGTTCAACATGAATCGGTAATGTGTATTGATCGTTCAATCAGCTGTCGGTTGACTCCATATCTGAGAGTATCTGGCGAGATGGCGTCCTTCCTTGGATCGGATGTTGGCGAAAAGTAAAGTACAAAGTCTTAACTTCGTCCTTATTGATGGGGATCATGTCGAAGGGCCTTTTAAATCTCCTTTCTTTGAAATGTTTGACGTCCAGAAAGTGAATATGCTTTTTCGAGAAGTTCACGAAGGCATCATCTGTGGCGACCATATGATTGCTAAGTCATTAGCTTCTAAAAGTACTTCGTCGGGGTACTCTTGGCCTACAATCTTGAGGAAGCTATGGAGTGCGTCGAGAAGTGTGAGAAGTGTCAACTCAATGCGATCGATCCCACATCGACCACTAGAAGAGCTATACTCGATCTTATCTCCTATACCCTTTCTTTATGCAAAGGTAGATATCTTTGGGTCCACTACCGAAAGCTAAAGGTCAGGTCAGTTTTGTTATAGTCGTTATCGACTATATGACCAAATGGGTAGAAGCGAAGCCACTTAGGTTGATAACGGAACAAGAATGCTTGAAGTTCATGAAGGAGTCAGTAGTGTTTCATTTCGGAATTCCTAAGGTGGTGATATCGGACAACGGACGATAGTTCGTGGGATCGAAATTTGAAGCATTTTTGAAGGAACTGGGGGTTCAGCATAGAAAGACTTCAGTAGCTCATCCACAGTCAAACGGGCAGGTCGAGGTGACCAACAGAACGCTGCTGAATGGGATCAAGCGAAGACTGGATGAGGCTAAAGGAAGATGGACAGAGGAGCTGCTCAATGTATTATGGGCTTATCGGACTGCAGGGGACTACTGACAGAGGATTCACCTTTTAGGCGGCTATAGTGCGATGCCTTAGTCCCAATCGAAATTGAATCTCTAAGTCTTGAATCGGCCAGATTCGAAGATATACAATGAAGAAGAAATTTGAAGGTCAATCTTAATTTGCTCGAAGAAGTCAGGGAAACAACTTTGATCAGATTGGCAGCCTATCAGCGAAGAGTGGCTAGGCATTACAATAAGGGGGTAAATTTTCGTAGATTTGAAGTGGGAGATTTCGTTCTCGTGGAAGTCGAAGCATCTACGCCTCGAGAACTTAGGAAAGGCGATCTTAGAGAAGGAAGGAAGACCGTATGAAGTTGTTGAAATCTAGAAGCCGAGGAACTTATCGGTTGAGGGGCATTGAGCGGATCGAGATCAAGAATACTTGGCATCTTTGCGGGGCTTGAGGAAGTATTTTCGATGATCTGGTGTCGATATCTGAAAGTCTGTAAATATTTGAAACATCATCAATAAAAGATCCTTTTCTCCAATTCGTCTTCTGTTCATTGATGTCTATGCCCTACGGTGTAAGGAGGTTCGGGTGGACTCGCTGATCATTCGATGGTAGCCTTATCGGCAGGTGGTCCTTATGAATTTGTCAGGCCCTTCGTGGTAGGAAAACTTCATCGGTAACTTCATCGGTGTAAGGAGGTTCCGGTGAACTCGCTGACCATTCGATGGTAGCCTTATCGGTAGTTGGTCTTTATGAATTTGTCAGGCCCTTCGTGGTAGGCAAACTTCATCGGTGTAATGATGTTCGGGTGGACTCGCTGACCATTCGGTGGTAGCCTTATCGGCATGTGATCCTTATGAATTTGTCAGGCCCTTCGTGGTAGGCAAACTTTATATGTTATATGACTTGCTTAGTTATTTACTAACAATTCAAAGTTAAGTTCAAAAAGAGCTTGTACATTTTTCAAGTTGGTTGATATTGAAATATTGACAAAAAATTAATGGCAAAGGAGTAATAAGGAAAAAGACTGATATTTCATTAATAACATATTGTTTACATAAAAGATAGAAATTTATACAGAAATCGTACAAATAAGGGACAAGAAATCATCTTCAGGCTTCAGCTTCGTCTTCAGAAGAGTCTAGTATGGCTGGATCAACCTTGGCTGTGACAAGTCTTGTCTTTGCTTCGGCATTCATCATAGCCATCAGAGAACATCTAAACGATCTTTTCATTCAACTCAGCTGATTTCTGATAGTCTTCTTGGATTTCTTTACGAAGATCTTCGATCAGAGGTGGACCTAAATCTCTCAGGGCGTGAAGTTCCCGAAGCTCCTCTTCGAACTCCGGTTGTTCCTTCGCTCGTTCTTTCATAATTCGCGACTGCTTAGTTTCTAACTCATTTACTTGCAGCACCAGACTCTTGTTGGTCTTCACATGCGTATCGTTCTTTTCAACGAGGATTTCGTTTCTATGAACCAGGTCCGCGTTCATATCTGTGATCATTCGATGATTGGCTTCAGCTGCCTCCATTTTCTCTTTTAATTTGTTCATATCTTTCTTGGAGGCATTCGATGTTGTAAAGAGCGGTACCGTGGTCACTTCGTTCCTTGTTCAAAGCCGACTTCAGAATGGTGTTCTCTCATCGAGTTGTGTCTTCTTCGGCTTCGACTTCTTTGTATCGGGGTCGAAGACGCCCGAAGAGAGCATTTGCCTGTAAATGTTCAGAGACAATCAGTTAATCTTCAAGAGATATATATAATTTCAAATAAATAGATAAACAATAGTTTACCTTGGCATGGTAACTAATGCCTTCATCGATTAAATCCATAATCGAGTTGTTGCCGAACCGATGCTCATCGGTATCCCTGACAAACGAGTCGAACAGTTGGAATGGGAAGTTTCCATTGAACTCGGGCCATACTGTAGGTGAGGACATGGCTTCACGCTTGAAGGCGGAGGGTGATGATTGTGTTGGAGAAGGCATGTGAGGTTCGTTGCGGATAGGGGATTGAGTAGGTGAATCGGCAGGAGGTGGAGGTTGAACAGGAGTAGGCCCTGTAGGTGGTGGTGGCTGATCCTCCGAATGCTGTTTTCTTTTGCGAGACAGAGTTGATGTCTCGATTTGTTCCTCAACTTCGTCCTCAGAAACTTGGATCTCCACTGGAGTGACGATGGGAGGATCGACTTCGACAGTGAGAATTCGAAGCTCATCAACGGACAGAGGAGTTACCTTAGTTCTCCTCTTTTTAACACGGAGGGCTTGCATCCGTTCGTTGGTGGGCATATCAATCAAGCTAGAGGTGGATATTGCCCGGGACTCTTGGAAAATGGATCTTGGTTTTCGAATCTCCCTCTTCTTCTTACGAGGTCGGCTGGATTCCTCTACAGCTTCTGGTTCTGCAGGGGGAGCCTCGGCATCTTGGGCATCAGAAGCCGGAACCTCTTTCTGAGAAGTTTCAGTGGTGGGTGATGAAGATTTGCCTTTGCACGAAAGGAATTTTTCCAAATCCCTTCGGTCGATCGATGTGGGTCTTATCAAAGATACTGTAACAAGGAAATACATTCTGTTAGATCAGTTTATTAAAATGAAGTTCAGCAAGTTATATATTGGTATGAATTTGGGACTTACGCTTGTGGTCATACAACCATGAATGTTTGGTGAGAAGACCATGACTCCATTCCTTCTTCGGAAAGTTGTACAGGAGCTCAATCATCTCCTTGACACACTCTTCGGTTATATCCCCGAAGTCTACAGATACCTTCTCCAGAGTGGTCCAATCAGGAAGGGAAGCAATTTCAGGCCCTTTGACGAAGAGCCATTGATTATGCCATCCTCTGTTGCTAGAAGGAGTACTGATCAGAGAACGCCTCTCGAAGTCCTCCCCGGTCTTAGAGGCTATCTTGCTCAGAACTTTGAAGCCCTTTTCTCGGGACTTGGTGATGGTGTATATGGAAAAGAAGTCAAGGGTGGGGGCGACGCCTACCTCGTGGCAAAAGGTGATGAACGACAAGATGTGGATGTAGGAATTTGGGACCGGCCATAGGCGAATCCGAAGCCAACTGAACCCGTGAGGTAATCGAAAAGGCGTGTAGGGAATCAGACTCCTTTTTCAAGAAGTGTGTCGAGGCGTGGCGATCCGGCCCTTGGGCACTAAGACATCCTTTCGGTGGTGAAGGGCGTCTCGGTAGTGAGTCATAGGGATTTGAATGCAGATTCGTATGCGTTTTGAACGTCCTTTTCAGATAAGGACGATGGAGTATTGGCGTGGGGAAATTGTTCTCCACTTTGAAAGAACACAGAAGGGTTTGGAAGCGGCTTTTTCGGTGTGTTCTTGCTTGGAGTTGCAGAGTTGGGGTTTGAACCCGAAGCAACCTTGGTGGGGCTTGGGGAGGGAGGAACAGTGGTAAGGGGAATGGCGACGATGGGGTTAGTGTTGTCAGAACTCTGAGAAGACATTGTTAGAGGTTTGCATGTAGAGAGAGAAATCGAGAGGAAGAAGATAGCAAAAGACGTCTGAAATTTGAAATGGTTGGTGAAATCGTCAAAATTAGGGGAAAGGGGCTTTTATAGTGGGCGGTCTTTTCAACTTTTCACGAAAATCGAAGGTGGCGCTTTAATTGCAAGTAATGATGGTGAATTGGAAGAGGCAACGTCCGTTTTTGGTCCTAATTACTAATCAGATTGGGCTTCTCTAATGGGCCTCCAGTTTTATTTGAATTATTGGCCGGTGCTTATCGTTTGGGCCCCGGTGAGCTTCACTTTGGACTCCTTTTGATCTTATAACAATTCCTTTCATCATGGACCTATATTATTTACACTCTTTCATTAAACATCCTATTTAATAAAAGACTGGGGTAATGTTGGGCCATGATATTTTATGCCTTGGCCTGATCGATTGGGCTCCTCCCTGGGCTATGTTTATTTTGTCTTAAATGTATTGGGTCGGACCGTTGGGCTGACCCATCAGGCAAATAACATTTTGACTTCGGCTTTGACTGGTAATGATGATTAAGATAACAGTTGATTGTTATCTCTGTCACCGTCTGCATGGCATTAATGAGGATGGGACTGTATTAGCCAGCGGTGGACAAAGGTGATGGGGGGCAGGTGAGTCACCGGGAGTGGGGGAACTGTGCCAGAAGGTAGTGGGTGGCACGGGAAACCGGGCTTGGAGTATATGAGGCAAGGATCACCCAACCTAAAGGTAACAAATTCATTTTCTCTCTCAAGCACTAGATATTATTTTCCTCCATTGTTAACCTTGTGATCGCCTGTACTGACTCTCACGCCAGAGCTATCCTCCCACTTGATCCGAGCCCGTCGAGCTTTTTAGTGTTGTCGTGTTTCTTGTCTGCAAGATATAGACGTGCGTTACATGATTGAGGCGCGTGAAAAAATCTTGGCGTTAACACTATTGTTGCACGATCATGTCCTTTATAAATATACTTGTGAATGTATTTTACACATCTTATTCCTACACAAACTTCAACATTGATATGACAGTTGAAAATTATTGATAAATACGGATTATGTGGCACAACATCTCTATTATCAATTTCTTGCCCCCTCACGATGAACTTCTGACCAGTATTACGATGACGATAGACAGGATATCCATCAAAGTCCATACTTGTTGATTCAACAAATGATCGAAGGTACCGCTTGATGCACACCCCATTCCCATACATGGTGTTTGTGGATTGCGAGCACCACATGGTCCGTGTACCATGCAACCTATGATTGTTTCAAAAAGAAATGGGTCAGTTTGATAATCCAGAAATTCAGCAAACACTACTCTGAATTTTATCTGTCCACTTGAGCACATGTTCTGGACCATGAAGGAACAAAAGTCCATGCATGTGCAGTAACCCCCTTTTTTGGAATTCAATTGTAAAAACATGCGCCACTTTTCTACCAAAAAAGTTGTTTGTTTCTCTCCTTCATCAAAAAAATTCGCTTCAACTTAAAAACACGGGCCACTAAATCAGGACGGTCAGTAGGGATCTACTTTAGCAATAGTGATTTAGTAATTTCCGGACATCTGGGATTTGCTATCATAGTTAGAAAAATATGTGGGTGTTGATTATACCGCGTGATAGCCATTGAATCTTGAAAACTTTCAACCATATGTCTTGCATTACCAGCGAATGAAGATGGCAAACCATTCATTGACCAACTTGTTCAAGACCAAGCTCATCTGCACAAACATCTGTAAGACCTTGGTAAAGTTCTACACGAAGCTTCGATTGATTCAACTTGTAGTATGTCAACCGATTTTGTTCAGTAGCGGCCAAGCATCTACTACAAATTCCTAAAATAGTTTTCCAGCTCTCAAAATTATTGAATACTCGGTCACGTTGGAACATACGATAACTGTAATATTGCAATTGTGTCAGTCGAGTAGATGAAGGTCCACCTTGGGAGGCGTTCCAATGTTTCAAATCTGGATTCCATCCTAGCTAGCTCACCATAAGGGAACAATAACACAATGCAATGACAAATAGGCCGGATGACACTCATTAATTTGCATCAAACCATTATCTCCTCTCAAATGTAACACAATATCTCTCATTCCACTTGATTCAGTTCCATCTCCCGATAATATTACTGCAATCTCATCGGTTGTTGGGAGATTATATCGACGTCGGTCTGTTACAGAACTATAGTGAAGATAGGCCGGTAAATTCACCCCCATCAATTCCAATTCACTTAAAATTGTGAGCCTACCGAAATTTCATAGGATATGGATTTATTTGCAATAAACAATCTTGTATGGTTTTCAAAAAATCTCTTCTCAAGTTAGGATTTTTGTTGCTGCGAACATCTAAAGTTGAATTAGGATCATAAATGTACAATTGAGAGTAAATTGGTTCACACCCTGGCTGTGGCATAAGCGATCTTGTTCGATGGCGTAACTCTCCATGGATGGTGAATGTTCTAGGCCCCCTCCCGGCAATTAATTTGTCTTCCAAAGCAGCATCAAGACTCGTAAACGCATTAGCTGCATTATACTCTCGGGTGTGCTGACGAAACAATTTTGATTGTTCATCATTGTCGTCATACAACGCTTTAAGCATTAAAGGAGGTGCAATAAGTGAGGTAGTCTAATTTTTCCTTGTAAACGACATTTACCAAAGAGAGAATTTGATACAGATGATTTTGTTAATTTTTCAACAAGTCAGTGTAAGGCAGAACAAGGACATGTTCGATTCATCAAGCCGAGGGAATGACGATCTAGAATTTCATGATTTTGAGGATTAAATGCAACATCCATAGCTACACCTTCTACTGTGTAGGCACTACCAATAAAATTATAAATGTCATACAATTTTATTATATAAATTGAATACAAATTTAAAAGGAGAACATGAATAAGACAACAAGAGTGAGAATAGAAAATTAAAACTTCTAGCTAACACCCGGTGCCTTCATTCGGATTACGCATTTGTTGGAACATGTTTGACATATACGATGCCCCTGGGGAACAAGGAGAGAATGGTTCCAAGACTGTTGTTATGGTTTTGTATAGGTTTTGAGGCAAGTCTTGGAGCATGGTAGTCACAGGCGACACCCTTGAGATATTTGTTGGTGTGCCTTCTTCATGATTTTGAGGAGGATTTTCTTAATTCATGATGGCCACAGACAACCACCGTGAAACAATTATTGTAGTGTCTTCATTAAGATTTTGAAGCAAGGTGGTTGACAATGAATCTAAAACATTTGTTGTCACTATACTGTCTATTACAGGAATTGATTGAAGGCGGAACCTTTTATTTGATTCTCGTTCTAGGCATGCTCGGGTACGACGACTCGGTGGTAAAGAAGGAAAATATCTAGGCTGAACGGGGGCACAATGTTTTGATCGCTCTCTTTCGTGACGTGCAAGTTGTCCCAATTGACGTTTGGAGCACTCATTTTCTTTCCCAGCATAACGCATTTCTGGAGCAAGCCTTGCACATTGCGGCAATGTTAATTTTGATATAACATTATAGTTTGGTGCCTAAACCACAAACTCATAAAAAAATAATTATTATTTTGTTGATTTAACGTATATCGTATCGTTTTTCACTTTGTATATATAGCAACGTGAGGTAATATGACAATAAAGTGTTGCATTAACAGAACTATCTACCCAACCATTTATCAACATTATAATTATAATAAAGTTTTTGTTTGATGCAAAACTAAACCACCATAGCCACACAATTGCATCCAACACATTGTTCTATAGTAATATGCTCGATCAAAACTATTGGGAAAGGTTGAAGTTTCACTATTGATCGATGTTTCAAATTATGGATTGTTCAAACAAATTTAGAGTTTTAAAAAATGGGACCCAACAAAATATTCAAATTATATGTCATAAGAAAAGCTTAAAGGCTACAAAGCAACATTAAGATTAAGAAACTAAAACTCTCAACTACAAAACTAGTAAAAAAACAAAAAAACATAGTTCCTCAGTAATTCAATTGTATACACAGAATAACAGGAAAAAAAATAAGTAATATTAAATGAGACAAACCAAAAACATGTTGACAAATTAAACGTTCTACATAAAACGAAATTTAAAAAATTTTAAATTCAATAACATCCAAATCCATTGTAAAAACAGAGAGAAAAAAATATGATTAAAAGTGATACCAGTTGGCAATCTTTATTTTTTGTTCCTTGACTAGAAGTGGTTAATTTTTGTTTTCCCTTAAATTTGGCATTCGCCAAAGTATCAGACCTTTTTTCTCATTCTGTGTAAAAACACGATAAAAACAAACGTAATATTAAATGAGACAAACCAAAAACATGTTGACAAATCAAACGTTCTACATAAAACGAAATTTAAAATTTTTTAAATTAAATAACATCCAAATCCATTTTTAAAACAGAGAGTAAAGAATAGGATTAAAAATGATACCAGTTGGCAATTTCCTTGGGTAGAAGAGGTTGATTTTTGTTTCCCTTTAAATTTGGCATTCGCCAAAGCATCAGACTGTTGTTTCTCCTTCTGTGTAAGAACACGATAAAAAAAATAAGTAATATTAATTGAGACAAACCAAAAACATGTTGACAAATCAAACGTTCTACATAAAACGATACTTAAAATTTTTTAAATTTAATAACATCCAAATCCATTGTAAAAACAGAGAGAAAAGAATAGGATTAAAAGTGATACAAGTTGGCAATCTTTATATTTTGTTCCTTGGCTAGAAGAGGTTGATTTTTCTTTCTGCTTAAATTTGGCATTTGCCAAAGCATCGGACCTTTTTTTCTCCTTCTGTGTAAGAAAACGCTACTTAAAAGCAAAAAAAAAAAAAATGAATGAGAAAAAGGTGTGAGTTTACACTACCTCACGTATACAGAGACAATTTAGTTCATACTCATTGCGAATTACCACTCCTACATTATTATGACGAAGTCTTCAAACCTGTAGACAAAAAAACGTTGAATAGTAAATAAGCTGGTAAAAAGATAAGATAAAAAGTAAGAAAGTGAGAGTAAGAAAAAATTATCATACGTTATTTTTTAGGTCGTCATCCATCTGTCACGACATTAATGAAAATAAATTAAAATAAATAAGTTATTAAAAAAATCAATAAGAGAGTTAATCAGATGATAAACTTACACTACGAAATATAGCATCATCCATTGGTCGATGAATGTGCAGTTGAAACAGTTGTAGCTACACAGTAAATTTCATAAGATATGGATAATGAACATCAATTACATAATACATGCACAAAAGTTTCATAAGATATGGATAATGAACATCAATTTCATAAGATATGGATAAGTTTTGTAGACAGGTTTAGATTTTTCTGAATATCTATTTTTAAAAGAAACTCTGCCGAATTTTTTTGAAATTAGTAGCGACTAGCTTGATGTTTTGGTGGTTGGATATGTGTTGATGATTGAGTATGTATTAATTATTGTGATGGTATGGTGAATTATGATAATTGTTATGTCTGATTGTAAGTTATTTTAGGTTGCAAAGAGTCTTTAGGTAATGTATTTTTCGTTACGACGTGCCTGCATGCACGGGCAATTACTAGTTTTTTAATAAAATAAGAAAATCATTTCATTTACCTGTCGCATGTACTCTTTAGTTGTCAGTACCAATTCATGGTAAGACAACCCATCTAGGAAGCACCTGAAAGAGACAAAGAAAACATCACAATAATGTGGATCGTGACAATAATGGTTTAGAAAATATATAATGAAATCATGCCATTCAACTAAATGAATCATGTATAAATATATAAATATATAATATATAAATACATTCATATTTGAGGTGCGATCGATAGTAGTAGTTATATTATAAAGATACATTGAGCTGGGATGTATACTGAAAAAATGTTTACATGCTAAACCTTAGCTCGGATGGATATGAACAGTTTGAGGATGTTTAACAGTTCTGTAGGATCCATTCTTCTGCAGCCTTGCAGAGTGGGGGAAGTATCCTGAAAATTGTTCAAAAAAATGAATAAACCCAACATGAGACCAAGTGCACGATTCACTGTCTTTTTGAAACAGGAATAAAGTGTAGTTGCATTAGAACCTGATGTTATGGCCTTCTTTATAGCTTCCAAATCACCCGGATTTGATACAAATTCAATTTCAACCCTCTCCAATAACCCCTCCAATTGATCCCGTGTATCTCTAGCACATTTCATACTCCTGACCAGATATATATCACAGAACCTATAAGAATATTGCTCATCTATGAACAACTTCATTAACTCAAAAATTGGTTTCAAATTTATCATCTTGACTCGTAATAGCTATATTTATAGTGACCTACAAACTTCATACATATACATTGTGACAGTATACTTGAAATTTCTACTTTCTAGTTAGTTAAATCTTTAAATTGGTTTCTGAATCATAAACTATTTGGAAATGCAAATGAATTTCCTGTATTCATCAATAATGCAAAGGGAACCCTAAGCAATAGGATAGAATAAATTAAGGTGGGACCATTCTTAATTCTTTCATATCCCATGTATACACATACATCGGTATTTACTATCGACATGAATTTGTCGTTATACATAGCAAGATTCTGATGCAAATAAGTTTTGAGCATTCTTTTAACACTACTACACATAATTTATTAATATATATATATATATATTAAAATAAAAACTTATATAAAAAAAAAGCGGCTAAATTAACAAATATTTGAATTTATTTTCATAGATAAACTAACGAAGCCCTTGACAAGTCTAAACGAAATAGTTGGGATAATCCACTGGGTTGCCATTTTATATGGTTAAACATAATTGGCAACAATTTAAAAGTAAGGGAATATATATAAAAGCACCTGGATGTCATTCTCATAGCACCACTGAGTCGAGAAGTTAGTTTCCTTCCAAGAACAGTACACCTGAAAGAATAACCCCAAAAAAATATGGTAAATCACCAGCACAAGCTAATCTACTCTAGTATGAGTAGATTCACTTCAAGAAACAAGCTAATCTCCACTATCTTACAAAATTGCATATTACACTAACCCTACCATTCAACTTGAGGATAATTTTAACTGGTGAATTAGAAGTTTGTGCACACTGTGTCGGGTGTGTGCACTGTGGGTGTGCGTGTTTGTGCGGGCGTGCACAGTGTGGAGTATCCCCTGATGAACGCAATTTGATACCGAAGAAAATAATCATGTTTATCATGTTACTACATCAAATGAAATATCATAGCAAAATATGAAAAAAAAAAAAAGTATATACCAAATTCCCCAAATATACAGATAAGAATTAGGCAACGGACCTTGAGTAATGCAATATGATCTCCAACATTACCCATATGAAAATTCATTCGTGCATTGTCCGCATGGACCTGTTTCTCCTTTGGCCGATAAAAGATTGAACTTCCAATAGAAAACATTGCAGCAACTGATATGATCTCATTAGAACACTTGTACTTGTCAGAAGCAACAATCATCTTGGACAGCATGGGATCAAGAGGAAACTCGGCCATTTTTCTGCCCACCTTTGTTAGCTCACCGTGTTTATTAAGTGCACTCAACGCAAAGAGCAGCTCCAGGGTTTTCAGTAAAGACTCAGCCGGCGGTGGATCCATGAAGTCAAAATTCAACAAGTCGTGTATGCCAAGGCTCTTAAGACTAAGCACAACATTTGCAAGATTGGTTCGTTGTATCTCCGGGACAGTATTATCTTCCAAATCATTATAATAGTTGTGGGAAGTATAGCCGAAAACACTTCCAGGACCTGTTCGTCCAGATCGACCAGCCCTTTGATTTGCCGATTCTTTTGAGATGGGGGTGACCAGTAAGGACTCCATCCCAGTCTGGATTATAAGATTCCATCTTCACAAATCCTGGATCAATGACGTACTTGATCCCATCAATTGTCAACGATGTTTCTGCTATATTTGTGGCCAAGACAACCTTCCGCGCACATTCTGGAGTAGCTTCAAATATTTTTGCCTGCAGCTCCGTTGGGAGATTTGCGTATATTGGGCATATAATCAGCTCCGCTATTTTAGTTCCCAACCCTCTTGTCTGATGCTTAAGAATCTCCTCAGCCGTTTCAATTTCCTCCTGGCCAGTGAGGAAGACCAATATATCACCATCTGCAGGGGGTTGAGTGACATGAATTTGAAGAGCAGTAACAATTGCTGCGTCCAAGTAATCAGCTTCTGGTGCTTTTGTGTAGTTTATTTCAACAGGGAACCTCCTTCCTGGTACTTTAAAAATTGGAGCACCATCAAAATAATCACTGAACTTCTCTGTATAAAGAGTTGCACTAGAGATGAGCAATTTGAGATCAGGGCGAAACCGAGAAATATCCTGTCAACAACAACAATAGTTTAGTCAGGCAAGAAATTGCATCTTCTCTACCTCCCACTTCCTTACATTTTTAAGAGAAAATATTGAACCGAGAAATATCCTGTCAACAACAACAATAGTTTAGTCAGGCAAGAAATTGCATCTTCTCTACCTCCCACTTCCTTACATTTTTAAGAGAAAATATTGAAATTTACACGTCAGAGTTTCTTCTCGCCTTAAGCAAACCAAACAAAAGTCAGTTGAAAGTGTTCTTTCATGGGCCTCATCCACCATCACCACACTGAAATGCAGAATCAACAAGTTTCAATTTAAAACCATCTGGCACAACGATTAAATTGCATCTAAAAAATGCACACCTGTAACTTGATAGGTCAAGGTTCCCCTAGAAACTCCCGCAATAACATTCCATCCGTCATATATTTGATAACTGTCTTCTCAGAAGTGCAATCTTCAAATCGTATGGAGTAACCAACCTGAAATCGGATACGACAATTGTTAGAGAAAGACAGGCTGTGCAATATCAGAATTGATAAACAAGTGCAATATCAGATTTGATAAACAAGTGCAACGATATATGACACCACAGACAAACCTAATACTAAAAGTTTTCTAATACCACTTAACAATTCATGGGAAAGCCACAGTTGAAATCGCTTTGGAATTGCAGTGACATGTAGGTTGATCATTTAGGTAATAAAAACTCCATGGATGTAACATCAGTATTACAGGCAACTATCTCATATGGCCACTCCATTATTAGCACAAAATTATAGATATTCTAATGTTAAGGCATACAACACCAAGACAGTTCATTTAAAAAACATTAAAGTAGTATTCAAATATGAACCACATTACAGGTAAATTGACTAAAAAGCCAACACAGAGTGGTCTTCTGGAGAACTAATAACTTGTATAAATAAGGCATACCTCGTGTCCAAGTCTGACAACCATTTCTTGAGAGACTCTAGCAGAAACACTCATAGCAGCAACTCGCAGGGGTTGGGTACATCCAGTCTGTGAAAAAGCAGAACAGGGTTACAAATTCAAGGCTTTCAAAAGATGTTAGTTCCCACCTGATCCACTGATTGATTCCTAACCTTGAAATATATGCAATAATAAGAAAGCAGGATGCAAAATTGTTTCCTACTGTATTAATGTAATGACAAGTACTCAAAAACTCAACACTAAACAAATGGGAACTAAGTTTCCATGTGGAAATTACTGATTCAATTTTCCATAGAGAAACTAAGATATAGTAACCATTAAATATTTTGTGCTTTTTCCAGCAACGACATACGACTTCAATAACAGAAACCTACTACAATTAATTTTAAGTTTTTCAAGAAACAAATAGGTTGCTCGCCATGCAAGGAAATCAATTGATAATGTAAATAAATAAGAGTCTGATAATTACTCTGGCAAAATAGGTTTGCATTTACTAAATGGAGTCACCAGTGAAGCATCGGAAAAAGAAAAATAAACATCGACTAAGAAGTAACAAAAGAAACTTTTAACAAACTGAAGGCAATTAATAGCAAACACAACAAGATGAACAAAAGAAACCTCATACCTTTCCTAGTTTTGTATACCCAGCCTCATGTAGATATTGGGGTATCTGAGTAGTCTTTCCAGTACCAGTTTCCCCAACAATGACAAGAACCTGCAAAACCAGGTTCGTATCTCAAATAAAGACTAGTAGACTACTACTATGTTTGTTTAAAACCATAGACTCTCCGGTCTATTCGATTAAGACTTTTAAAAACTTTTACATATTTTTAAAGACTTTTAAAGTTTTGTTGAGTTTATAAAAATTTATTGGTATTCAATTACAATTTTTATAATATCTTTAAAAGTTATATGGTATTAAATTGAGACTTTTATAAAGTCTATATTCAAAAAGTCATTGATTTTTCATATTTCTATCACATGGTAGAGTTTGACCGACTTTAGAAGAAAAGTTATACCTATTAACACATATCCAAAGTCTGACATCATCTTTAAAGACTTCTAAAAACTTTCAAATATTAAACACAAATGTGAAAATTCAAATCGTCAATAAAGAAATTGTCAAGAGAGATTTTATGGAAAATTCAAAAGTCGCAAAACTCTTTGGTAAAATTTAACTTAAAATAAATATAAATTAATTTAATTTTAGAAAATATAATTATTAAAATTATAAACTGTTTATATTTTTTTTACTAAATTTATTAAAAATTAGATAAATTACACAAATTTTATTATAGGAATATCTCGTTATGACTTTGAAAAATCAAACAAAGAATTTTGATTTTTAATATTATATTATATATATATTATATTATATAGATATAGTATATGATATATACAAATCTTGATAAATTCTAAAACTCATCAAAATTAAAAAAATTAGTTACAAAATGACAACGGTCAACTGTTAAAAAATTAGTGATGTAGCATTTTAATTAATTAATTTTTAACATCATAAATAAATTAAAAAGTCGCATAATTATTTTTTAACGGTCAATTTTGGTTCACTAACAACTATTAATAATTTTTAAAAAAAAATCTCTCTAGCAATTTTTTCTGTGGCTTACCGACGACTAAAAATCTCTGGTAAATTTTCTATAATTGAGTGGCAATTTACTCACATGTATAAAATTTTGTGACTTTTGATCATATAGATTTTCGTTATCATATTATTTTGTGAAAAACAGAGTTTGGTACTCCTACTAAAAAAATATACGCATATATAGTATATATAGTTCAATGAAAAGTGAGCTTAATTTTTGTGTTGCGTCTGTAGCTTCTAAAATTTTATTCGTATTCGAGTATCCAAATTTATCATGAAATGAGTAGAATAATATGAATGCTTTCAACATATATAAAATCTCATGCCACAATAATTTAATGAAATAATGAGATTTCCTCTAGTTCATGAAAAAAGAGGAAGAGACTTTACACATGGACTAATTAATAATTAATATAAGTTGCAAGATATATTAGAAGTATACAAAAGTCTATCAAAATCTTGGTAATAAGTCTATTAAAATAAGTTTTGGCAAAGGTCAATAACAATTAATAGATGAAAAGGTAAATAAAAATCACTGGTCATAATTAGGAAACAGAACACATTGTAGAAAATTAACCTGGTGTTCTTTAACAGCTGTGAGCAACTCCTCCCGATATGGATAGACATGTGACGCCCCCAAAATAGGTATACATCACTCATTTTGAGTCGTCAAATACATGGTACAAAAAATAACTACAACTTTATTATTACAATTGTCGTGCAAAATACGACAACACATATACTGTGAGTTTAAATACAAATATTATCTTTTAGACAGTATTCAAACTCAAATAAGTCATCATTACAATTATTAATACACTATTTTACAAAATAGTGAGGACTGTTAAACAACTATCTTGATACATTATTCCATACCCCGACTAGTTCCCGTTATATTCTCTCCTCCTGAGAAGAAAATGGAACAAAAAGGAAAAGGGTGAGCTCAACTAGCCTAGTAAAGAATATTAGGACTAAGATAATGAACAACAAATTATCGTTAGCCTTCAACAAATCAGATAAAACATAATGGACAACCAGTTTTAGATCAATAAATAACAATTCATTAGAAGAGTTAAGTAGAGAATGAAATCAACTATCATCTATGAATTTAAAAGTCCATCATCAATATTTTATCCCTGTAACATCAATCAATATACATTTTGAATCAAATATTCATCTTTGCACTACAGGCTAAAGATATTCATTTGTATCACCAGTTGGTCATGTTCATCTCAACACATGTTCATCTTTGCACTACGGGCCAAAGATATTCATCAGGTAATCATTCATCTTTGCACTACAGGCCAAAGATATTCATCAAGTATCACCATTTAAGACTGAGGATGGTGAAAAATATTTTAAAGAACGAATCCAGTGAGATAAAGGACACGATTAGAGATTCATAATTTAGTTTATCCAAGTTCAAGAATACTCCATAATAATCAATTGTGGAGCAAAATTCAAGAATAAAGTTCAAACATAGATCAAATCAAAGATAGGAACCATAACAGACAACTTTGATACAGAAAAGAAAACTCAAGAAATTTCTGATCATTTTAGGAATTATAGAAGCAATACTTACTGTAGTAAGTTTAGAGTTAGGAATCTGAAATGAATAATATACGAAAATGTAAATGAATTTTCAATCGTAAATGCGGTGGTCCGTGAGATGATCATTTCCACAATTTAATAACAATTGAATACGAAGGGTTATTCACTGTGCATGCGGTAGTTCAAGGTGAGCAGATTATTCCACGAATAATAAACAATGGAATAACAAAATGGTTTCATCATGCATGCGGTAGTCCGCGTAGGCAGGTTATTCCAACAGAATAATAAAGAATTGAATAACGAAAAGACTTCACCATGCATGCGGTAGTTCGCGTAGACAGGTTATTCCAACAGAATAATAAAGAATGGAATAACACCCCTTACGAGTATTGAAAGAAAATAACTCTCTTCATGAATACGAAAGAAATAATACCTCTTATGAATACAACAAATAATATCCCTTACGAATATTGAACGAAGATAATATTCCTCACGAATACGAAAAATAATATTGTAAGCGAATATAAAATAAATAATACATCTTTCCTTAGTAGAAGATTGAATACTGAAGTAGAGTAGTAGCATAATACTCTTCTTCTTGCTCTCTATGAGCTTCTATTTATAGGAAAAATGACTGAATAGTAACTAATTCATGAACGACCCAGATCAATTTACTTTTAAACGGACGGTCTATAATTTACTATTAAAACTTAAAGCAAATGTCCATACTTATTTACTATTAAAACTTTAAACCAACGATCCATATTGATTTACTATTATAACTTTCCACCAGCGGTCTATATTGATTTACAATAATATCTTCAACCAACGGTCTGAAAAAGTAGCACATCCCCTCATGGAATAATAAACCAAACTTATAACAAACATCTCATAACAAACTCCTCTATTTATATCAAAAATTGAATAAATAATTACCACAAATCACTTATATTTAATAAACACATTTTTAATCTATTAACAATTATTCATCATTAATATTATAACTCACAATAGTTAACAATCAGATCATTCACAGGAAAGAGGGGGCTTTCCGATAAAGATTTCTCCCTATTAACGCGCAATTAGGTGACCAAACCTCTCATCGATAAAACTTTCTAGATATCGTTAATATTGCAAATAATAATATGAATAACTTTGTCGTCTCAATTATTGATTAAATATTATAAAATATTATGCAGATTATATTGTGACAATAATTGAATCAAATAACGTGAGATACTATGCAGCAATTATTGTAGCACTAATTGAGTATAACTGAGTGACTTCTCACGTAAGCATCAATAATCAATACTGTGTGCTACTATGCAACCACACGTATTACTGTACTTTTATCACCGGGTATTTCAACAGTTTTACGGTATCAATTACGCCGTTATTTATAAAAACTCAAACTTGTCGTTTTCTTCATCCGACCATTTTTCGTTATGGGGCCCACAAATGGATGCGTCATCGTACGAATATTCTCCGACAGTAAGAATATTTCACGACCAAACGAATATTCCCTGACAACAATGAATATTTTATAATCACTTGCTTATTTTATAAAATTTGCACATTTCACCCATAACCAAATCATTATATCAAATTAGCATCTTATTATTCATAATAATAATTAGAGGAAATTCGATTTTATTTAAAAAAGCTAGGGTCTTACAACCTCCCCTCCTTATGAAATTTCGTCCTCGAAATTGACGTACGTACCTAGTGTTTTGAAAAGGTGAGGATACCTCATTTTCATTTCCGATTCTAACTCCAGGTCATTTACAAAGCAGAGATATTTGAAAAATATTATGAACACGAGACATGCTTAGAGGTAATGTGAGTCTATAGGCCACATTTCCTATTCGGTCAAGAATTTTAAATGGACCAACAAATCATGGATTGAGCTTTCCTCTCTTCCCAAATCTTGTAACTCCTTTCCATGGAGCAACACGTAACAATACATGATCACTAATATTAAATTTGCCTTTTGATGAAGATCCGCATAACTCTTTTGTCGATCCTGTGCCGTTTGTATACATTGTCGGATCATTTGGATCTTCTCTGTAGTCATTCATACCAACTTTTGTCCCAACAACGTTGCTTCTCCCACCTTATCCCAGCATACTGGAGAGCGACACTTTTGTCCATATAATGCTTCAAATGGAGCCACACCTATACTTTCCTGATAACTATTGTTATAGAAGAATTCCACCAATGGTTGGTACTTATCTGAACTCCCTTTGAAATCTAGGACATATAGTCTTAATAGATCTTCAAGAGTTTGACTAGTCCTTTCTGATTTCCCGTCCATTTGAGGATGGTATGCCGAACTGAATCGTAAATCTGTGCCCATAGCTTTCTACAAACTAACCCAAAATTGTGAAGTGAATCTTAGGTCACGATCCGAAACTATAGATATTGGCATGCCATGCAATCTCACAATCTCATTCACGTACATACGAGCAAGACGTTCAAGAGAATAAGTCTCCCGTATCGGTAAGAAATGAGCATATTTGGTTAATCTATCAACAATAACCCAAATCACATCTATGACTTGAGAAACCTTGGGAAGACCCGTAACAAAATTCATGGTAATGTGTTACCACTTCCATTTCAGAATCTCAAGTGGTTGCAATAGACCCTTTGGCACTTGATGCTCCGCCTTTACACATTGACAAGTTAAACACCTCGAGATAAACTTCGCGATCTCTCTCTTCATATTGCTCCACCAAAATGTATGTCAAAGATCATGATACATTTTGGTAATCCCATGATGGATTACAAATGGTGTGTTGTGTGCCTCCATCATGATTCAAGTCAGAATCGTTAGGAACACAAAGTTTGGAGTTGACTCGAAGTATTCCTTATTCGTCGATTCTTGCTTCTGGAATAACACCTTCTTGCACTTTATTCTTCATACGCATCAGCTCCAGGTCCGTAGCTTGAGCAGCTTTAAATTTATCGATTAAAGTCGGTTCTACTTGTATGTTTGATATCACTACGTGGGTACTTGGAGCCTTTACCTCTATCTCCATCTTTTGCAAGTCATACAAAATGGGCCTTTGTGTTAACAATATTGCACTCATACCCGTATATGATCTTCTACTCAATGCGTCAGCTACCACATTTGCTTTTTCAGGATGGTATTGGATGGTATGATCGTAATCTTTCAACAGCTCAAGCCAACGTCGTTTCCGCATGTTGAGTTCCTTTTGGGTGAAGAAATATTTGAGGCTTTTATGATCTGTATAGATCTCCACTTTCTCCCCATACAGGTAGTGTCTCCAGATCTTCAACGTGAAAACGACTGCTGCTAACTCCAAATCATGAGTAGGATAATTCCTCTCATATTCTTTGAGTTGACGAGAGGCATAGGCTATGAATTTCCCATGTTGCATGAGAACACATCCTAACCCGTTACCTGAAACATCGTTGTAGATAACAAATCCATCCGAACCAGATGGTATTGTCAGAACAGGTGTCGAAATGAATCTCCTCTTGAGCTCTTGGAAACTCTTCTCACATTCCTCGCTCCATACGAATTTTGTATCTTTCCGAGTCAGCTAATTAACAGAGTAGCAATTCGAGAAAATCCTTCCACGAATCTCCGATAATAACCAGCTAAGCCCAGAAAGCTACGTCTTTCAATTATCAATTTTGGTTGCTCTAACTTTGTTGTGATGCCCCAAAATTAGGTATACATCACCCATTCTCGAGTCGCCAGATACATGGTACAAAATTCGATACAACTTCATTTATATTAATCGTTGAGTCGTCAGATATAGAATACGACCACGCTTAATCGTGAGTTTTAATACAAATGTATGTAACTCTCATGGTGCCTCGACCACAACCTTACAATGGTACTTTACATAAAAGTATAGTCAAAAATCATTTTTAGAAATTCAAATCTTTGGGAAGTTCTCAAGAAACCTTCGTATATGGGAGGCCATGCGCTCTAGGTTATAATAGATATCATATGGCCACGAAATTATCCTTGGTTGACCCAATAGACCCCAAAGAAAAACGAGAAGATTACTATCATCTTCTTTCCAATGGTGAGTCTTCTCTTGACATATAACTATCTCCACTGTCTCCAAGTGAATATTTTATTTCAAATCAACTCCAAGATCATATATGTGACAACCCCAAAATAGGTCCATTCCATCCAACCCATTCTGAGTCGCCAAATACATGGTACAGAAAATAACTACAACTTTATTACAACAATTGTAGTGCAAAATACAATAACACATATACTGTGAGTTTGGATACAAATATATACCAAATGTGACACATGTCCCAACCGTGGACAAGACTCTCACAAAGACACCTTACATAAAGGTATAGTCAAAAACTGCTTTTTAGAAACTAAAATCTTTGGGAAGTGCTCAAGAAAACCTTCGTATATGGGTGGCCATGCTTCTAGGTTATGATAGATATCATATGGCCACGTAATTATCCTTGGTCAATCCAATAGACCCCAAAGAAAAATGAGAAGATTACTATCATATTCTTCCCAATGGTGAGTCTTCTCTTGATTTATCATTATCTCCAATGTCTCAAATTGAGAATTATACTTCAAACAAACACCAAGATTATATAGGTAGTGCTCGTAAATATACTCAAAGAAGTGGATGAGCACAACTCATCTTTATGATGACACGAGGTTGTATGTCTTTAGACATCTTGTATGATAGTGGCAAAACACCCTTCCAACGTTGGGTTCGCTTCTTCCTATATGATTCACCAAATATAACTACTAAAAGATGTATACAACACATTTCTCTATCTTGCTTAGGAGAACTCCATGACTAGAGACCACCGCTCTATTCCTTGTTACCCCCATTCGACCCAAATTACATTTTTATTACACGAAAGGAATTGTGAAGCAAAAAGGGTGAGCACAACTAGCTCAATAAAGAATATCATGACTAAAGATAATTAAATTATCAATAGCCTTCATCAATAACAAATCGTAGATTTAGAACATATGATAGATGATAAAATTTCAACCATAGTTGCAATGAACGAAGCAATCCATTAGAAAAGTCAAATAGACAATACGATACTATTATCTTCTCCATGTTAAAAGTCCACCAACAATGTTTTATCCTCGTAACATCAATCATCAGCCTCCTTTCCACAATTATATGAATATCTCATAATCATAATTGTGATTCTAAATTCTCTTCGTACCTGTGATGAATATAATTTTTATCACATGTCTTTACCTGAAACATCAAAGATCATGGTTATACCAAATCACAGTTCCTGTTCATAATCATACTAATAAATTCATCTTTGCACTACGGGCCAAAGATATTCATCCACAGTTCATCTTCGCACCACTTGCCAAAGATATTCAACAACAGGTCATCTTTGCACTACGGGCCAAAGATATTCATCCACAGTTCATCTTCGCACCACTGGCCAAAGATATTCAACAACAGGTCATCTTTGCACTATGGGCCAAAGATATTCATTAACAGTTCATCTTTGCACTATTGGCCAAAGATATTCATCATCATATTTGCATTACAGGCCAAATATATTAATATCTCAAAGAAATATATAATCATTTCAGAATTTATATAAACAATAATTATAACCATGTTGATCAATTCACCTTTGCACTTAAGCTAAAGATATTCAATTATAAATTCAATGGTCATGATCATACCAGTCACAATTCAACTTTTCACTACTGGCCAAAGAGAACCCTAGTCATGATCATACCAATAATCTACTCATCTTTACACTCCAGTAAAAGAGAATTTCAACATCAGGGTTATAAAAATATTATATATGATAATAAAATCAATATAATCAATATATAGTTTTAATCTCCAGTGTGACGCCCCCAAAAAAGGTCCACTCCATCCAACCCATTTTGAGTCGCCAAATACATGGTACAGAAATAACTACAACTTTATTAATACATTTGTCGTGCAAAATACGACAACATATATACTGTGAGTTTAAATACAATTATTTTCTTCTAGACAATATACATACCCAAATAAATCCTCATCACAATTATTTATACATTATTTTACAAAAATGGTGAGGACTACTAAACAACTCTCTCTATAACCATCATTCCATACCCCGACTCGTACTCGCTACATTCTCGCCTCCTGAGAAGAAAAATGGAACAAAAAGGGAAAGGGTGAGCTCAACTAGCCCAGTAAAGAATATTATGACTAAGATAATATACAACAAATTATCGTTAGTCTTCAACAGGGAAAAATCTAATAGAATACAATAGAAAACCAGTTTTAAATCAACAACTGCAGCGGAAACAACAATTCATTAGAAGAGTTAAGTAGAGAATGCAAACTACCATCTTCTATATATGAATTTAAAAGTTCATCGTCGATAATTTATTCCCGTAACATCAATCAATATATATCTGGAATCAAATATTCATCTTTGCACTACAGGCCAAAGATATTCATCCGGTCATGTTCATCTAAACACTGCTCATCTTTTACTACGGGCCAAAGATATTAATCGATCGATCATGTTCATCTCAACACTTGTTCATCTTTGCACTACTGGGCCAAAGATATTCATCAAGAAATCATTCATCTTTGCACTACAAAGCCAAAGATATTCAAGAATATCATCATTTAGGACCGAGGATGATGAAAAATATTTTAAAGGAAATGAATCCAAAGGAAACAAAAGAACAAATATTAAGGATTCATATTTTAAACAATCCAAGTTCAAAAATACTTCATAAGTAATCGAGTGGAGTAAAATTCAAGAATGATCAAAACATGGATACAATCAAAGCTAGTATCCATAGTAGATATTTTGGACAAAAAGAAGAAATTTTATTTTTCTATGAATAAAGGTCGATTCGTGAATAATAGTGCCGATACGTGAATATTGCCGTATACGTGAATAGTAACTCTACACCAAAATATAAAAATTTCACAAAAAACATCTTCACGCTTAAAGAATAGTACTTTCGTGAATAAGAATCGTGAATAAGAATCTCCTAAATAGTAACTCATGAATAAGAACTCATGAATAAGAACCCCAGACATGAAAAAATTCCAAATTTGATAAAATTTCCAACCAATATTTCAAAGATAATGATATTGAAGAAATAATATCATTTTCTAATAAAATAACATCCTTACCTCGAAAACAAGATTTAGTTAAAACACCTGATATAAAGCTATGACTTGAACTTGCACCAGTATAGCAATACTCAAAGTATACTCAAAATACTCACAAGAATACGCTCGATAATATAGAGAGAAAAACTTCAGCTTTAAAAGTGATTTTCAATTCTAACCCAAGACCCTATTTATAGGAAAATGCTTAGAACACTAAAGTAGAAAATTCAATAAATTAATATTATAATTTTTCCACAACTTCATACGCGCACTAACAATTTGAATCCAGCCTCCTAATCACATGTTAAATGAGTTTCAAAAATGAAAAAAAAGTTTTTGTAATTAAAAATATTTTAAACTTCCAAAAATTAATTATTTCGGAACTTCGGAACTTCAATAATTCATAATAAATAGCCCTTTTATCAGAAAAATTCGAAACTCGCAACTTTCCATAGGAAATTCCATTATCTACAACTTTGCGTAAGGAAGTTTTTCGAAATTCCAAATGAAAATTGACCAAATCCACAAACTGACGATTTTACAAAGCTATAATCTAATTTCTATCGATAATTGTGTCCACCAACACACAAAATATGTGTTAAACATTTAATGTCACAAAAATACTCTTCCTCCTCATATACTCACATATCCCACATTCATTATAAAATATCACCATTAATATATTATTAAAATAATATATTTAAATGAATTATTTTATCAAAAAAGATAAAATATTAATTTTCAACAATTGTCACATTAAAAATTTTCTCCATCTATATCCACATAAAATCAATATTTTCCTCATCATATAAATCAATAATTAATTATTCACAAATAATATTACGTAATCACAAAGATTAGAACTGTGTAGCTCCCTGTGAAAGAGGGGCTTTCCAATAAATATTTCTCCCTACTTTGGAGAGCGCAATTAGGTGACCAAACCTCTCCTTGAGATGTAACTTTCTAGACATTGCCAATAATGTTTTCTAATAATATTATTCAGATAATATGAATTATTGCTTCGATAATAAAAAATCTTGTGTAATGACAATTATCAAACAACAACAATATAAAATATCAACGCAAAGAATTATTAAATCAATAAAATAAAATAATTTGAATAGTAATTACCGTAATAATTATTGAGTAGGCCTTCTTACGTAAGAATCAATAATTGGTGCAATACCGTAGTGCTCTTTGCTCAACAACGCCATTAGTGTGTTTTAACCACCGGGTATTCCAACAATGATTGATTTCGTAATAACTACACGCCAAGTTATTTATAAACAACTTATTCTTGTCGCTTTTCTTCCTCCAATCGCTTTCAAGTTATGGGGCCCACACATGGTCATACCATTCGTCATTTAATATTTTTCGACAAGAAGAATATTCCACAAATATTTTATAACCACCTGCTTATTTGAAATATTTGCGTATTTTACCCATAACTATCCATATTAATCACATCAACCCTTACTATTCAAAATAATAATTAGAGGAAATTAAATTTCATTTATTAATAATTTGGGGTCTTACAACCTCCCCTCCTTATGAAATTTCGTCCTCGAAATTGGCGTGACGACGCACTGGTGTTTTCAAAAGATGAGGATACCTCGCTTTCATTTCCGCTTCCAACTCCTGGTCATTTCTTCAATAAAGATGGTTCCTCCACAAAACTTTGACTTGTGGTATGACCTTTGTCGTAGGACATGCTCCTTCCTATCAAAAATCTTGATGTGTACTTCCTCGTACGTTAAGTCTTCGGCTATCACGTCCGGTTCTAACTCAATGACGTGGTTCGGGTCGTCCACATAATTTCGTAACTTTGATACGTGAAAAACGTTATGAACATGTGTCATACTTGGCGGTAAAACGAGTCTATAGGCCACAGTTCCTATTCGATCGAGAATTTCAAATGCATTAATAAATCAAAGGTTTGAGCTTTCCTCACCTCACCGATTCTCGCTTTTGAAATAACAACTTCTTGCACCTCCTTCTTCAAATTCATCACCCGGTGTGTAGCTTGAATAACTTTTAACTTTATCGATTAAAGTCGATTATACTCGTATATCATCACGTGGGTACCTAGAGTTTTCATCTCCATCTCTATTATTTGTAAATTATACTGAAATGAGTCTTTGACAATATCGTACTCAGATTTGTATACGATCTTCTACTCAACACGCCGCCTACCACGTCATTAAACTTTTTCGGGATGGCATGGTCGTAACATGTCTTTGAAATGAGTCTCCTCTTGAGTTTTTCGAAGCTCTTCCCACATTCCTTGCTCCATTCGAATTTTGTATCTCTACGAGTCAGTTGCGTTAATGGAATAGCGATTCGAGAATATCCTTCAACGAATCTCCGATAATAACCAACTAAGCCTAGAAAGCTACGTATTTCGATTACCGACTTAGGTTGCTCTCAACTATGACTCATATCCCAATCTTGGATAAAGACGTCACAATGGCACCTATCGGGTTTACTACCGCATGCGAATATGGCATCTGCTACGGAGAGAGTCCGGCTTTTCAGTATTCCACAAAGGAAGTCACCGGATAAAGGCTCGGTACCAAATTCTATAGTTGAATTTTTAACTCCGAAGTTCAATAGAGCCATTCGATATGAGATTTTAGAAATGAGTTTTGTCTAGGGTTCAAAGTCTATACAAAATTTAATATCGGGCTTTGGGAGTAAGCCATGAAATTCTTCAGAAATACGTCAGAAAATCAATAACAACAGAATATTATTCAAATCGACGTGTCTTTTATTCAAATCCATAACATGGACTAAGAAAACTTGACATTCGTTTTTCAATAAACAAATGGCTTTATAATTTAATATGAAAGAGTTTGACTTCAATGGTTTGGTTGCTTGAATTCGAATAACAGGTTGCTTAAGAATATGAAAACTAACAACCTTACGAAAGCAATCAATTTTGGCATGATGAGTAGTTAACCAATCAATCCCTATAATAACATCAAAAGCAAGTATCTTTAAAGAGATAAGATCAACAGGTAATGTGATGGTGCCAACTTGAATCAAGCAAGATTTCTAAACAACGGATGTAATGAAAGTTTCTCTTAACGGAGTCTCCATAGATAGGTCAAAGTTTAATTTCTCCGTAGTCAAGTTCAAACGTTGAACGTAAGCAAGAGAGATAAAAGAATGGGTAGAACCGGTATCTAGTAAGGTATAAACTTCGCAAGAATTTATAATTAACTAACCTGTGCTAACTTCGTCGGTTCTCGCCGATTTTGATCGGCCACGACAAACGCTTCTTCCAGAACCGCTGACTTTGACTTTTCGACATCCTTTTCACCACCATTTCATTGGATCGGGTTTCGATACCGCATAATCTCGAGCGATATGTCCTTCTTTTCCACAATTATAGCATACCTTAAACTATTGTGGGCAGTTTGGGCTGATATGTCTCTCTTTCCCGCATTTGTAACATACGATTGGTGGTCTTTCTCCTTCCTTGAAACATTGCATCAAGGCCGACGCCTTCACATGGTCGTTGTTGAATCTCCTTTTTAAAATCTCCTCCCGACTCGCTTCTTCTATTTTCATGGCCACGATTACCACTAGAGTGGTTACCGCCTTTGTCCGTATTCTTCTTTCTCCGCTGGTTATCGTTATTCTGATGAATGCTATCTTCTTGGATGATCCTCGGTTATGGTCCCCATTGAACGTACTTTCGTTATCTCGCTTCTAACAACCGAGCCTCGCTGACAACATCCGAATAGAGAGAAAATTTATGAGAAATGAGATATCGACGTATCTTAGGTTTCAAACCTCTCGTAAACATCCGCGTCATAATGCTCCTCATTCTCCACCAAATGAGGTGCAAACTCGATAACTCCGCGAACTTCGCCTCGTCTTCGGGACACCGCCATGTTATTCGTCCCATCTAATAAACTCCACTTCCTTCATATATAGACGAATACTTTCGTGGAAGTACTTGTCATTGAACTGCTTCAAACGCTCTCCCATGACATCTTTGAGTGCGGCAAATTGGATGGGTACGCTTCACGATTCCCACCAAGAATCGCCTCGTTCACGGAACATAAAAGTAGCGAATGGAACTTTCTGTTCTCCGTGCATCCCAAGACATCGAATATCTTGGTAATTTGTTTGACCCACGCCTCACTTTAATCGGATCCGGCTTTCCCCGAACTCGTGGTCCCAACTCTTTGAATTGCTTGGCCGTGACCACCCGTGAATTGCTATAATTTCTCCTCAGATTTTGAACACGAAGTCTCCTCGTCCTGATTTTGCATGAACCGCAAAAAAGCTTCTAAACATCCCCTTGTTCATCATCTGCCAAGTGGTGTTATTCACGGAGGTACATTGTCACCTGTTGCACGCTCTCCTCGTTGGTAAAGACAGATCTCCACTGGTCTCATTTACTCCAATCATTAATATTCTCAATCGACATTCTCAAATACCGCCATAAAACAAGGGTTAATTAAGGAAATCAATATATCACATAATATCCCTATATACTAACTAACTAACAAATAAGCTTAGGTAGGACACACTAAATAAGGATTTACTCGCCTCCCTCCTAGTTCTGCTCCCCCGATCTCCGCCAGAGATCATATCCCTAAGCTCGATACCAACCGTGACGCCCCCAAAATAGGTCTATTCCATCCAACCCATTCTCGAGTCGCCAAATACATGGTACGTAAATAACTACAACTTTATTAATACATTTGTCGTGTAAAAATACGACAACATATATATCTTGTGAGTTTAAATACAATTATTGTCTTCTGCACAATATACATACCCAAATAAATCCTCATCACAATTATTTATACATTATTTTACAAAATGGTGAGGACTACTAAACAACTCTCTCTATAACCATCATTCCATACCCCGACTCTGCATTTCGCACATTCTCGCCTCCCGAGAAGAAAAATGGAACAAAAAGGAAAAGGGTGAGCTCAACTAGCCCAAAGAAAGAATATTATGACTAAGATAATATAAAACAAATTATCGTTAGTCTTCAACAGGGAAAAATCTAATAGAATACAATAGAAAACCAGTTTTAAATCAACAACTGCAGCGGAAACAACAATTCATTAGAAGAGTTGAGTAGAGAATGCAAACTACCATCTTCTATATATGAATTTAAAAGTTCATCATCGATATTTTATCCTCAGTAACATCAATCAATATATATCCGAATCAAATATTCATCTTTGCACTACAGAGCCAAAGATATTCATCGATTGGTCATGTTCATCTAAACACTGCTCATCTTTGCACTACGGGCCAAAGATATTAATCGACCACCATGTTCATCTCAACACTGCTCATCTTTGCACTACGGGCCAAAGATATTCATCAAGAAATCATTCATCTTTGCACTACTGTGCCAAAGATATTCAAGAATATCATTATTTAGGACCGAGGATGATGAAAAATATTTTAAAGGAAACGAATCCAAAGAAAACAAAAGAACAATATTAAGGATTCGTATTTTAAACAATCCAAGTTCAAAATACTTCATAAGTAATCGAGTGGAGTAAAATTCAAGAATGATCAAAACATGGATACAATCAAAGCTAGTATCCATAGTAGATATTTTGGACAAAAGAAGAAATTTCATTTTTGGTGAATAGTGTCAGATTCATGAATAAAGCCGTATATCGTGAATACTAACTCCGGCACCAAAAGATAAAAATTTCACAAAAAACATCTTCACGCTTCGTGAATAGTACTCATGAATAGTAACTCGTGAATAGAACTCATGAATAGTAACTCCTTGACATGAAAAAATTCCAAATTTGATAAAAATTTCCAACCAATATTTCGGCATAATGATATTGAAGAAATAATATCATTTTCGAATAAAATAACATCCCTTACCTCGAAAAAGACAAGATTTCTAGTTGAAACACCTGATATAAAGCTATGACTTGAACTTGCACCAGATATAGCAATACTCAAAGTATACTCAAAATACTCACAAGAATACGCCGATAATATAGAGAGAAAACTTCAGCTTCGTGTGATTTTCAATTCTAACCCAAGACCCTATTTATAGGAAAATGTTTAAACACCAAAGTAGAAAATTTAATAAATTAATATTATAATTTTTCCACAACTTCATACGCGCACTAACAATCTGAATTCAAATTCCCTAATCACATGTTAAATGAGTTTCAAAATGAAAAAAAACGCTTTTGTAATTAAAAATATTTTAAACTTTCAAAAATCAATTATTTCTAACTTTGGAACTTCAATAATTCATAATAAATAGCCCTTTTATCGTAAAAAATTCAAACTCGCCGCTTTCCATAAGAAATTCCATTATCTACAACTTTGCGTATGAAGTTTTTCAAATTCCAAATGTAAATTGATCGAAATCCACAAACCAAGCGATTTTACAAAGCTATAATCAAATTTCTATTAATAATTGTGTCCACCAACACACAAAATATGTGTTAAACATTTAATGCCACAAAAATACTCTTCCTCCTCATATACTCACATATCCCACATTCATTATAAAAATATCACCGCTAATATATTATTAAAATAATATATTTAAATGAATTATTTTATCAAAAAAGATAAAATATTAATTTTCAACAATTGTCACATTAAAAATTTTCTCCATCTATATCCACATAAAATCAATATTTTCCTCATCATATAAATCAATAATTAATTATTCACAAATAATATTACGTAATCACAAGATTAAAGAACTGTGCCGCTTCTGTGAAAGAGGGGGCTTTCCAATAAAGATTTCTCCTCATCTTGCCAAGCATTAGGTGACTAAACTTCTCTTAGATGTAACTTTCTAGACATTGCCAATAATGTTTTCTAATAATATTATTCAGATAATATGAATTATTGCTTCGATAATGAAAAATACCGTGTAATGACAATTATTGAAACAACAACAATATAAAATATCAACGCAAAGAATTATTAAATCAATAAAATAAAATATCGAATAAGAATTACTCGTAACAATTATTGAGTAGTGCCTTCACGTAAGAATCAATAATTGGTGCAATACTGTGCTATCTTCTTCAACAACGCCAGATTAGGTGTGTTTTAACCAATCGGGTATTCCAACAATATTGACCAGAATAACTACGCCGTTATTTATAAACAACTTATTCTTGTCGCTTTCTTCCTCCAATCGCTTTCCGCTATGGAGCCCACACATGGTCACTACTGTTGCATTTAATATTTTTCGACAGTAAGAATATTCCACAAATATTTTATAACCACCTGCTTATTTGAAATATTTGTGTATTTTACCCATAACTATCCATATTAATCACATCAACCCTTACTATTCAAAATAATAATTAGAGGAAATTAAATTTTATTTATTAATAATTTGGGGTCTTACATCCAGAGTAATATTCATAAATCAACTATAATTTGGTTAGAAAAAAAAAACTAATTTTGTAGTGAATAGTACCTGTGAATAGTAACTCGTGAATAGTAACCCGTGAATAGTAACTCATGAATAGTAACCCTTATACAAAAAGGTAGAAATTCTATAATAAAATTCATACCAATATTTTGATATAATGATATTGAAAGAATAACATATCTTAAACTTATAAACAATTTATTTTAATTGTTTACACTTTACTAAATAATGCATTTAATCATCATAAAATGCCAAACTTATAAAATTTCATCACCAATAACCAAAACCCTCATCAAAAATCTACATATACCACATATATGATTCTCAAGCCATAAAATCATATTTACCAATTTTCTTCCTTCACATAACATATTTAACTCATTTATTCATAACTAGTCCATTTTCATGAAAAATACCAAATCAGCCAAAAAAAATATTTCTTTTTCTGGATTTAGCGAATATAGTCCCATATTGAACATATATTTTTCTTAGAATTTTTAAAATTTATTTACTATTTTTATATGGCCAAAACCGCCGAATATTTAGACATTTATCATAAATTGTACTTTTATCCAAAATTTCTGAAATTCACAGTACACTCGATATTATATAGATGTACTCCCAATAAAATTTCATCAATTTTGGAGTTAACCATAAGAAGTTATAAGCGGTTACTTTTAAAATAGTCTTTTCTCATAAAATTCATAACTCTTAATCTATACATCCAAAAAATCACCATTTTTGGACACAATCAATAAAACTCATCTACATATCATTTCAAATTTTTCCAGAATTTTCTGAAGGTCAGAAGAAGCATGAACTGAAAAATATAATAACTCTTAAAATCCCTTATTATCCCTTACCTCAAAAGAGCAACACTTCTGACTAGATATCAGATATGACGCTGAAGGAAACTTGCACTGATGAATATCAACTCACCGAGTATCTAAATACTCACAAAATACACTCAATAATCTAGAGAGAGAAAGAGAGAAAGCTTATGTTTCTGGTGTGATTTTCAATTCTAACTTAGCCCTCTATTTATAGGAAAATTTTAGCAGACTTGACCAAGAACTCGATGGCTTTACTCGCTACTATTCCTACCCACCACATTTGAAATAAAATTCAGCACATTTCTTCACCAACCACAAGTGGGGCCCACTCAATTCTAGAATTTTCCACCAAAATGCTAAATTCTTGATACTTTCAACAATTTCTCTAATCATTCACCTCTTAAAATTCATAACAAATCATACGCTCATACGCTCATTTTAACGGTTCAAAATTTGTGGACATATACTCAACTTATATATGTATAACATATCCAAAAATTACAACGATCCAACTATTTGATTAAAAATTATAACTCACGCAATATATCTTAAAAACACCGGTTTAATTTTTAATACCTTCATTCCGACAAAAATACTGATAAAATAGCTCAACATTAATTCCTTCATTTATAACCACATAAATAAATCCATCATTTATATCCACATCAAATAAATATTTCTTTATCATATAAATCAATAATTAATTATTCACAAATAATATTACGTAATCACAATTATGACAACCAGTAGTTCCGGAAAAGGGGGGCTTCCAATAAGAATTTCTCCTTCTTCAAGCAAATTAGGTGACCAAACCTCTCCTCGATGTAACTTTCTAGACATTGCCAATAATGCTATCTAATAATATTATTCAAATAATATGAATTATTGATCCGATAATGAGAAATATTGTGCGTTGATAATTATTGAAACAACAATAATATAAAATATCAACGCAACAATTATTGAATCAATAAATTAAAATATTGAACAGTAATTACTGTAACAATTATTGAGTAGTGCCTTCTTATGTAAGGATCAATAATTCAAAAATACCGTAAAACCGTATCCATCAGTGCAAACACGCCAGACATCAGTATTTTAACCACCGGTATTCCAACAAGATAATTCAGAATAACTACGCCAAGTTATTTATAAAAACTCAAACTTGTCGCTTTTCTTCATCCGAAGCAGTTATTCTCATTATGGGCCCACAAATGGTCATGCTTGGGCCGTCGTGAATATTCCCCACGTAAAAGAATATTCCACGACCAAACGAATATTCCCCAACAACAATGAATATTTTATAACCACTTGTGTATTTTGAAAAAAAAATCATATATCACCCTTAACTTTAACTTTTATCAATTTAACCATTTACTGAATAGTAATTATAAGAAAAATTGAATACTTTTATTTCATAAAATTCGGGGTCTTACAATATAGATAGTGCCCGTAAATATACTTAGCAAGTGGATGCGCACAACCCTGTCTTATGAGAACACGAGGTTGTATGTCATTAGACATCTTGTATAATAGTGGCAAAACACCCTTCCAAAGTTGGGTTCACCTCACCCTATTTGATTTACCAAATATAACTACTAAATGTTGTATACAACACACTTTTCTATACCGCTTAGGAGAACCTCCACAACTAGAGACCACTCGCTCTATTCCCCGTTATCCCCGTCAATTCGACAATACTCTTACTAAGAACACTCTTATTACCCGAAGGAATTGTGAAATGAAAAGGTGAGCACAACTAGCCCAAAGAAAGAATATCATGACTAAAGATAATTAAATTATCAATAGCTTTCATCAATAATAAATCAGAGATTTAGAACATATGGTAGATGATAAAACTTTTCAACCATAGTTGCAGCGGAACGAGCAATCCATTAGAAGAGTCAAATAGACCATCAGGTCTATTATCTTCTCCATGTTAAAAGTCCACCAATAATGTTTTATCCATGTAACATCAATCAACAATTCCTGTCTACAATCATATGAATAACTCATAATCATAATTGTGATTCTGAATTCCCTTTCGCACCAAGGACGAAGATAATTTTCATCACATATCTTCACCTGAAACATCAAAAATCATGGTTATACCAAATCACAATTCATGCTAGTAATTATTAAATCATCTTTGCACTACGGCCAAAGATATTCATTATTATCACATCCATGAATTAATATTTCATTGCTGAGACTCAGCTCAATAAATAATTCAGGTCATCGAATCATCCCTGTACTACAGGCCAATGATATTCTTTAGCATCACGACCACGAATTATCCATGCACTACGGGCCAAAGATAATCGTGTTTTCATCAACGATCCTGATCATGCCATAAAATAATTCATCTTTGCACCTTGGCAAAGAGAATCCATAGCTATAATCATACCAAAATCGTCCCATCAATGCACTACGAGCCAATGAGGACTTTTTCATTAAGATCACAATCACAAATTATCCATGCACTACGAGCCAAAGATAATCGTATTTTTATCAACTGGCCCCGATCATGCTATAAAACAATTCATCTTTGCACCTCGGCAAAGAGAATCCATAGCCATAATCATACCAAAATTATCCATCAATGCACTACGGGCCAATGAGGACTTTTTCCACATTATTTGCAATATTACGGTCATGATTATACCGAATAATCCCTGGTCATAATCATACCAAGTCCATCTATGCACTACAGGCCACAGATGACTTTCAACATAATATAAATATGAGGATGATGACAATATTATAAGCATTACTCAAACTAAATCAAGGATAAATATTAAAGACTTTAAATTTATCCATACATTATCAATCACTTAATAAAATCATAATCTAATATCATTAATACTATAACAATATTTTAATCACTTAAACTTATAAACAATTACATTTAATTGTTTACACTTTTCCAAATAATGCATTTAATCATTCAAAAATGTCATACTCATAAGATTTCATCACCAATAATCAAATTACTCATCAAAAATATGCATATATCTTATATAGGATTTCCAAGCCATAAAATCCTATTTACCAATTCTTCAACTCCACATAACATATTTAACTCATATGTTCATAGCTAAACTATTTTCATGAAAAATATCAAATCAGTCTCAAAAATTATTCTTTTCTGGTATTTAGCATAATATAGTCCCATATTGAACATATATTTTTCTTGACATTTTTAAAATTCATTTACTATTTTTCAAAAATCAATTTCTAATTAATTCCTTAAGAAATTAGCTACCTCACGGTTAACTCCAGAAATTCCCAAATCTTGGCAAGATCTTACACATGTTAACGTGAGCTTCAGGTTTTAAATTTCATGGTCATCTGAGTTATAGAACTCCTAAGTATAGCGTTTTTAAATAGAAAAAACCTAAATATTAAAATGGTCATAACTTGCTTATTTTAAGTCGGAATGAGCTCATTTTTGGACAGAGGTACTTTATACCATATAATTTCATGTCCCAAAAGGCCGTAATTTTTCTCACAAATTAAGTGGGTGAAATGACCTTTTAAAATCATGGCGAAGAACCTTTTTTATATTTTGCGTTTTTTGTACTTTGCTAAAATCAGTCCACACAAAAATCTACAATACCTTTTCCAATGATTCCACTTGGATAAGTTACAAAACTCATAGACCTATCTCTAGAACTTGACCACACTCAAAAATTTGAAATATAATAGGAGATATGGTCAATTGAATTTCATGTTCTATTTTCACCAAAATCTGATTTTTCAACCCTTTGTGATTTCTAAGAAACTTTCATGTTTTCACATAATAACCAACATAACTCATCATAACACTTACTAATACCACATATACCCATGATTTTCATTAGTCCAATGCTTTTATTATGACTTTCATCATAATTTACGTAAACAGATCATTTCCACAATTTAACAAGGAATGAAATACAAATGATCGTTCACCATGCATGTGGTAATCCACATAGACAGGTTATTCCAAATAGCATAATAAATACGGAACCAGTCCCACAGTAAAATGCATGACATGACGGATATTCCAAAGAGAATAGTAAAGATTTTAATTGTGTCCCACAGAAACGCATGAGATAGGATATTCCAACGAGAATAATAAATAATGGAACCAGTCACAGAAAAAAAATGCATGTGATGTTCCAATAGAATGATAAATAATGGAACCAGTCCCATGAAACGCACGCAGACGTAATGTTCCAAATGAGAATAATAAAGAATGGAATAATGTAAGTTCTCTTCATGGATAAGAAAGAAATAATACTCCTACCTTAGAAAAATTGGATAATTTGGAATAGTGAGAGGCGAAGACTTCTTTCTTCTTTCTCTATAATTTCTCTCTATAATAATCGCCTAAAGCTTTTGTGAATTGGTGAGAAATGAAGGAAGAATGAGCTTCTATTTATAGGAAAATATAGTTTCGATAATTGCACGTTTTGGGGCTCAAAAAATTACAGTATAATACCTTCCTCTTTTTCTTCATTTTTAATTTAGTCCTGCAAGTATTATCAAACTTGCACCACCTCCCCTAATAGTAAATAATGTGAATCAATAGTACAATCATGTGAATAAATAGTATAATCATGTGAAAATTTTAATTACAGTATAGTACCTTCAACTATACCTCCATTTTTAACTTAGTCATGCAAATATTATCAATCTTGCACCAACTCCCCTAATAGTACAAGAATGTAATTAAATAGTACACACATGTGAACAAATAGTTATATAAGCATGTGAATTAGTAGTAATTAATTGCTCATTTACCCGATAAATTACCCGATTTATCAATATAACCCCCAGACATCAATTATCATCGGAATAGATGTCGATTTCCACTAACACTAATAATCCCCACACAATGGAACTATCAAATTCATCTTTAATCAACACAAATTATTCATCATTAATATTATAACTCACAATATTTAACAACGAGGTCGTTCCCAGGAAAGAGGGGGCTTTCCGATAAGGATTTCTCCTTATTAGCGCGTAATTAGGTGACCAAACCTCTCCTTGACAGAACTTCTAGACATTGTCAATATTGAAAATAATAATATGAATAACTTTTTCGTCTCAATTATTGATTTAATAATAATAAATATTATGCAGATGATACTGTGACAATACTTGAATCAATAATATGAGAGATATGATCAAAAATTATCAGTAATAATAATTGAGTATAACCGAGTGACTTCTCACGTAAGCATCAATAATCAATACTCGTATGTTACTACGCAACCACGTGTATTCTTCATTTTTTAACACCGGGTATTTCAACAGTTAACGGTAAAACTTTCGCCGTTATTTTCATAAAGTATTTTTGTCGTTTTCTCAATCCGACAATAATTTCATTGTGGGGGTCCACCAATGATTGTGCCATTGTACGAATATTCCCCGACTAATCGAATATTCCCCGGCACAACGAATATTTTATATCAACTTGCTTACTTTGCAAAAAAAATTTCACATATTACCCTTAACTTTAAACTTTTATCAATTTAACTATTTACCAAAATAGAAAAATTGAATACTTTTATTTCATAAAATTCGGGGTCTCACATTTGTACTGCTTCAATCTTCGTCGGGTCAACAGATACTCCATGTTTTGACACCACGTGCCCAAGGAATGCTACTTCCTCAAGCCAGAACTCGCATTTCTTCAGCTTGGCATATAGCTTGTTATCATGAAGCCTTTGAAGTACCAGCTTCAAATTGCACTCATGATCTTCACGACTTTTAGAATAGATGAGGATGTCATCAATAAAGACAACAACGAACTGATCCAAATATTCTTTGAACACACGGCTCATCATATCCATAAAAGTAAGCGGGAGCATTAGTCACCAAAAGACACGACTAAGAATTCATAATGCCCGTGACGAGTTAAAGCGCTTTCTGACTATCCTCAGTTTTAATCTTCATCTGATGATATCCAGAACGAAGATCGATCTTCGAAAAGAATTATGCTCTTGCAACTGGTCGAACAGGCCATCAATGCGAGGTAACGGATACCTATTCTTGATGGTGACATGGTTCAATTCCCGATAGTCAATACAAAGTCGCATACTCCCATATTTTTTCTTTACGAATAAAACAGGAACACCCCAAGGAGATGTACTAGGACGAATGAAACCGATGTCTAACAAATCCTGTAGTTGGACCTTTAACTCTTGAAGTTCAATAGGAGCCATTCGATATGAGATTTTAGAAATGGGTTTTGTACCGGGTTCAAGGTCAATAAAGAATTCAACTTCATGTTTTGGGGGTAGACCGAGGAGTTATTTAGGAAATACGTTAGGAAATTCACTAATAACAGAATTATTATTCAAATCTGACGTGTTTTTGTTCAAGTACATGACATGAACTAAGAAAGCTTGACATTTATTTTTCAATAAACGAATAGCTTTATGGCTTGATATGTCAGTGATTGACTTTAGTGGTTTGGTTGTTTGAATTCGCATAACAGGTTGGTTAGGAATATGAAAACTAACAACCTTACGAAAACTATCAATTTTAGCATGATGAGTGGTTAACCAATCAATCCCTAAAATTACATCAAATGCAAGTATTTTCAACGAAATAAGATCGGCATGTAATGTGATGGTTCCAACTTGAATCAAGCATGATTTATAAATAGTAGATGTAATGAAAGTTTCTCCTAACAGAGTCTCAACAGATAAGTCAAAGTCTAATTTTTCTGAAGTTAAGTTCAAACATTGAGCACAAACAGAAGAGATAAAAGAATGGGTAGAACTGGTATCTAATAAGGTATAAACTTTGCAAGAGTTTATGATTAGCTTACCCGTGATCACCTCGTTCGGGTTCCTCGCATTTTGGGCAGTCACGATAAACGCCCTTCCAGGAACCACCGACTTTGACTTATCTGGGACAGCCTTTGGAGTCACCATCCTCGTTGGACTTGGTTTCGCTACAAGACAATCTCTAGCTATATGACCTTCCTTTCCACAGTTATAACACACCTTGGATTGTTGTGGGCATTTTGGGCTGTTGTGTCCCTCTTTCCCGCATTTATAACATATTACCTGTGATCGTTCTCCTCCCCTAGAAACAGTTGATGCTGGTGTTGACGTCTTCACTTTATCATTATTGTACCTTCTCTTTTTGAAATCTCCTCCCGACTCGCTTCTTCTATTTTAATGGTCACGATTACCACCAGAGTGGTTACTGCTTTTGTCTGAATGCTTTCCTCCCCGCTGGTTGTCATTGCTCCTATGACTGCTGCCACCGGTATGACAGAAATCAATTGTGGAGCAAAATTCAAGAATAAAGTTCAAAACATAGATTCAATCAAAGATAGGAACCATAACAGAAAACTTTGATACAGAAAAGAAAATTCAAGGAATTTCTGATCATTTTAGGAATTATAGAAACAATACTTACCGTAGTAAGTTTAGAGCTAGGAATCTGAAATGAATAATACACGAAATTGTAAATGAATTTTCAATTGTCATGCGGTAGTCCGCGTAGACAGATCATTTCCATAATTTAATAACAATTGAATACGAAGGGTTATTCACCAGGCATGCGGTAGTCCGCGTAGACTTAGTCCCACATAATAATAAACAATGGAATAACAAAAGTATTTCACCATGCATGCGGTAGTCCGCGTAGACAGGTTATTCCAACAGAATAATAAAGAATGGAATAACGAAAAGATTTCACCATACATGCGGTAGTCCGCGTAGACAGGTTATTCCAACAGAATAATAAAGAATAGAATAACAACCCTTACGAGTATTGAAAGAAAATAACTCTCTTCATAAATACAAAAGAAATAATACCCCTACGAATACAACAAATAATATCCCTTACGAATATTGAACGAAGATAATATTCCTTACGAATACGAAAAAATAATATCGTAAGCGAATATGAAATAAATAATACCCCTTACCTTAGTAGAAGATTGAATACCAAGTAGAGTAGTAGCGAGAATACTCTTCTTCTTGCTTCTCTATGGTTTCTCTCTCTGTAGTTTCAAAGTGAATTCGTAAGAAATAATGAAGGAATGAGCTTTCTATTTATAGAAAAAGGACCCTAATAAGAACTAATTCATGAACGGCCCAGATCAATTTACTTTTAAACGGACGGTCCATAATTTAATATTAAAACTTAAAGCAACGGTCTATACTGATTTACTATTAAAACTTTAAACCAGTGATCAATATTGATTTACTATTATAACTTTTCACCAGCGGTCCATATTGATTTATAATAATATTTTCAACCAACAGTCTGAAAAATTAGCACACCCCCTCATGGAATAATAAACCAAACTTATAACAAACACCTCATAACAAACCCCTCTATTTATTTCAAAAATTGAATAAATAATTACCACAAATCACTTGTATTTAATAAACACATTTTTAATCTATTAACAATTATTCAACATTAATATTATAACTCACAATATTTAACAACCAGATCATTTCCAGGAAAGAGAGGGCATTCTAATAAGGATTTCTCCCTATTGGCTCGCAATTAGGTGACCAAACCTCTCCTCAACAAAACTTTCTAGACTTCGACAATATTGCAAATAATAATATGAATAACTTTTTCGTCTCAATTATTGATTAAATAATATAAAATATTATGCAGATGATATTGTGACAATAATTGAATCAAATAACGTGAGATATTATGCAACAATTATTGTAACACTAATTGAGTATAACTGAGTGATTTCTCACGTAAGCATCAATAATCAATATCGTGTGCTACTATGCAACTACGCGTATTACTGTACTTTTATCACCGGGTATTTCAATAGTTTAACGGTATCAATTACGTCGTTATTTATAAAAACTCAAACTTGTCGTTTTCTTCATCCAATTATTTTCTGTTATGGGGCCCACAAATAGATGCGTCATCGTACGAATATTCTCCGACAGTAAGAATATTTTCCGACCAAACGAATATTCTCCGACAACAATGAATATTTTATAACTACTTGCTTATTTTACAAAATTTGCACATTTCACTCATAACTAAAATATTATATCAAATTAATACCTTAATATTATTCATAATAATACTTAAAGGAAATTCGATTTTATTTATAAAAAGTTGGGATTTTACAAGACAGGTAGGGTTTTTCTATCCTCCTGGAGCAAAAAAGTAAGACTTTTAATTTTTTTTTCTACCCAATTATCAATCTAAAAATAAAGACGTACTTAATAAAGATATTTTTTATGGATTTTGTCTTTACTATGATTTTGTTCCCTATAATATATGTGTAATCTTATCGGCTGATGAGATCATTACTATTGAGAGTATTGGTTATTCAAATTATAGTTGATTACAGACGCAAGTGATCTCTAAATACACTGCGGGTCGGCTCTACTCAAAAAAATTAAGCTCGAATTCGATAAAGAATTTTTATTTTTGTACTAAATTTGACTTAGATCATTATTTATATTTACTCGTTTGTAAGTACTAGACTCGTTTACAAAGCGAGTTACTCATGAGCCTTCAAATCGAATTTCGAATATGAATCATTTCACTTAAAACTGGACCATTACATACTAAATTGGTTACTTAACTAATATTTATATATAAAACTTTTTCACGTTTATTTGTGTATAGAAATTATAAAGAATGTAATATAAATTGACATTCAATTCATTGATTTATTCAAGTATAAGTTTATACAATTTTATATTACACTTTATAAATTATAAAGATTGATATAAATATCACATATTTAGCTTACTAGAATAGATCAGACCAATATTCGAATATGATCCATCGAGCATGTATCGAGTATGGTTCGAGAAAAAAAATAAAATATTCGAACTCTAATCTGAGCGAATATTGGTATGCTCGAATTCGACTCGTGTATCATTAAACAAAAAACGAGTATGGATCAGATTCAACTCGGATCAACTTCGAATTCGAACTTTAGATCATATTTTCGAGTCGATCTCAAGTCGAGTATCGAGGTACTTCGCTCGACTTACACCCTACTGCGGGGCGGCCAATTTCTTTGCGGAGATGGGCAATTTCTATCTTTTCATTATTATTCATATTTTCAATCTTGTCCTACATAAAAAATGATGTCTTGGCTAATGTGGCCTTATCCTGGGGCATAGACTTGAGACGTATTCTTTGATATCATATACAATCTCTATAAGATGGCTCTCTCAAAATATTCAAGATTTGTTAATTCTATTGAGATGTTTTTTTATAAAAAAACAAACGCTAAGTAACTGTCTGGTCTTTATACGAAGAACATATACCGTCTGGAATTCCCTATAGCTTCCGAGCATTAACGTGGTATTTTTCAATTACTGATGTCTTGGTTCACTTATTACTTTTCCCTTTCAACTTGTATTTGTTTAAAAAAGAATTTTTCAATCTGACTCAAGGAAAGAACTGTTCCCTTCCTAACCACTCCAAAACTTCACCTCACTACTAGATAGACACCGAGAGAGGTGAGATAAACACAAATCTAATCATTGGCATCATTTGCGAGGTGGCCAAATTACAGTAGAGTGCTGAACTATACAAAGGAGGCTTTAACTGAGAGAGATTTCGACATCTTTGTGCATGTTTCCAGCCAAAAACAAGTCATTTAAACTCTTAAAAAAGGAGACCAAAAGATGCATATATACCTGTAGCTTCTCAAATGCCGTTCTTGCCAGAGATTTCTCAAGTGACTCACTATGTGTTTCTTCTGCATACTGAGTGACATTTTTAAAGAAAATTCACTTAGACCTGGGGAGCATATCTATGAATAAAAGTGTGGTACATACATTTTCACCATGCATCACTTCGATCATCCTGTATGAACTCAATCTGGTTCTCAAATACAAACCTATTAAAGAAAACATACAGGACATCTTCAGAATACATGTATAAAACATCATTCCCTATTTTTCATTAGTCTAAAAAGGTACATGGAGAGAACAAAAAACTGATCGAGTTAGCTCTGCTATATATATTCTTCATCTATTTTCTAAGACAAACAAGATTTTCCAAAAAAAAAAGAACCAAGAGAATAAATAATTACTAACATAAGAAAGAGTAACCACATAAAAGCTTTTACTCGTAGTCCCTAGATTTTTGGTTTGTCTTTTGAGCAAAATTTCAAAGTTGCCTTTCCTGCAAATGTAATGCCTCCAGGATTAGAATGTCAAAAATCATTGGTTTGTCATGAATCACACATGCAAAAACATTAACCAAGAGATACCAATCTGATGATCTTCCCATGCTTCTTGCTCTGCAAAAGGGTTCATTTTATCTGCAGCGTTTGAATTCCTAGAGAAGTCGAACACAGGGCCATCTCAGCATCAGGCTAAATGAAGTTTCCAGGATGTATTATGATGTGTGCCAATGTGTGAAAATGGTTGTGATGATTGAATATCCAGAGCACCAAGAAATTAACGGACCTATAACGCTCCACAGCCACAGAAAAGCTCTTCTCCTGATTTACACCACCATCCTGATCATAAGCATCAGGCATTTTGTACTGCACTCCAAACAAAAAAAAAATTGTTTTAAACTAATCCAAATCTTTAATATATGTACAAAAATAAATACAAACAATATAGAATTAAAAAGGTTTGACTTATAATTAAGACAACTTGGGCATTTGAACAATGGTGCTTTGCACTATACCCACTGCCCACATATTCATTTACCGCTAGTTGGTTCATATACTGTTCCAAAATATAAGATCATTAAAGAACTTTTAGAGTCAATTTGAGACATTTTCAAACTCAAACTTGACAGATTCATTTAATTTGAGTCATGATGAATATTGTAAACTATCTAATAATACAACTAATTATAAGTTTTATGGTTTCGTAAATTTTGATGAATCTTATCAATTCCGAGTTTGAAAATGTTTCAAGAAATCAATAAAGATCTTATAATTTGGAACGGAGGGAGTATAAGGTTAGTTTCACTATGTAAGCTTGATCTGATTGTTGGGAAAAGTACGCCTAAAATAATCTGTATCCTAGGAATTACTTTTCTGTCTTTGTGCAATTAAATATGAAATCAATAAAACCAATTATGAGAACGAAAAATAACAAATAACCATCCACAAGCAAGACACCAAATTTACGTGAAAAACCCTCTAAAACTAAGAGGTAAAAATCACGGGTCAAACTCCGAATCTCCGCTATATCACTAATAATGGACTTACAATAATTCTCCCAAGTTTATGCCCTAAAAATTAGATTATGATTTTATTAAGTGATTGATAATGTCTGGATAAATTTAAAGTCTTTAATATTTATCCTTGATTTAGTTTGAGTAATGATAATATTGTCATCATCCTCATATTTATATTATGTTGAAAGTCATCCGTCGTGGCACATAGTGCGTAGATGGACTTGGTATGATTATGACCAGGGATTATTCGGTATAATCATGACCGTAATGTTGCAAATGATATGGAAAAAGTCCTCATTGGCCCGTAGTGCATTGATGGACAGTTTTTGGTATGATTATGGCTATGGATTCTCTTCGGCCAAGGGTGGAAAGATGAATAGTTTTATAGCATGATCAAGACTGTTGATAAAAACACGATTATCTTTGGCCCGTAGTGCATGGATAATTTGTGGTTGTGATACTAATGAAAAAGTCCTCATTGGCCCGTAGTGCATTGATGAACAGTTTTTGGTATGATTATGACTATAGATTCTCTTCGGCCAAGGGTGCAAAGATGAATTGTTTTATGGCATGATCAGGACCGTTGATCAAAACACGATTATCTTTGGCCCGTAGTGCATGGATAATTCGTGGTCGTGATACTAAAGAATATCCTTGGCTTGTAGTGCAGGGATGATTTGATCGATGATGTGGATTATTTATTGAAATGAGTCTCGCCGATTAAAGTGATGAAAACCTTTTAAATCATAGAAGATAGTAGATTTTATTCTCTATTTGACTCTTCTAATGGATTGCTTGTTCACCGCAGCTAAACTTGATGTTTGTTATATTGTATCGCTTTAACACTTTGTTGAAGGCCAACGATAATTTATTCTCGCATTATCTTAGTCATAATATTTCTTCTTGGACTAGTTGAGCTCACCCTTTCTTTCATTGTTCTCTTGTGAAATGAGAACGTAATGGGACTAGTCGGGAACAGAGTGATGGTCCTAGATGGTGCATTAGTAGTCCTCACTATTTTGTGAAATAGTGTAATAATAAATGCAATGAGGGCGCCATTGGGTGTGGATTTTGTCTAGAAGGCAATATTCTTGTATAAACTCCCAGCTTATGTTTTGTCGTATTTTACACGACAGTTGTATTATTAAGTTGTATTTGAATTTATATACCATGTATCTGGCGACTCAAGATGGGTGATGTATACCTATTTTGGGGGCGTCACAATTAGTATCAAAGCTTAGGATTTGATCCTGGTTGAGATGTGAGACAAGAACTAGGAGGGAGAGACAGAATTTCTTCGCTAGTATGACCTACCTAAGTTTATTTGTTATTTAATTGGTCATCGAATATATGGGTATTATGTGGTATGTCAATTAACCCTTATTTTGAAACTATATTCTAGAATGATATTTGAAATACGGGGATGAGAAATGGAAAATCATGATAGAAAGGAAATAATCGGGAAGGTACAATCTGAAAAAAAAGCAAGGTATTCTCATCTCTTCTAATATCGAGTATCGTACGTAAATTTCGAGGGGCTTAATTTTTATAAGGAGGGGAGATTGTGAGACCCCGAATTTTATGAAATAAAAGTATTCAATTTTTCTATTTTGGTAAATAGTTAAATTGATAAAAGTTTAAAGTTAAGGGTGATATGTGAAAAATTTTCAAAGTAGATAAGTTGTCATAAAATACCCGGTTACTATTTACTCTAGTATTGTTCACTCGGGTATTTGGGGTATTTTTTGTGTCGGAGTACTATTCACGAGTTACTATTCACGGGTTACTATTCACCCGATTACTATTCACTCTAGTATTGTTCACTCGGGAATTTGGGACACTTTTTGTGTCGGGGTACTATTCACAGGGTACTATTCCCGACGTACTATTCACGGGGTACTATTCACCCGAAAAATATATTTCTTTTCGGTCCAAATCATTTTTTAAGTACAATATTATTCCATGAAGAGATGTGCTAATTTTTCATGAAGAGATATTCGTGTATTCATTAATGGTCATGATCATGCCAACAACTGTCCATCAATGCACTACGAGCCAATGAGGACTTTTTCCACATCATTTGTAATATTACGATCATGATTACACCGAATAATCCCTGGTCATAATCATACCAAGTCCATCTATGCACTACAAGCCACAGTTGACTTTTATGAGACCCCGAATTTTATGAAATAAAAGTATTCAATTTTTCTATTTTGGTAAATAGTTAAATTGATAAAAGTTTAAAGTTAAGGGTGATATGTGAAAAATTTTCAAAGTAGACAAGTTGTCATAAAATACCCGGTTACTATTTACTCTAGTATTGTTCACTCGGGTATTTGGGGTACTTTTCGTGTCGGAGTACTATTCACGAGTTACTATTCACGGGTTACTATTCACCCGATTACTATTCATTCTAGTATTGTTCACTCGGGAATTTGAGACACTTTTTGTGTCGGGGTACTATTCACAGGGTACTATTCCCGATGTACTATTCATGGGGTACTATTCACCAGAAAAATATATTTCTTTTCGGTCCAAATCATTTTTGAGTACAATATTATTCCATGAAGAGATGTGCTAATTTTTCAGACCGTTGGTTGAAATTATAATAAAGGTGATAAGTTTTATTTTATTAGTATTATTAATGTAATAAAACAGAAAAGCTTTTTATATAAAACATAATACTTTTATAAAATTATTCTATAAATAGAATATATTATATTCTATTATGCATAGTATTTTGCATTGTAAAATCTTTTTATATAAAATAAAATACTTTTATAAAGTTATTCTATAAATAGAATATATAATATTTTATTATGCATAGTATTGCATAAAGGCTCTGCATAGTGTTTTTGCATAGTAAAATCTTTTTATATAAAACAAAATACTTTTATAAAGTTATTCATTTTATTAGATTATAAATAGAATATATTATATTTTATTTAAAAGATTTTGCTTTAAATATGGACCGTCCGATTAAAAGTAAATCAATCAACTGCTCATGAATTAGTTACTATATCAAATCCATTCTCCTATAAATAGAAGCTCATTCCTTCATTATTTCTTACGAATTCACTGAAACTCTAGAGAGAGAAACTATAGAGAAAGTTCTTCTTCTATAATCTTGAGCGTATTTCTTTAGAGTTTAAGAAAGCTTTGAGCATCGTACATGTTTTCTTCGAGTATATCCTCGCACTACCAGTCAGAATACTCTTCTTTCAAAGGTAGGGAATATTATTTTTTGTACTCGTAAGGGGTATTCTTTCTTTCTTATTCATGAAGAGAAATTCTGTTAATCCATTCTTTATTATTCTGTTGGAATAACTTGTACACGCGGGCTACCCTATACTTGGTGAAATTCTTCTGTTATTCCATTCTTTATCATTATGTTGAATAACTTTGTCTATCATGAATCTTACGCATGCATGGTGATTTATGTTATTATTCGTTTCTTTATTATTCTATTGGAACATCCTCGTGCATGCGTTTTTTTGGGACCGGTTCCGTTATTTATTATTATGTTAGAATATCCATCGCTGCATATTACGCTTTGACCTTGTTCCGTTATTATTATTCTTACGTTGGAATAACTCGCCTATGCTGAAATACCGCATGCATGGTGATTTCTGTTGTTATTCCATTCTTTATTATTCTGTCGGAATATCCTGTCTGTGCGTTTACGCCGGACCTGGTTCCATTATTATTTTGTTGGGAATAACTTGTCTGTGCAGTTTATCGCTCGCATGGTGAATCCTTCTGTTATTCCATTCTTTATTATTCTGTTGGAATAACCCGTCTATGTGGATTACCACATGCATGGTGAATGATCCTTTGTATTTCATTCCTTATTAAATTGTGGAAATGATTTGTTTACGTGGATTATGATGAAAGTTATAATAAAAGTATAGGACTGATAAAAATCATGGGTATATGTGGTATTAGTAAGTGTTATGATGAGTAATATTGGTTATTATGTGAAAACTTGAATGTTTCTTAGACATCACAAATGGTTGAAAATCAGATTTTGGTGAAAATAGAACATGAAATTCAATTGACCATATCTCCTATTATATTTTGAATTTTTGAGTGAGGTCAAGTTCCAGAGTTAGGTTTATGAGTTTTGTAACTTATCCAAGTGGAATCACTGGAAAAGGTGTTGTAGATTTGTGTGTGGACTGATTTTAGCAAAGGAGTCAAAAGCTGCAATTTAAGAAAAAACTACTGTCCAGATTTTTAAAAGGGCATTTTTGGCCACTTAAATTGTAAGAAAAATTCTGGCCTTTTGGGACATGAAAGTATATGGTATAAAGTACCTCCTGTCCAAAAATGAGCTCATTCCGACTTAAAATGAGCAAGTTATGAGTATTTCAATATTTAGGTTTTTCCGACGAAAAATGCTATAACCGGAGTTCTATAACTCCGATGACCATGAAATTTAAACTGGAAGCTCACGTTTACATGTGTAAGATCCTGCCAAGATTTTGGAATTTCTGGAGTTAACCTTGAGGTAGCTAATTTCTTAAGGAATTAATTAGAAATTAATTTTGAAAAATAGTAAATGAATTTTAAAATGTCGAGAAAATATATGTTCAATATGGGACTATATTATGCTAAATCCCGTAAAAGAATAATTTTGGGACCGATTTGGTATTTTCATGAAAATAGTTTAGCTACGAATATATGAGTTAAATATGTTATGTGGAGTTGAAGAATTGGTAAATAGAATTTTAGGGCTTGAAAATCCTATATAAGGTATATGCAGATTTTTGATGAGTAATTTGATTATTGATGATGAAATCTTATGAGTATGATATTTTTGAATGATTAAATGCATTATTTGGAAAAATGTAAACAATTAAATGTAATTGTTTATAAGTTTAAGAAGTGATTAAAATATTGTTATAGTATTAACAATATTAGATTATGATTTTATTAAGTGATTGATAATGTCTTGATAAATTTAAAGTCTTTAATATTTATCCTTAATTTAGTTTGAGTAATGCTTATAATATTGTCATCATCCTCATATTTATATTATGTTGAAAGTCATCTGTGGCTCAGTAGTATAGATGGACTTGGTATGATTATGACCGAGGATTATTCTTGATAATCATGACCGTAATGTTGCAAATGATATGGAAAAAGTCCTCATTGGCTAGTAGTGCATTGATGGACGCTTTTTGGTATGATTATGGCTATGGATTCTCTTGACCAAGGGTGGAAAGATGAATAGTTTTATAGCATGATCGGATCACATTGATAAAAACACGATTATCTTTAGCCAGTAGTGCATGGATAATTTGTGGTTGTGATACTAATGAAAAAGTCCTCATTGGCCCGTAGTGCATTGATGAACAGTTTTTGGTATGATTATGACTATGGATTCTCTTCACCAACGGTGCAAAGATGAATTGTTTTATGGCATGATCAGGACCGTTGATCAAAACACGATTATCTTTGGCCCGTAGTGCATGGATAATTCGTGGTCGTGATACTAAAGAATATCCTTGGCTTGTAGTGCAGGGATGATTTGATCGATGATGTGGATTATTTATTGAGCTGAGTCTCAGCGATTAAAGTGATGAAAAACCTTTTAAATCATAGAAGATAGTAGATTTTATTCTCTATTTGACTCTTCTAATGGATTGCTTGTTCCTTGCAGCAATTAAACTTGATGTTTGTTATATTGTATCGCTTTAACATTTGTTGAAGGCTAACGATAATTTATTCTCGCATTATCTTAGTCATAATATTTCTTCTTCGGGCTAGTTGAGCTCACCCTTTCTTTCATTGTTCTCTTCAGGAAATGAGAACGTAGCTGGGTCTAGTCGGGGAACAGAGTGATGGTCCTAGATGGTGCATTAGTAGTCCTCACTATTCTTTGAAATAGTGTAATAATGCAATGAGGGCGCCATTGGGTGTGGATATTGTCTAGAAGGCAATATTCTTGTATAAACTCCCAGCTTATGTTTTGTCGTATTTTACACGACAGTTGTATTATTAAGTTGTATTTGAATTTATGTTTCATGTATCTGGAGACTCAAGATGGGTGATGTATACCTATTTTGGGGGCGTCACAACTTTCAACATAATATAAACATGAGGTTGATGACAATGATATAAGAATTCAATAAAACAAGTTCAAGAATTAATTTATCCAGGAACCAATAACGTCCAAATTGTCAACATGATACTTCTTTGTGGAGTAAAATTCAAGAATGCTCAGAAGAATATTTTCATGAAAAGATACTGGATGAAGCGCAAATATCAAGGATATTCCACTAATTTTATGGAGTATAGAAGTCAAAACTTTAACCAACTGAGTATAATAAAGAATGGAATAACAAAAGAAATCACCGTGCATGCGATAGATCCGCATTGCATGCATTATTCCAATGAATAATGAATAACGGAACCGGTCATGCGTAAGCGCACGAGACGTGATGTTCCAATAGAATGATAAATAATGGAACCAGTCATGCATAAAGCATGCATACGGGATGTTCCAATGAATAATAAAGAACTAACCGAAATGTCATGCATAAAGCACGAGATAGGATGTTCCAACGTAATGATAAAGAACGAAATAATAATGAAAATCACCGGCATGCGGTACTTGATGATAGAAAGTTATTCCAACATAGTGATAAAGAATAGAATAACGTAAGAATTTCACCAAGTATAGGGTAGCCACAGATCTGAGTTATTCCAATGTAATAATAAAAAATGGAATAACAGACTTTCTCTTCATGAATATGAAAGAAATAATACCCTTACGAGTACAACAAATAATACCCCCTACCTTAGAAAGAAGAGTACTAGATATAGAAGTAGTGAAGTAGCAGAACACTTTTCTTCTTTCTCTCTATAGTTTCTCTCTCTAGAGTTTCAGTGAATTCGTAAGAAATAATGAAGGAATGAGCTTCTATTTATAGAAGAATGGACTGCATAGTAACTAATTCATGAACGGTCCAAATTGATTTACTTTAAACGGACGGTCCAGATTTAAAACAAAATCTTTTAAATAAAATATAATATATTCTATTTATAATCTAATAAAACGAATAACTTTATAAAAGTATTCTGTTTTATATAAAAAGATTTTATTATGCAAAACACTATACAGGAACTATGCAACACTATGCATAATAAAATATAATATATTTTAATTATTGTCTAATAAAATAAATAACTTTATAAAAGTATTATGTTTTATATAAAAAGATTTTACTATGCAAAATACTATGCATAATAGAATATTATATATTCTATTTATAGTTTAATAAAACGAATAACTTTATAAAAGTATTCTGCTTTATATAAAAAAGTTTTTCTGCTTTATTAAATTAATAATACTAATAAAACAAACTTTATCACCATTATTATAATTCACAATATTAATCGACCGAAGTCGCTCCTGGGAAAGATGGTGCTTTCCATAAGGATTTCTCCTATTTAATGCGCAATTAGGTGACCAAACCTCTCCTCGATGTAACTTCTGACATCGTTAATATTGCAAATAATAATATTAATAACCTTGTCGTCTCAATTAGTGATTTAATAATATATAAAATATTGACAATAATTGAATCAAATAACGTGAGATACTATCGGCAATTATTCATGAAGCAATAATTGAACAAAACCGAGTGACTTCTCACGTAAGCATCAATAATCAATACCGGTGCTGCTACTATGCAACCACGCCAGACATCGCATTCTCTTTTAACACCGGTGTTTCAACAGCTTAACAGTAAAAACTTCCACCGTTATTTTCATAAAGTATTTTTGTCATTTTCTCAATCCGACAATAATTCCGTTGTGGGGTCCACCAATGATTGTGTCGTTGTACGAATATTCCCTCGTTAAAATGAATATTCCCTACCAATCGAATATTATATAACAACTTGCGTACTTTGCAAAATTTATAAATATTACCTACAACTATAACATTATATCAATTTTATTCCATAATATTCAAAAATGATATTTATAGAAAATTCATCTTTATTTATAAAAGTTGGGGTCTTACAACCTCCCCTTCTTATGAAATTTCGCCCTCGAAATTAGGCTACGTACCTGGTATGTCGAAGAGGTAAGGATACCTTGATTTCATTTCAAATTCTAACTCCCAGGTCATTTCCTCAACATCGTGGTTTCTCCACAAAACTTTGACTTGAGGTATAACCTTGGAGCGTAGAATATGTTCCTTCTTATCCAAGATTTGAACAGGAACCTCTTCATACGTCAAATCTTCCGCTATTTCGTCCGGTTCTAACTCAATAATGTGGTTTGGGTCTTCCACATATTTACGTAACATGGATATTTGAAAAACGTTATGAACACGAGACATACTTGGCGGTAAAAAAGCGAGTCTATAGGCCACAGCTCCTACTCGATCGAGGATTAAAAATGGGCTGATGAATCGAGGATTGAGCTTTCCTCTCTTTACAAATCTCGTAACTCCTTTCCATGGAGCAACACGTAATAACACATGATCTCCTATATCGAATTCCACGTCCTTTCGATGAAGATCAGTATAACTCTTTTGTCGATCTTGTGAGGTTTTTATACGTTATCAGATCGTTTGAATCTTTTTCGGAGTCATACGTACCAACTCCGGTCCCAGCAACGTTGCTTTACCCACCTCATCCCAGCATACTGCAGAATGACACTTTCTTCCATACAACGCTTCGAATGGAGCCATGCCAATACTTGTTTGATAGTTGTTGTTGTAGGAAAACTCCACCAATGGTAAGAACTTGTCCCAACTTCCCTTGAAGTCAAGGACACAGAGTCTTTATAGATCTTCAAGAGTTTGAATCGTCCTCTCCAACTGCCCGTCCGTCTGACGATGATATGCCGAGCTAAATCGTAAATCCGTGCCCATAGCTTTTTGCAAACTAACCCAAAATCTTGAAGTGAATCTAGGAATTCATAATGCCCGTATCGAGTTCTGAAAGTTGTCTTTGGAATGTCATCTGTGACGCCCCCAAAATAGGTATACATCACCTATTCTGAGTCGCCAAATACATATTATAGAATACAAATACAATCATTAATATACAATAAGAGAGCTGTGAGTTTTAATATAAATATTGTCTTCTAGACAATATCCACTCTCAAAATAAGTCCTCATTACATTTATTGTCACACTATTTAATGTAATAGTGAGGACTACTAATACTATCATCCGGTCCATCACTCCGCTTCCCAGACTCGTCTCAAATTTATATTCTCATTTCACGATGAGAACAAAGGAAAGAAAGGGTGAGCTCAACTAGCCAAGAAGAAATATTATGACTAAGATAATGCGTAATAAATTATCATTAGCCTTCAAAGATGTTAAACCGATAAAATATAACAAACATCAAGTTTAATCTAATGAACAAGCAATCCATTACAAGAGTCAAGTTGAGAATAAAATCTACTATCTTCTATGATTTAAAAGGTTTTTCATGACTTTTATCACGTGACTCGACAATAAATAATCCACATCATCGAATCACCCCTGCACTACTGACCAAGGATATTCTTTAGTATCACGACCACAAATTATCCATGCACTACTGGACCAAGGATATTTGTGTATTCATTAATGGTCATGATCATGCCAACAACTATCCATCAATGCAATACGGGATAATGAGGACTTTTTCCACATCATTTGTAATATTACTACCATGATTACATCAATAATCCCAGTCATAATCATACCAAGTCCATCTATGCACTACAGGCCCGCACGATGACTTTCAACATAATATAAACATGAGGATGATGACAATGATATAAGAATTCAATAAAACAAGTTCAAGAATTAATTTATCCAGGAACAAATAACGTCCAAATTGTCAACACGATACTGCTTTGTGGAGTAAAATTCAAGAATGCTCAGAAGAATATTTCCATGAAAGATACTGGATGAAGTGCAAATATCACGGATATTCCACTAATTTCATGGAGTATAGAAGTCAAAACTTTAACCAACTGAGTATAATAAAGAATGGAACAACAAAAGAAATCACCATGCATGCGGTATTTATGACATGAAAAAGTTATTCCAACAGTTAATAAATAACGAAACCGAATTCAAAGTAAATTACATGCCGCGGGATGTTCCAATGAATAATAAAGAGCGGAACCGGATCCGTAAAGAACGCATGAATAAGATATTCCAATGTAATAATAATAAAAAGATGGAACCAGTCCGCCAGTAAGCGCATGCATGTGATATTCCAATGTATAATAATAATAAAGATTTAACCAGTCCCGTAAACGCATGAATGGATGTTCCAATGAATAATAAAGATGAAATATTAGAAGAATGTCACCAAGTCTAGGGTAGTCATGATATCTTTGGTTATTCCAAAGAATAATAATAAAGAATGGAATAACAAAATTCTCTTCATGAATACAAAAGAAATAATACCCTTTACGAGTACAACAAATAATATCCCTTACCGTAAAAGAAACTGAATATAAGAGTAGGGAAGAGTAGAATACTTTTCAATAAATTTCTCTATAATTTCTCTCTCTAGAGTTTCGATTGAATTCGTAAGAAATAATGAAGGAATGAGCTTATTTATAGAAAAAATGGATCGTGCATAAGAATTAACACATGAGCAATTCGAGATTGATTTACTTTTAATCTGACGGCTCATATTTAAAGCAAAATCTTTTAAATAAAATATAATATATTCTATTTATAATCTAATAAAACGAATAACTTTATAAAAGATTTTACTATGCAAGCATTATACGTATACTATGCAAACACTATACATAATAAAATATAGTATATTCTAATTATTGTCTAATAAAATAGATAACTTTATAAAAGTATTCTATTTTATATAAAAAGATTTTACTATTAGCCTAATAAAACGAATAACTTTATAAAAGTATTCATTTTTTATATAAAAAGCTTTTCTCGTTTTTATTACATTAATAATACCAATAAAATAGAACTGAGTGACTTATCACATAAGCATCAATAATCAATACTGTAGTGTACTACTCTTGTCTTACTACGCTGCATTATCGTATTTTTTTAACACTGTGTGTTTCAACAAATACTCAGTAAACTTCCGCCGTTATTTTCATAAAGTATTTTTGTCATTTTCTTACTCAAACAATAATTACATTTGTGGGGTCCACCAATGATTGTCTTGGTTGTGCACGAATATTCCCCTGTTAAAACGAATATTCCCCAGCCAATCGAATATTATATAACAACTTGCGTACTTTGCAAAATTTATAAATATTACCCACAACTATAACATTATATCAAATTCATTCCATAATATTCAAAAATGATATTTATAGAAAATTCATCTTTATTCACAAAAGTTGGGGTCTTACATCATCGGTTCTAATCTGCAATTGGTGATATCCGGAACGAAGATCAATCTTTGAAAAGAATTTGGCTCCTTGTAACTGGTCAAACAGGTCATCAATACGTGGTAATGGGTACCTATTTTTGATAGTGACATGATTTAACTCCCGATAATCAATACAAAGTCGCATACTCCCATCTTTCTTTTTCATGAATATAACAGGAGCACCCCAAGGAGAAGTACTAGGACGAATAAAGCCAATGTCTAACACTTCCTGCAGTTGGGTCTTTAACTCCTGAAGTTCAATAGGAGTCATTTGATATGGGGCTTTGGAAATGGGTTTTATAACGGGTTCAAGGTCGATACAAAATTCAATTTCACGCCTCTGGGTAGGCCAGAAGTTCTTCGTGAATACGTCAGGAAATTTATTAACAATAGAAATATCATTCAAAACTGACGTATTTTTGTTTAGATCCGTGACATGAGCTAAGAAAGCTTGACATCCATTTTTCAATAAACGAATAGCTTTATGGCTTGAGATGACAGTGATTGATTTTAATAGTTTGGTTGCTTAAATTCGCATAATAGGTTGGTTAGGAATATAAAAGCTAACAACCTTACGAAAATAATCAATTTTTGCATGATGAGTAGTTAACCAATCAATCCCTAGAATCACATCAAATGCAAGTATTTTTAATGAAATAAGATCGACGGTAATAATGTGAGGGCACCGATTTGAACCAAACAAGACTTATAAGCGATTGGATGTAATGAAGGTTTCTCCCAACAGAGTTTCTACAGATAAGTCAAAGTCTAATTTCTCCGGAGTCAAATTTAATCGTTGAGCGCAAGTAGGAGAAATAAAAGAATGGGTAGAACCGGTATCAAATAAGGTCTAGACTTCGCTAGAGTTTATGATAAGCTTACCCGTGATGACCTCGTTCGGGTTCCTTGCTTTTTGGGAGGTAACTACAAACGCTCTCCCTTGCACTACCGGATTTAACTTTTTTGGAACGACCTTTGGTGCCTCCATCCTAGCTGAACTTGTCTTAGGTGAACGACAAAATTGGGCTAGGTGACCTTCTCTTCCACAATTATAACATGTTTTGGACGGCATCACGTAGTTTGTACTGATGTGTCCCTCCCCTCCGCATTTGGAGCATATGATAGGTGGTCGTTCTCCTTCCTTAACAACGGGTGCTGGTGCTGACGTCTTTCCATCATTGTTGAATCTCCTCTTCTTGAAATGTCCATTCTTATTATTTTGGCCCTAATTACCACCGAAGTGGTTACCATTTCTGGCATGTTGATTCCCTCCACGCTTGTTGTCACCGCTTCGATGACTGCTCTCACTAGTATTATCATTTTGTCAGCTGCTTTCTCTTGGTTGCGTTGACTCGTTATCGCGCTCCAATAATTGAGCCCTATTTACAACATCTGAATACAAACACAGTTTATGAGAAATTAGATATTGACGTATCTCAGGTTTCAAACCTCTTAAAAACATCCGCGTCATTCTCTCCTCATTGTCAACCAAGTGAGACGCAAACCGGGACAACTCGGCAAACTTAGCTTCGTACTGCGACACGGTCATATTTTTCTGCTCTATCTTGATGAACTCTACCTCTCTCATGTGACGAATACTTTCGGGAAAGTACTTGTCGTTGAATAGTTCTTGTAACTTCTCCCAAGACATCTTCAAGTCATGGTAGGTTGAGTACGCTTTTTCTGGATTCCCACCAATGAATCACGCCTCTCTCGCAACATAAAGGTGGCAAAGGGAACCTTTTGCTCCTCGGAGCATCCCAAGACATCAAATATCTTGATGATCTGCTTTATCCACGTCTTCTCCTTTAAGTGGTTTTGGTTCTCCAATAAACTCTGGTGGTCCTAGCTCCTTGAACTGTTAAATGGTGACCGTTCGAGAGTTGCCAGTGTTTCTACCTGTATTTTGGACAGGAGTCTCTCTTGCCTGATGTTGTATGAATTGCGAAAGCTCCTAAACATTCCGTCGCGTCGCGCCATTTGGTTTGGGTGTTGTTGTTCACCGAGGATTATTGCCTTCCGATGTACATTATCACCGGTGTTGATTTGTGGTGACTCGATGTGTGGCGCCCCCAAAATAGGTATACATCACCTATTCGAGTCGCCAAATACATGGTACGTAATACAAATACAATCTTTAATATACAACAAGAGAGTACATGAGTTTTAATACAAATCATCGCCTTCTGCACAATATCCACTCTCGAATAAGTCCTCATTACATTTATTGTCACACTATTTAATAGAATAGTGAGGACTACTAGCTAATACTATCATCCCACCATCACTCCATTCCCCAGGCTCGTCCCATTCCACGTTCTCATTTCACAAGAGAATAGTGAAAGAAAGGGTGAGCTCAACTAGCCCAGTAAGAAATATTATGACTAAGATAATGCAAAATAAATTATCATTATCCTTCAACAGTTTTAAACTGATAAAATATAACAAACATCAAGTTTAACTGCAACGGAACAAGCAATCCATTACAAGAGTCAAGTAGAGAAAAAAATCTACTATCTTCTATGATTTAAAAGGTTTTTCATGACTTTTATCGCTGAGACTCAACATAATAAATAATTCACATCATCGAATCACCCCTGAACTACGGCCAATGATATTCTTTAGTATCACAACCACAATTATCCATGCACTACGGGCCAAGAATATTTGTGTATTCATTAATGGTCATGATCATGCCAACAACTATCCATCAATGCACTACGGGACAATGAGGACTTTTACCACATCATTTGTAACATTACGGTCATGATTACACCAAATAATCCCTGGTCATAATCATACCAAGTCCATCTATGCACTACAGGCCACATATGACTTTCAAAAAAATATAAACATGAGGATGATGACAATGATATAAGAATTCAATAAACCTAGTTCAAGAATTAATTTATTTAGGAACTAATAACGTCCAAATTGTCAACATGATACTTCTTTGTAGAGTAAAATTCAAGAATGCTCGGAAGAATATTTCCATGAAAAGATACTTTATGAAGCGCTTAAAATATCAAGGATATTCCACTAATTTCATGGAGTATAGAAGTCAAAACTTTAACCAACCGAGTATAATAAAGAATGGAATAACAAAAAAATCACCATGCATGCGGTATTGCGATGAGCGAGTTTATTCCAATGTATAATAATAATGAGAACCGGTCGGTGAAAGTAAATTTGCAATCGACAGGATGTTCCAACGAATAATAAAGAATGGAATAACAATGAAATCACCATGCATGCGGTGATTGGCGATGTAGACATGTTATTCAAATGTAATACTAAATAATCGAACAAGGTCAGCGTAATACGCACCGACAAGATATTCCAACAAAATAATAAATAATCTAACCGGTCCCACAAAAAACGCATATGCATGATATTCCAATGTAATAATAAAGAATGGAATAATGTAAGAATTTCACCAAGTATAGGGGTAGCTCATGATACAAAAGTTATTCCAATGAGAAAATAAAGAATGGAATAATGTAAGTTCTCTTCATGAATAAGAAAGAAAGAATACCCTTTACTAGAGTACAACAAATAATATTCCCTACCTTAAGAAGAAGAGTCTTCGATATATAAGTAGTGAAGTAGCGAATACTTTCTTCTTTCTCTCTATAGTTTATCTCTCTAGAGTTTCAGTGAATTCGTAAGAAAATAATGAAGGAATGAGCTTCTATTTATAGAAAAATGGACAGCATAGTAACTAACTCATGAACGGTCCAGATTGATTTACTTTAATCTGACGGTCCATATTTAAAGCAAAATCTTCTAAATAAAATATAATATATTCTATTTATAATCTAATAAAACGAATAACTTTATAAAAGATTTTACTATGCAAACACTATGTAGGCACTATGCAAATACTATGCATAATAAAGTATAATATATATTCTAATTATTGTCTAATAAAACAGATAACTTTATAAAAGTATTCTGTTTTATATAAAAAGATTTTCTGTATTATTACATTAATAATACCAACAAAACTGAGTGACTTATCACGTAAGCATCAATAATTAATACCGTGTGCTACTATGCAACCACACGTATTCTCGTACTTTTAACACCGGTGTTTCAATAGTTAACCCAGAAACTTCCGCCGTTATTTTCATAAAGTATTTTTTATGCTTTTCTCAATCCGGCAATAATTCCGTTAGGGGGTCCACCAATGATTGTCTGCCATTGTACGAATATTCCCCGTTAAAATGAATATTCCCACTAATCGAATATTATATAACAACTTGCGTACTTTGCAAAATTTATAAATATTACCCACAACTATAACATTATATCAATTTCACTCCATAATATTTAAAAATAATATTTATAGAAAATTCATCTTTATTCAAAAAGTTGGGGTTTTACACAACGGTCTCCTGTGCTCCATTGATATTCTCAACATTCTCGGATGTCATTTTCAGATATTGCCACAAAACAAGGGTTAATTGACATGTAACATATTATCACTATACTCTGACCGACCAATTAAATATCAAATAAACTTAGGTAGGTCATACTAGCGAAGGAATTCCCCGTCTCTTCCCTCCTAGTTCTAGTCTCACATCTTAGCCAGAGATCATATCCCTAAGCTTTGATACCAACTGTGACGCCCCCAAAATAGGTATACATCACCCATCTTGAGTCACCAAATACATGGTACAAAATTCAAATACAATCTTAAATATACAATGATGAGGCATGAGTTTTAATGCAAACATTGTCTTCTAGATGAGATTAAAACTCAAAATAAGTCCTCAATACATTTATTAACACACTATTTCACGTAATAGTGAGGACTACTAATGTTATCCCTAGACCAGTCACTCCGCTCCCCGACTAGTCCTCGCTACGTTCTCATTTCTCAAGAGAAAAAAAAGAAAGGGTGAGCTCAACTAGCCCAAGAAGAAATATTATGACTAAGATAAAGCGTAATAAATTATCCTTAGTCTTCAATAGTGTTAAACTGATACAATATAACAAACATCAAGTTTAACTGCAACGAAACAAGCAATCCATTAAAAGAGTCAAATAGAAAATAAAATCTACTATCTTTTATGATTTAAAAGGTTTTTCATCACTTTTATCGCTGAGACTCAGCTTAATAAATAATCCACATAATTGAATCACCCCTGCACTACGGCCAAGGATATTCTTTAGTATCACGACCATAAATTATCCATGCACTACGGGCCAAGGATATTCGTGTATTCATTAATGGTCATGATCATGCCAACAACTTTCCATCAATGCACTACGAGCCAATGAGGACTTTTTCCACATCATTTGTAGCATTAAGGTCATGATTACACCGAATAATCCCTGGTCATAATCATACCAAGTCCATCTATGCACTATAGGCCACAGATGACTTTCAACATAATATAAACATGAGGATGATGACAATGATATAAGAATTCAATAAAACAAGTTCAAAAATTAATTTATCCAGGAACCAATAACGTCCAAATTGTTAACATGATACTTCTTTGTGGAGTAAAATTCAAAAATACTTAGAAGAATATTTCCATGGTACTGTAATTATTTCTCTTCGGATTACTGTAATGGCTACGAGGAATTTGGAAATTTGAAACTTAATGATCATATCTTTCATTTTATCATATTGATTTGCATCTATTTTTATTCTACATTTCAGTTCACATGTTCTGTTGATTTAATAGCAGCTACTTGATAACCCATCCAATGCATTGATTAATTTGGATAATAGATTTAATAATTTGTAAAATATTTATCTGCTGTATTAACTCATAATTTATAGTTTTTGATTAAGTATTGAAATTAGTCAATGTTAGAGAAAAGAATTGAAGAGAGATATATATGTTGAACATCTTTTCAATTTTGTTAGTAAGCTAATTGTCACACTTTGTTTTTAACGGCAAAAGAAAATTTCTTTTTAAAATAATCATGTATTTTTATTCTTTTGTAAAAAAAGCCACTAATTTTGTAATTTCAATAGAACTTTTTCCTAATCAATGGTCTTTTAGAAAAGTCCTTATAGAGAAGGCTTCAAATACATTCTTACCTTGAATCAAAACTATATAAATGATATAACTTAAATTATTAATACGATGACAATCAAAAATAATTATCAATTTAATATTATAATATCTAAATGATACTTTAATATAATTATAATAAAAAGATAACAAAAATACTAAAATAATTTCTGCTAAGACAAGATGATGGAAGGTAAGTACAAATGGCCTCAAATGTATGATGCAAGATGATGGATTTTTTACTTGATTGTTAACATAACATATATTGAATAATTTGGTTATAAAAAGATGGAGATTATGTGTGGTAGTTTAAATTGAAATAAGGGCTTGAAATATGCTTGAAAGAACAAGCTACTGGATGAATGGGATAACTAGGAGTATTGATATTTTATTATAAAATAATAGCAGTTTGCGTTTGTACATAAATGGGCTAAACTAGTTCCTAGCTATGAATTTGATCATGTTTTGCTTTGTAGAGTTATTATGATACTTTTTCTTATGGAATTTGTGTAATTAGCTTCAATGTAATATTCGCTCCTACAAAAATGTTCAAACATTTATACAAATTAGGAAAATTAAAGTAAGTTAAGTTTTAATTTTGCTGTGATTATGCTAATGAAACATTGTCTTCTTAGAATTAGTGAGAAAACTAGTCTTTATTCATATTTTATGTTAGACTTGTGATGGATAATTTCTTTCATACTTGTAATGAAGAAGACAATACAAGCTCAAAAGATATTAGGAATTAACTTGAATTGATATCAACTTGTTACAGTTTATACAGCTTTTGAGCACATTTGATGGAGCTGACAGAACATGGAAGTGGTTAGCATGAAGTTTATTTTTGGGTAAGTTGATCAATTAGCCAATACAGTGCTGACACGCAGACAATGTTATATGTGTGTCAGCATTCTATTAATCAATTGACCAACTTACCAAAAATTAAACTTCATGCTAACCGGATCCCTGCAAGAATATACAACCAAAAGTGCTCCATATAGTTACAATCTGTAAAGACGATGGTTTCCTTCATGATGAGCTAACTACTCGTCTTCAACGACACGCAAAAAATTAACTTGTGAACTGAAAATTTTGTTAGAATTTCTTCAAAGGTTCAGCAGCAGGTAACAAGGGTTACAGATGCACACCGGTATTCCCTGAACTTCATTCTGAAGGAGACGGCTGCTTTTACATCCTTAAAAGATCCATAAATCCAATGACCCAGAGAAAATGAGTTCTTTCTTCACTTCAACCAATTTGCGAGAAGGCTTTGCAAATCTTTTGATGTCTGCTGACGTCTTGTAATAACATCCTTATGGATCTCTGCAGCTCTGCCTGCCACTTGTATATTTTCCATTGGGCGCCTGCATCATTTCAGAACACTTAATTGTCTTCTTTTTTCATGGTGCGACGAATTATCTCTAGTTAAAGCAAAGGAAAAATAAGCAACAATGGCCACAATTCTGAATTAACCTTCATGCTCAAAATAAGCAATGCAATCAATGAGTATATCCACTTGAAAGTAGCAGAAACTTGACTTTTCAAAACATTTGGATATGCAAATAATTCATCCAAATGAATCATAAAACTAGAAATAAGTCGGTATGCGAAGACAATTCTCACTTTTTAAATCTGATCCAACAGCTGGGGACTTACTAGGAAACTACATCCAAGACCAACAGGCAAAGAACATTTTACCAAGATCTTCTGGTTGAAACGAACACGTGTACATAAACAGCAGACCTGTCAGGGGGCTTCAGAAAAGAGTACTGTCAGGATAATAAACAAATGAAAACAAACTCATCGGAAAAGATGACCGGGAAAACCAACTATTTGTTTCACACTACTAACCAAGTGTTTCCTCTTGAAAAGGAAATAGACTAAAAATTGTTTAGATAATTAGAATAAACTTGCAAACAACTTAAACAGCCATGAAGTTAAAGAAAGTCTTATCGCATGAAAATCAAATATCACAAAAGAACTCACGCCAATAAGAACTACTAGTATTTGATAACCTTTGATTAATAAACTTTGAAAGGAGTTCATCAAGAAACAAAAAGCAATATAAAAAAGATGGTGTCAGAATGACATAAAAATCATGCACTTCAAAATAAAAGCCCCCATCTGAATTCTAGAACGACAGGTTTTCAGATGGCAAGTGAAGCCCTTCTTATTTTAGGTCACCACAATTTACAACTTCCAAAATCCATATGCAACTAATGGCAAAAAATACTTTTTTACCTATGTGGTTGTAGTGTTTTAAGCAATTAATCATTGTGCTTTTAAAATATTTAATTAGCCCATTGTATTTTTTAAAAATGTTCAATCAACCCATTCCGTCCAAGAAATAACAAATCAACTTGGATTGCTTACGTGGCTTTTGAAAAATAAAAATAAAATAAGTTATTTCATACGTCACAAGCCAGTCATCCAAATTCTTAATACTATTGAGCCACTACACTTTAAAAAAATGCAATTAGCCCACTGTAGTTTTAAAAATATTTTTATGTTTAATTTTCTTTCTTTTTCTTTACCTAAATATTTATAATATTAATAAAAATTAATACTATAATATTTATAATATGAATTAATAAATATTTTAATTCATTTTTTAATAATTTTTTTATTTCCCGTTTTCTTTCTCCTTCAAATCCACCACCCCAACCGCCACCTACCACCAGTCTCCACCACGCCACGCCAAATAGAAGCTCAAAAATCACCAAAATTCCACACTCAATTTCAGTTCCATCCGGTCCAGATCTACATCTACTCCCAAATTCCGGCGAAATGGCTTCTTCGGAAGTCGATTCCCGCCTCACCCAAACACTAACACGTGCCCTCAAACGCCTCCCTCTTTCCTCATCTTCTCCCCTTTCCCTCAGTCGCCGGAAAGCCAATCGGACGTCGACGCCTCATCCTCCCTCCTCGGAGTCCTTCATGACAGTGGGATCCACGAGTTCTCCCTCGCCGATTCCGAATTCATCTCCCGCGATCGTTACCGTTCGTTCGATGGAATTTCTCTCTCTCTCTCTAAATTCAACTGGGTTTTTTTTGACATACAAATAATATATTCAATCCCTGGGAATATTTTGATTATTTGTATTAATTAGAATTAAAATAATTAAAAAAAAGAAAAAAGATAAAGGAAAAGAATAAATTATAAAAAAATAATGTGGTTTTGATTATTTAATTAATTTTAATTTTTATGTCATTTGTTTAACTAATTTTTGCTAATTGTATCGAATTTTTTTATTTTATGTTAATTATGTACTTACCTTTTATATCATTAAAATATATATTATTATTAATTTTTAAAATAAAAATAATTATTAAAAGAAAGGAAAAGAGATAAGGGAAATAATACAAATAAAAAAAAATGAATTAAAATATTTATTTTAATTTTGTTATTATTTTAATTATTTTTTCCACGTAATTAATAATTTTTATTTTTTTATTTTTGTAGAAATTAATATAATGTTGTAATAGATCTCATTGATACAAAAATTAGGTAAAGAAATATTTTTATTTTTAGGTAAAGAATATTTTTATTTTTAAAATTTTTATAGTATTTTAAAACATAAAAGTATTTTTATTTTAAAATAAAACAAACATATTATGAATATTATAATATTAATTTTATTAATATTATACATATTATAAATATTTAGGTAAACAAAAAGAAAGAAAATTAAACATAAAAATATTTTTAAATCCACAGTGGGCCAATTGCATTTTTTTAAAGTGTAGTGGCTCAATAGTATTAAAAATTTGGATGACTGACTTGCCACGTAGGAAATAACTTATTTTATTTTTATTTTTCAAAAGCCACGTAAGCAATCCAAGTTGATTTGTTAACGTCCGTCTAAGAAATTGGACGGAATGGGTTGATTGAACATTTTTAAAAAATACAGTTATAATTGAATATTTTAAAAGATGCGTTAATTTAATTCATTAAAAACACTACAACCACAGTGGTGAAAAAGTGCTTTTTGCCTACAACTAATATTTCTTTCTTATTTTTCCTTCTCATTTGGACTTCAACACTATAACCAACACATCACATAGCCAGACCTAGAACACGAGGTATCATGGAAAAGAAAAGTAAACTATAGCATCAAGAATACTTTACTTTGTCATAAAGCACAACTTTGTATATCAACAGACCCTACTTTACAAAATATATTGTTAATATTTCATCTTGTTGTCAAAGATGACAAATTTAAGCCATACTTTTCACTAAAAATATTTTTTCAAAAAATATAACGAGATTCTATTGAAAGACATTTCGTAATGCAATGATAATACAAAAATCAGCACAATTTGAGTGACCTCTTGGAGAGTATTGAATCCTTAATTTGAGTGTCATATCAAGATATAATGACATACCATTCTTTATTTATGGGCCTGTATCATCAAAGAGAACTCTATAGAAGCGTTTTCTTTCTTCTGGGTCCAATATGCCACCTAAGTCACCTCCCTGATCATTCTGTTCAGATATCTCACTGCTCAGGTCATTCCTTTTCTCTGGTCTCACAGGAATCATGCCTTTCTTTCTCTTCTTTTCTAAATTCAAGACATAGTGTCTCCTATTGTATTCATGAAGCCCCTCCTGCATCAGTTCTCCAAATTTCTCCTTCACAGCAACAAGTGGGTCCTTTCCAATCAGTTCTGACCCGTTATATCCTTCTCGAAGAAGAACAGTGTAAATCTGATACCTGTTTGAAACATAGAATATACCAGGATGCTTCAACAGTAAAACATTCAATTTCTCTGGTAAGTAGAATTCTCTCTTAAAATGTCCGAGTTTAATAATTGATACTTTTTTCCACAAGGTCAGTGAAAGTAATTCATGCACCAAACACACTGTTCTCTTCTCCATTTCTTTTGATCCCTCCATTAAACCCCTGGGATCTATGTATGGTGAAATATAAGGAGTTGAATTAAATTCGTGAAATCTCTCCCACGATTTCACCCAAGTCGAGGGCAATGAACATGAAAAGCACGGCTCCAAACCCTGTTTCTGAGCAATAGTTTCAATTGCAGAAACTGCTAGATTAGGATTCCAAGATATGAGCTCAATCTCCATTGAACTCCGTCTCCCACTATAATTAACAACTCGAAACATTTCAGGAAACTTTGGTATAATTCTAATCAAATAATCATCCGGAAGGCCAAAATTTCTCTTCAATTCATTAAGTTTCAAGACACTGAGCCTTTGATTCGAGCTCATCATTAACAACTTTGCTAATCGCTCCACATACACCGGTTCCTGCATTTCTTTCACAGATTCTTCCTCTTCTACAAGAAACATCATTCTTTTTGTTAATTGACAATAGTGCTCATCATTCTCTAGATAAACCTCAAAGCAACAGGGGTACTTTTTAAGCCAATTGAGAGCTTTGCCTTGAAGGTCAAGAGTCTTGAACTTTTTCTGGAGGAGCTTAACTGATGCCACCTGGTTAGGGCAGCGTAGGATTATGTTCTTGATCTGATTATTGACTACCCATCTACGATTTCGTGATAAAGCTGATTCAAGATCTGGGTCTTTCTTCATTGACCAGAGAGAGAAGCTTCGGAGAAAACGAAGATTGGACAATGCAAGATACATACTAGAGCACCAACGATTTGGATTGCGAAGAAATATGTTAATCACCATTCTCTAGATATCTCTCTTTTCAGTATTCTAACAAAAAGTAGCCCTGTTTAAAGAAAAGGAATTTATTTGCCCAAGTAAAGGAAATAGCAAAACTTGTCTATCAATGGAAGTTACATATACTTGACACCATGGAACACAGGATGCGTGTGGGAAAACATATAAAATTGAAATGAGTGTTATTATAAAACCAATTTTATTTAAACATGGAAAAATATAAGAAGAAACAAGATTAATGAGAAAGAAGATTTAAAAACAGAAAAAAGTCCTTCAAAGTCGGGACACTCAGGACCAATGAACAAAAACCAAACTTGTAAAAGAATAACAGAATCTAAGTTAGTAGGAAAACGAAATAGAATGACCACTATTTGCAGGAAAACAAAACCTCCAAATAATTACAAACTCCTCTAACACCATTTCTCTTTTAAAAAAAGAAAAAAAAAAGGAACAGTAGTAAAAGATAATGAAAAATTCAAAAACAAACATACAACTTGAAGCTCGAAGTCTCATGTCCATGGAAGCTTAAATATCAAGTATTTGAATAGTTAAGTAGCAACAATAAAGAACTAAAGACCCTTGCCTTCATTTTTTCCCTCCAATTTACTACAGATTATCAACTTAGCACAAAATCGGGTCCAAATAAAATATCAAACATCCAAAAAAAAATACTGTCATAGTGGGTACACATTTCTCAACAGCAAGATTTAGTTCCATTAAACACTTGCAAAAAGAAACACTTTTCTTGTTCATCATTCAGAAAGCAGTAACAGAAACTAACCCAAAAAAATATAAATTAAAAAAAACAATGAAATTGACACATTGAAGATCCCTTCTCCCCCCTCCCCCCCGCTTTTCATTTTTAATAAGAAATTAGAATTTTATAAATGAGGAAGAGAGTGACAGTTCACAATTAATTATTTCTGACAATACTTGAGCAAGCAAACGAGCTCAAAGCTGCTGTTTATCTAGAATGCTGTTTTTTCCCCCCAAATCTATCCATATTCAGATAATCTATAACAGAGTCTAACTCAAATAATCATCACTCATAGAAAACTATCTAGCTCAAAAATAGCATCATAATTAAATTACACAAACCCATAAAAGCTCTAGCAATTTACAGTTTTACAGAACTAATACACAATCAAAACACAATGGCAATACAATTGCATACAAGTATTCCAATTATAAATCAATTTCAGGCGTATTTTACTTTGATAGACAGAGGAAAACCTACTTACTTGATGTCTAAATGCTCTCAGCCAATACGAAGGAAAGAGATTCAATCGGCGGCTTCTAGCTAGGCCAAATAGACGAATAATGAAATTAATTGCAGTCTAGGAGCAGAGATAGAGTGAGTGAGTTACAGAGAAGGATTGAACTTCTGGAAATTATTTTTCTGTCTACTTGAGTTTTTTAAGAAAATAATTTTATGTGTTTGTGTTGACTTAATTTAATTTAATTTTATAAATTATTAGGAAAATCAATTTATAAATAGTATTAGAAGAAAATATAACACTTCCGACCTCAATAAATGATATAAAATTTTAAATACGTTGAAATAATAATCTAGTTTTTTAAAATGACTATTAATATTTTTACATGAAATTTGATAATTTTACAAGACTTGACTATTAATTTTACATGAAATTTGATAATTGATTTTTTTTCTCATGGAGCCTTAGTCAAATTAACTTATAAGTCATTTGTCACTATTCTCTTATTTGGATAACTTATTTTTTTTTTACTTATAAGTAGGTTTTTAAGTAAAAAAATGAGCAAATATTTATAATTTATTTTAAAATAATTTAGTTTGACCAAATATAATGTTTTTTTTGCCTTTTTTTTATTAATGTCTTTTTTAGTAACCTTCACATTTTATTTTAACTTGTAAGCCAGTATAAGCTGAGTACCTTCATAACTTGTTCCAATTTAATTTCTGACTTATATGTCAAATTGATGTCGAACGCTTTTACTTATAAGTCATAATTTAAAATTGATGTACGTAGGACAAAAATTGGGAAAAAACACTTGTATGAAGAAATGACATTAATTCCCGAAGACACTAATTTTTGAAGGCAATAATGTTGAGTTCGGTTGACTTCGGGGTCGGGAGTTAGGTGCAGCTTCTCTTCGGAATAGTAGATTTCATGCAGGAACGATCGGCTTCAGGATAGGTTTTCGGGTACGAAAATGGCGTCATGACTTCGGGAATGGCGACATGACTTCGAGAAGATCGGAACTGGCTTGAATATTATTAATTTTAATTATTCTCATTTTAGATAGGGTTTGTTTTTGTATGTAATAGTGTTTTAGTAGGAAACAAATCTTTTATGATATTACGTAATTGAGTGGTTACCTATTAGGATTTGTTACCAGATTAATTAGTTACCTATTAGGAATTTATTTCCATAGTTATAGGAATTCTTTAGCTATAAAACCCGGCTTGTGGGTTTAGGGTTTGGACAGTTAATTCATGATTATTATCTTTTACAATTGATATCGTATTATTTTATGGTGGATTCCAATATGTGTTCTTTGAATTACGCTAGTAAATTCTTTTTGTTTTCCGTTCTTAGTCAAAAATAACTTATAAATCAACTTATATTTTAACTGTAAATCATTTTAAAATAAGTCATTTCCTAACGGGTTGGTAAAATGATTTCTTTACAGTTTTTTTCTTTCTCATTTCTTGTGGAATTTTATTTTTGTTAAAATTTGAGTTAAAATAAAAGTGGGTTTTAATATTATTTTTAGTAAATCCACATATCAATGTGTTCTACTCCATGAGTAGATTAGATTGAGTATTTGTAAGCTCAAATTCATGGAGTAATGAATGCGATATTAACTCCCAAAAATCATCATTGGAAATGATAAATGATAATAAATATATGTGAGAAGCCAAGTCCCACATCGATTAAGAACTAAAAGTTTAATATGTTTATATACAAGAAAATTGCTTTTAGGGTTGGGCCCCAAGGGACACCCCACTTTTGTGGAAGGGTGTGATGCCCCCAAAATAGGTATACATCACCCATTATGAGTCGCCAAATACATGGTACAGAAATCAAATACAAACTTCTTTTATACAATACGACAAAACGTAGCTGAGATTTTTTACACGAATATTGTCTAATAGACAGTATTCACACTCAAAAAGGAGTTCTCATTACAATTATAATCACACTAAATAGTGAGGACTACTAGAACAACCATCTCGGACCGTCACTCCATTCCCTGACTAGTCCCGGCTACGTTCTCATTTCATGAAGAGAACAATGAAAGCAAAAGGGTTAGTTCAACTAGTCCAGTAAGAAATATTATGACTAAGATAATGCAGAATAAATTATCGTTAGCCTTCAACAGTGTTAAACTGATAAAATATAATAAACATCAAGTTTAACTGCAGAGGAACAAACAATCCATTATAAGAGTCAAGTAGAGCATGATATCTACTATCTTCTATGATTTAAAAAGTTTATCATCAATTTTATCGCTGAGACTCAGCTTAATAAATAAACCACATCATCGAATCATCCCTGCACTACGGGCCAATGATATTCATTAGTATCACGACAACGAATTATCCATGCACTACGGGCCAAGGATATTCATGTTTTCACCAATGGTCATGATCATGCCAACAACTGTCCATCAATGCACTACGGGCCAATGAGGACTTTTACCCCATCATTTGTAATATTACGGGTCATGATTATACAGAATAATCACTGGTCATAATCATATCAATCAACAGTCTATCTATGCACGTAAGCCAAAGATGATTTTTATCACAATATAAGTATGAGGATGATGACAATGATATAAGAATTCAATTAAAAGAAAACAGAGGATAAATTTTTAAAGATTTATAATTTAATTTATCCAGAATTCAATAATGTCCAAATTGTCAACATGATACTACTTTGTGGAGTAAAATTCAAGAATAATATTATATCAAAAATGATTTGGACAACAAAGAAATCAATTTTTGTCATGAATAGTTCCCCTGGTGAATAGTACACAAATGAATAGTATCTCGTGAATAGTACTTCGTGAATAATACTTTGTGAATAGTAATTTATGAATAGTACCCCGTGAATAGTATTCTGACATGAAAAGATAAAAAATTAGCAAGAATGCTCAGAATAATATTTCTATAAAAAGATACTGGATGAAGCGCAAATATCAAGGATATTCTACTAATTTCACGGAGTATAGAAGCAATACTTTAACAGAATGAGTGTAAAATTAGGAATACGAAACAAAATAATATTACTCACATACTACAGAGTATGGAAGAAAATATTATTTCTTACGAATACTGAACAAAATAATATCTCTTACCTTAGAAGAAGACTGTATACTGGAATAGTGAAGTAGCAGAATACTCTTCTTCTTCCTCTCTATAGCTTCTCTCTCTATAATTGCTCTTGTGAGTCTTAGTGAATTGGTGAGAATGAAAGAAGAATGAGCTTCTATTTATAAGAAATATAGTTTCGATAATTACAAGTTTTGGGGCTCGAATTATTACAGTATAGTACATTCATCTTTTCCTCCATTTTTAATTTAGTCCTGCAAGTATTATCAATCTTGTACCACCTCCCTTAATAATAATGTATGTGAACTGTAAAACCCCGAATTTTATGAAATAAAAATATTCAATTTTTCTTATAATTACTATTCATGAGTTAATATTCATGAGTTACTATTCATGAGTTACTATTCACGAGTTACTATTCATGAGTTACTATTCATGAGTAATATTCACGAGTTACTATTCATGAGTTACTATTCATGAAGCATGATAATTTTTTTCGTAAGAAGGCACTACTCAATAATTGTTACAGTAATTACTGTTCAATATTTTATTTTATTGATTCAATAATTGCTACGTTAATATTTTATAATTGTCATTTACATACAGTATTTTCCATTATCGGATCAATAATTCATATTATTTGAATAATATTATTAGATAATATTATTGGCAATGTCTAGAAAGTTACATCGAGGAGAGGTTCTGTCTCATCTAATTGCGGCGTAGATAAGGAGAAATCCTTATTGAAAGCCCTCTTTTTCTGGAACCTGCTGGTTATCGATGATTGTGATTCTGTAATATTATTTGTGAATAATTAATTATTGATTTATATGATAAGGAAAATATTCATTTTATGTGGTTATAGATGGAGAAAATTTTTAATGTGACAATTGTTGAAAATTGATATTTTATCTTTTCTGATAAAATAATATTTTATTATATTATTATAATATAATAATAATGATATTTTTACAATGAATGTGTGATATATAAGTATATGAGGAGGTAGAGTAGAGTATTTTGTTGCATTAAATGATTAACACATGTTTTGTGTGTGTCGGTGGACCCATTTTCTTGTTTGAAATTTGATTATAACAGTAAAATCGTCCGTATGTGAATTTCGGTCAATTTCTGTTTGGAATTTGGAAAAACTTTCTTCTCCAAAGTTGTAGAGAATTGAATTTCCTATAAAAAAATCGCTAGATTCGAATTTTTTGATAAAAGGGCTATTTATTATGAATTATTAAAGTTCCGAAATAATTGATTTTTGAAGTTTTAATAATTTTTATTAAGAAAAACGTTTTTATCATTGTTGTGGGCCCCACTTGTACATGTTAGATGCTGAATTCAGATGGTCAAGGTGGACTAAGGATAATTTTATATATATATTATTATTATATTAATTTTTCTGCTTTGGTGTTCTAAACATTTTCCTATAAATAGGGTGCTTAGGTTAGAATTGAAAATTACACCAGAAACTGAAGTTTTCTCTCTATATTATCGAGTGTATTCTTGTGAGTATTTTGATATCTTGAGTGTTGCTATACACGGTTGCAAGTTCGTTTCAAATATTATTTCAATCGTAAGTCTTGCTCTTTTGAGGTAAGGGATAGTAAGGGGATATTGTCGTTAGTATGTAAGGGTTATTATGTTTTTCAATTTCAAAATTTTTTTGAACCTTCAAAAATTCTGGAAATATTTGAAATGATATTTTGATGAGTTTTGTAGATTGTGTCCAAAAATGGCGATTTTTGGATGTATAGATTAGGAGTTATGGATTTTATGAGAAAAGACTATTTTAAAAGTAACCGCTTATAACTCCTTGTTATTAACTCCAAAATTGATGAAATTTTTATTGGGAGTACATCTATATAATATCAGTATACTCTATAAATTTCGGAATTTTTGGATGAAATTACAATTTATGATAAATGTCTGAATATTCGGTGGTTTTGGCCATGTGAAAAATAGTAAATGAATTTTAAAAATTCCGAGAAAAATATATGTTCAATATGGGACTATATTATGCTAAATCCCAGAAAAGAAATATTTTTGGAACTGATTTGGTATTTTTCATAAAAATGTTCTAGTTATGAGTAAATGAATTAAATATGTTATGTTAAGTAAGAAAATTGGAAAATATGATTTTATGGCTTGAGAATCATATATGAGGTATATGTAGATTTTTGATGAAGGTTTTGGTTATTGGTGATAAAATCTTATGAGTTTGGCATTTTAGGATGATTAAATGCATTTATTAGTAAAGTGTAAACAATTAAAAAAAATTGTTTATACGTTTAAGAAATGATTAAAATATTGTGGTAGTATTAATAATATTAGATTATGAGATTATTAAGTGATTTATAAAATTTTGATTAAGGTGTTATGAGATTATTGATTTATGAATCTTACTCTTGAGATTAAACCTATATGTTGATTATATTATTTTTATTATCATATATAACATTCTTATAACCCTAATGTTGAATTTCTCTTTCACTTGAGTGTAAAGATGGGTAGATTATTGGTATGATCATGACTATGTATTCTCTTTAGCCAGTAGTGCAAAGATGAATTGTTAACTGGTATGATCATGACCATTGAATTTATAATTGAATATCTTTAGCTTAAGTGTAAAGATGAATTGATTAACATGGTTATAATTATTGTTTATATAAATTACAAAATGATTATATATTTCTTTGAGATATGAATATATTTGGCTTTAGTGCAAATATGAACTGTTGATGAATATATTTAGCCTGTAGTGCAAATATGAACTGTTGAGGAATATCTTTGGCATGTAGTGCAAAGATAAATTATTGATGAATATCTTTGGCCCGTAGTGCAAAAATGACCTGTTGTTGAATATCTTTGGCCTGTAGTGCAAAGATGACCTGTTGTTGAATATCTTTTGCCTGTAGTGCAAAGATGAAATGATAATGAATATCTTTAGCCTGTAGTGCAAAGATGAATTATTGATGAATATCTTTGGCTCGTAATGCAAAGATGACTTGTTGTTGAATATCTTTGGCCTGTAGTGCAAAGATGATTTGTTGATGAAAATCTTTGGCTCATAATGTAAAGATGACCTGTTGTTGAATATCTTTGGCATGTAGTGCAAAGATGACTTGTTGATGAATATATTTGGCCTGTAGTGCAAAGATAAATTTATTAGTATGATTATGAACATGAACTGTGATTTGGTATAACCATGATCTTTGATGTTTCAGGTGATAAAAATTATCTTTGTCCTGGATGAGAAAAGGAATTTAGAACTACAATTACGATTATGAGTTATACATGTGATTGTGGGCGAAATTGTTGATTGATGTTACGAGGATAAAACATTGTTGGTGGACTTTTAACATGGAGAAGATAATAGATTTTATGGTCTATTTGACTCTTCTAATGGATTGCTCGTTCCACTGCAACTATGGTTGAAAAGTTTTATCATCTACCATATGTTCTAAATCTCTGATTTATTACTGATGAAGGCTATTGATAATTTAATTATCTTTAGTCATGATATTCTTTACTGAGCTAGTTGTGCTCACCCTTTTGCTTCACAATTCCTTTCAGGTAATAAGAATGTAGCTGGGTCGAGCGGGGATAACAGGGGAATAGAACGGTGGTCTCTAGCTGTGGAGATTCTCCCTAAACAGCATAAAAAAATGTGTTGTATACATCATTTAGTAGTTATATTTGGTGAATCAACTAGGGTGAGGCAAACTCAACGTTGGAAGGGTGTTTTGCCACTATCATACAAGATGCCATGGTGACGTGTTATCCAAGGTTGGGATGAGAGTCACAATTGGTATATATTTGTATCCAAACTCACAGCATATGTGTTGTCGTATTTTGCACGACAATTGTATTAATGAAGTTGTAGTCGTTTCTACACCATGTATTTGGCGACTCAGAATGGGTTGGATGGAATGGACCTGTTTTGGGGGCGTCACAGTTGGTATCAGAGTTTAAGGATATGATCTCTGGCGGAGATCGGGGAATAGAACTAGGAGGGGAGAGACAATTAAATCCTTCGCTAGTGTGTCCTACCTAAGCTAAATTTTCTTACTTAAGTTGACAGATTGTGATATGTCAATTAACCTTTGTTTTGAAGCTGTATTCTAGAATGATATCTGAAATATAGGAGATGAGCAATGGAGAAATCATGATGACAGGGAAGATGGAATCTGAAATGAAAGCAAGGTATTCTCAACTCTTTGAAATACCAGGTACGTAAATTTCGGGGACGAAATTTCATAAGGAGAAGAGATTGTAAAACCCTAAATTTTATGAAATAAAAATATTCAATTTTTCTTATAATTACTATTCATGAGTTAATATTCATGAGTTACTATTCATGAGTTATTATTCACGAGTTACTATTCATGAGTTACTATTCACGAGTGACTATTCATGAAGCATGATAATTTTTTTTTAAGTGAAGGCCTTTACTCGATAATTGTTACGGTAATTCTTTGCTCAATATTTTATTTTATTGATTCAATAATTGCTACGTTGATATTTTATAATTGTCACTGCACAGTATTTCCCATTATCGGATCAATAATTCATATTATTTGAATAATATTATTAGATAACATTATTGGCAATGTCTAGAAAGTTCTGTCAAGGAGAGGTTCGATAAGAATTTCTTCATATTGGCGCGTAATTAGGAGACCAAACCCTTTTTCTCGACATAACTTTCTATACATCGTCAATAATGTAAATAATAATATGAATAACTTTGTCGTCTTAATTATTGATGCAGATGATACTATTACAATAATTGAATCAGTAATATGAGAGATATTATGCAGCAATTACTGTAACAATAATTGAGTATAACTGAGTGACTTCTCACGTAAGTATCAATAATCAATACTTGTGTCTACTTATGCAACCACGCCAGACATCGTACTTTTACCACCGGGTAGTTCAACAGTTTAACGATAAAACTTTCGCTATTATTTTTATAAAAAGACATTTTCGTCGTTTTCTAACTCTGACAATATTTTTTTGGTGGGGTCCACCAATGATCGTGCCATCGTACGAATATTCCATGTTAAAACGAATATTTCTCGACCAATCGAATATTTTATAACAACTTGCTTACTTTGAAAAATTTATAAATATTACCCACAACTATAACATTATATCAAATCCACACCATAATATTCAAAAATATATTTCGAGAAAAATTAATCTTTATTCATAAAAATTGGGGTCTTACAAATGGACAGTACCTAGTCAAGGCTTGGTTCAAACCCACATGCGCGCGACGTCGCCGACTGGCCTGCATGACATGTCTCGGGCTTGGGGCACGTGGGTCATGGTCATTGTATATAATTTTGTGGACAAAATTTATTTAAAATTTATTTTATTTAGTTCTTATTATCAACACTGTGTTCGTTTTGATATTGCGTCATTTTGTGAAGCGTTACCTGCCGAACGAACGCGTTTAAACTGTCATTTTGGGAAAGGCTATCTGCTTGAATGAGCGCTACAAAACTACTTCATTTTTGCCTAAACGGGCTCGCCTGTTTTTGGCTTAATCATACCTTTTCAGTGGGTTGTGTCCCTTCTGATGGGTCATTTACCCTACTATAAATAGAGAAGGGGGGCTGCCATTTTCATTCATTCAATTTTCGAAGCATAATGCATTCTAGTTTTCATTTCATTAGTTTGTTAGAGTTATTTTAGAGAGAGTACAGAGAATTTTATTTTGGTTCTTTGCGTATGTTATTTGGATTGCTACTATAGCATACAATTGTCATTGTATCTTGGGAGGCAAGTGCTATTAACTCTAAGTACCATAAGGAGGACATAATTGTCTTAAGGACATAGTACTAAGTACTAGCCTTGACAAATTCATTTATACAGTTAGAGATAAGTTATATATATATATAGTTTCCATTCTATTTTACCAACATTCTTAAGACAATTAACGTTTGATTATTTCTATATATATATTTCAGATATGGCTACCGATACTCTTTCTATAATCGGTTATTCTGCTACACCTTCTATTCCAAATGTTCTTGCGAACCATGGTGAAAAATTAGAAAGATTCAATGGTACAAAATTAAAAAGGTGACAACAAAAGATGTTGTTTTATCTTACTACTCTGAACTAGGCAAGGTTTCTTCACGAAGATCCCCCTGTTCTCAAAGAATATGAAATAGACAGGCAAGTTGTTGCTGCAATTGATGCATGGAAACATGCTGGCTTTCTATGTCGTAATTATATCTTAAATGGATTGGACAACACATTATATAATGTGTATAGTTCTATCAAAACAACAAGAGAACTATGGGATTCCTTGGATAAAAAATATAAAACAGAAGATGCTGGCACGAAAAGTTCATAGTTGGTAGATTTTTAGACTACAAGATGGTGGATTCCAAGGCTGTCATCAACCAACTCCAAGAGTTACATATAATCCTGCATGAAATACATGCAAAAGGTATGTCTTTAAGTGAATCTTTCCAAGTTGCTGCAATTATTGAAAAAATACCACTAATGTGAAAAGATTTTATGAAATATCTCAAGCATAAATGCAAAGAGATGAAACTTGAATACTTAATTGTAAGATTAAGGATAGAAGAGGACAATCGTGCCTCTAAGAAGAAAGTAGGAAGGAAATTTGTGGAACATAAAGCCAATGTGGTGGAACAAGGTCTGAAATCTAAGAAAAGAAAGTACTCCGGCAATGGGCCTCAACAGGGAACAAATAAAAAGTTCCGAGGCAAATGCTACATTTGTGACAAGCCCGGACATAGGGCAAATGATTGTCATAAATACAAAGACCAGAATAAAAAGTCTGCATAAGCCAATGTAAGGGAAGTGGATGGCATTCTTCAAGATGTTTTAGAATTGACCCTTTCAGCGATTGTTTCTGAGATTAATATGGTTGAAAATCTCAGGGAATGATGGGTAGATACTGGAGCAACCCGTCATGTGTGTTCTGACAAGAAGATATTCTCCACATATCAACAAATTAAAAATGGAGAACAATTGTACATGGAGAATTCTTCCTCATTCAAGATTGTTGGACAAGGAAAGGTGATTCTGAAGATGACATAACTCATCCAGGTTAGAGTAGATAAATAACCGTACGCAACCAACTCAAATAAAGCGCAAGGAAGGATACTACGGACTTTCTTTCCAAACAACTTGTTGACAAAAGAAAATGCGCACTGGGGAAGGATTTCCATGTAGGATCCCATCTAATCCCTTGTTCAAGGGGAATGGATGAGATGGTTCCCGATTATAACGCCACGAGATAATCTGGAACGGGAAGAGAACTCCTGCTAGAGAATTTGCAGAGAGAGAAAGGCCGCTTCTTGTTGAAGGGGAGCCAATCATGAGAAAAGTGAAGCGGTGGAAAACGACTTGAAAGTAACCGATAAAGTAAAGGAATTTCAACTCATTCAGGATTTGCAGAAAGAACAAAATCTGAACTGTCAATGAACTCACCCTTAACAACGTGCTTCATGTGCCTCATATTAGGAAAAATTTAGTATCAGAATCCCTTTGAAAGTCCAATAATAATCTAGAAGGGAGGGGGGGTTGGATAGATTATTACAGATTTAAATATTATCTTATGCCTTTTTGAATTTTTGGATAATTAATTTGCAGTGTTAAAAATTAATATGTAAGACAGTAAAATTCAATCACACAATGCACAGATATTTATCTGGTTCACAACATACACCCCTTGTATGTTGCTACGTCCAGTCTCAAGTTCCTATACAGAACTTGAGATCCTATTACTATCAGTAATAAATACTTCTTCAATAGGCAGAGAAACTTTTACAAAATTTTATAGAAAAACTTCCAACTATTCCCAACTAATCAATCTTGGACAACAAGCTCCCAGCTCCCTCCTCAAGCTTAGTTGTTTCTTCTTTTGAGATTAGTTATATTCTATGATCTGGTCTTGAAACAACAGTCTCTTCCTCAACTCACAACTTCACTAGAGACCAAACTCCCAACTGACCTCTCTAATACTTTGGTCTTGATCGAGAATTACTTATTTTTCTCATAAGTACATAAAATAAACTAACTTTACCCTTTTCCTTTTTACAAAAGAATTTACAACAATTTGCTTCTTAAATAAGCAAATAAAATTTAGTACAGATTGATGCTTCTCAAATAAACATATATTATTAAAGAGCAAATATATTTATAAAAGTTCAAAGACTTTTAAACTTGAGAAAATGTGCTTCTTTGTAAGCAAATATATAAATTATGTACTTTTATAAAAGTTTAATTAAATTATATTTTTTATAAAAGAGCTTCTTTAATAAACAAATAGATTAATTTAACTATAACTAAGAAAGTGTTTCACAGTATAAGCGAGATAAATAATTTTAATGTAACTTTATAAAGAATTATTTATTCTTTATAATAAAGAGTGTTTTTCTATGGATTAAAATAGATTTATTTTTCAGATATTCTCTAACAAGTATTATATGAATAAATTTGTATTCAAATACTTGTGATTAAATGAATAAATCAATTTAAACGATAATTATCAAGTATAACAATTTAATTAGTGAATCATTACTTGATATAATAAATATATTAGTTTAAATCAGATAATATATAATAATATTTTATCTGTTATGTGATTTATAAATAAAGTCACTTAGTACTATAAGGAATCGTACGGTTCGATTCCTACACTTAAGAGGAATATTATCTCCGTAGCCTTTCGGCGTCTAAGTATGACATAATTTATAATTTCATAATTGATATTTATATAAATATTTTTGATAGATCACTTAGATTTTCAAATCCGGTTCGAATGATTCACTCTTTTTGGAGGAATATCTCAGTGTACTATAAGGAATCGTACGGTTCGATTCCTACACTTAAGAGGAATATTATCTCTGTAGCCTTTCGGCGTCTAAGTATAACATAATTTATAATTTTATAATTGATATTTATATAAATATTTTTGATAGATCACTTAGATTTTCAAATTCGGTTCGGATGATTCACTCTTTTTGAAGGAATATCTCAGTGTCGTTTTGAACTATCAAGTGTATATCTATTTTATAATATTTATATAAATAATATCAATAAAAAATCACTTAGTACTATAAGGAATTGTACGGTTCGATTTACTCACCTTAGAAGAATATCTCCGTAACCTTTCGACGTCTAAGTATGATTTTTTATTTGATAAATAGATGATATATATATATATATATATATATATATATATATAATTGTGTATAACAATTTATATTCGTATATTTATAAATTTAAACAAGTAAGAAAGAATTCAACCAAGTTAAATCAAATGATTTATCTCAATTACTTGAACCAATTTTCACTTCTCAAATAATCAAAAATTTGGTAAGAAGAGATATAAAGCTTTAGAGAGATTATGTAGGCAAAGAGAGTAAACTTTTCTTTTCACTTGAATTGACAAAAACCAAATGAATGAAAGATTTCCTATTTATAGAATTTTGAGGTTGGGGGCAAAATGATAATTTTAAAATCGATGGATGAGATTGCTTCAATTCAATTTTAATGGTTTGGATAAGACCATACAACACAGATTGCCAACCTATTTTCGAAAATGTTTCAGGCCATCAATTTTTTTATCTTCTGAGAAGAGTTTATTAAATTCGGTCAAGGCATGAGAATTAAATTTCAAACTTACCAAAATTTGGTCAAACTTTTAAATGATTAATCACATTCAATTTTTCCGCGTGGCCAATTTCTTTGTCCCAGAAAGATGGTCACCTCATGCTTTGCACACATGGTTATATATATATATATATATATATATATATATATATATATATATATATATATATATATATATATATATATATTCATGTAAAAATTTTGCATGTAAAAATTGAAATATTTCTTTCCCCTTTTACATGAAGAATTATTTTGAAAGAAAATAAGATCTCATTGCCTTGAAAATTTTTATATGAATCAATTTATTTAACACTTGATATTTAAATTATCAAGGTCAATAAAAATTAGAAAATAATTTAGATAAAATTAAGTAAGATAATTAATTAAATATAAAATATAGTTAATTACTTCATAATTGTTATCATCAAATTACACTAAAACTTTGGAGACCTATCAATCACCCCCGTTTTGATAATGACAATTAAAAAAATATTTTCTATTAAAGGACTCCTCCCTAGAACTATGAAGCTCCCCCTCATATTATGAATATTTCAAATTAGTATATTTAAATTAGTTTAACCATAACAGTTATAATATAAAAATAGTTTAACAATTTATATGAATTCCCCATAATAGTTCATATAATATTTTTCTTCTCCCTTTTTTGTCATCATAAAAAATGATGGAGAGAAAAGATGAACCTGCAGAAAAGGTTAGACTATTGTTCCTGCAAAAAAGTTAGTGACACATAACATTCATAAAACTATTATAAGTTGTCCTAGTATTTGTAGTAGTAGTTAGTATTTAATTAGTTACAGTCATCCAAAATAGTTAGTAATATTATAAATACTTCAAATAGTTAGATATCATCCAGATTAAGAGGAGAGAAATGTTGAGTAGTATCTTGAAGATTGTCATCTGGAAATAATTGTGCTACATGATCAACTGGTTCAACACTTGTGCTTGTAGTGAACTGATATGGACCCATTAATAGTCTATTGTTCTCCATCATAAAACAACCATATTCTTAACAGAATGCAAGGAAAATTGCATGTCTTTTAATTTTTCTATCATGAGATCTTGGTTGTGCAGAAGAAGTTGGTTCATACTGTTAAGAGATTCTATTTTGGTTGCCATATTTATGTGCAGAAGTTGGTTCATACCTCATGATCAAAAGGTTTAAAAACAATTAGTGATTGAGGTGGAATATTAAGATGAGAGACAATATTGCTAGTGGGAACCAATTGGGACTGATGTTGTGAGACATTTATTTTCAGATAGTTGAAAATATGAGTAACAGACCAAAACCCAGATAATTATTGTGGAAACAGAAGTCAAAGGAAGATAACCGAAAATAAGCCAAATTATAAGGTATGCATTCATTCAAAATACTTTTTATGAGTTCCAAGTCAAAAGGAAGTAATTTTCTGTCTTATCTAACATGCATGAAATTGTTCCTAAGAATTTTTCCCAAAAATTGACTCTCAGCAGTGAGGAATTCTAGGCCAATTTTACAAGAAAAATCAAACAACAAAGTATGTACCATTTGGTCAGTGACAACAAACAGATTGTGTTTAAAAAGCATACATTCTTCAACAGAAATGCCAGAAGGACGAAGATAAGAATTGACTCTGGGTAACTCTAATGTGGAAGGATGAAGTTGAAGGGAATTGATAAGGAAATGTTCATCAATGACATATGCTTGACCCTGAATGCATGTGGTGATACTAGTTAGTAGACCAGATGAATCTTTAGAGAATTCCATATGAGTGTAAAATTTGGAGATGAGAACATGATAAATAATTTTGTCATAAAATGTAACCAAATAATCCCACCCAATGGTTTTAAGTTTTTCAAATTGGTCTGGAAAGCTGTTAAAAGTGATTAAATTTCCTGGAGACAAATTATATCTCATGATTCTATATTTAGCTTGTGCAGATGCAGTAGTAAGATGGGGAACACCATGGGAGAAATGCGATTCAGAGTGTAAAGGAAGTTTCTTGCGTTTAGATGAAAAAATAATAGACATGATGAAGAGAGAAACATGTAGAAAAGGTGATGAAATGCAACTAATTAACACACGAAGACATGAATGCACCATACTGTAAAATGAGCTTTTATATATATATATATATATATATATATATATATATATTGAAGAAAGGTAATGATAGGCTTCAGATAATTAATAGACATGGAGAGACTGACTTGAGAATATATACACGAAACATAACCTGTCAAGATTAGCAGTAAATACAACTATAGATTCACAAGAGAACCATACTGTGAACTGTAGATAAGAGCAGAAACCATTTAATTTGAACAGTAAATTGGATGTTTTCAAATCTGATATTTAAGATGGCCAAAAACAAAATTGACTGATTACACAGTAAACAACTTACTTAATTTACTTCATGTCAAGTATTAAATTTTCAATAAAGATATATCATAAAAAATGGTCATATTAACATAACTCAGTTTCTCAAGAAATAGTATATGGCTACAAAAATATTTAGCAGTATTTACCATTTATAACATTCCTTAATATAACACGACAAACATTGGGAATCAGACTAGGAATTCATTGCTTATAAGTATAGTTTGAAAATTAGCAGAAAAGGGAGTTCCTTATGAATAAACTAGAAAACAATAAAAATAAGCCAGTGGATATTAGTATCCACACAAAATGCATATAATATGACTTCACTAAACAGCAGTGGTTATACTCTTAAGAATCAATATATATATATATATATATATATATATATATATATATATATATATATGGTTTACTGAGCAAGTATATTAAACAGAAGATATACCAGTTGTGTGTAACATAGATACATAAGGAAAAAACAAATAATTATGTTGCATGCATAGCTTCTTGGCGTGTCTCAGCAGATAGAAGTTCATTCTTACACATAGTACATAGATACAGAGATAAACATATATATAACTATTTGGTAAAGATAATTTTAAGGAGATGTATATATATATATATATATATATGTGTGTGTGTGTGTGTGTGTGTGAAAAATAGATTTAATCTTAAAAAGAATATGTAAGATTTTCAGAAGACACTTTCAGATCTGGACAATAAGTATATATTTTTCACATGAAGTTTTGAAGTATATATCTAACATAAAAAAAATTAGGAATGAAATAGATGCAGATTTTAAAGAATTTAAGTTTTATTTTTTATTAAAAGATAAAATATATGAACAGATTTAACGAAAAGGTAAAAAAATTCACACTGATCTTAGATCTGGAGTTTTTCGATCTGTAAAGATGTGAGATTTAAATGAAATAATATTTTAGTAAAGAAATTGATAAAGGTAAAACTTAAAACATATTTGAATGGATCTTACAAACGTTGTTATTAAAATTTACATATCTTGACTAAAGAATTTTAGGATTTTTTAAAAAATATGGGGAAGACATTTTAAAAAAAAATTAATCAACTAAATCGATAAAATGACATGATTTTAAGATCAGAAACAACTTTACTAGTGAAATTTTAAAAGTTATCAGATCTGAAATTTCATAGAACAAATTAAACCATTAAACAGAAATGGATTCGAAGGATATAGAAAAAAATTAAGAAAGAAATATCATCAAAGTTGTCTTGCAAATTTATGGGTTTTGAAATAAAGGAATAAAGGAAATTTTCAAACAACAGATTGCTTAGAACATCAGATCAAGAGGGGAAAAAATTCACACAGACAAGTCGGTAGATGATAGATGTAGAGAAGAGAAGTTAGAGAAAATCGGGGATGAAGAGACAAGAGAGAGAAAGAAGAGATAAAAATTAAATAAAAAATGAAATTTATATTTATAGTTTGACTAACCTGGTTGATCCAACGGTGGAGAGTTTAGCTCGATTGAGATCAGTGGATGGAATATGATATGTGATATGAACCGTTGTGTTTCTTCATTTGACACTGATCTAATGGCTGGAATTGAGTTCAATATTTGATCAAACGGTGCAAGATGGTGATCTGTATGCTCTCAATAGTTAAATTCGATTGGGCCACAATATAATACACTGGTTGGACAATTATTTACCATTGGATTGGTAGTTATTTGAATGGTGCAGATTAATCAAATTGTTTAAAATAGAAATTATTAACTATTTTTTTTTAATTATATCACAAATCTTAATTAAAAATGAGTAATAACAGAATTATTATAATATTTATATTTATAACATGTCACATAAATTAGAGAATTATTTAAACATAGATTTATACTAGTGTTTTGTGAATGATAATTAGAGTTTTATATTTTATTCAATATATGAAATAATATGATATTACCATATATTAATTAAAGAAATGTGAATAATATCTTAAAGATAAATAAATATAAAAGAAATATAAATAATAATAATATTTGATAAATAAAACAAATTAAGAAGTAATATTTAACATACCTAATTCAATTCGTAATTTGCAAAATCTATCTGAAGATCAGTAGTTTTGTAAATATATCAGCAATATTTAATCCAGTGTCAATGTGTTCTAATTTAATAATTCTATTATTAACATGATCACGTAAGAAATGATGCCTAATATCTATATATTTTGACCTATCATGCAAAATAATATTTTTACTAAGATTAATAGTGCTTGTATTATCACATAGAATTGACACACAATCAAATTTCAAATTATAGTCAGCAAGAATTTGTTTCATCCACAATATTTGTGCACAACAACGTGCAACAACAATATATTTAGCTTCAGTGGTTGAAATAGACACTGAGTTTTATTTCTTAGAGAACTAAGAAACTAAATATCCTCCTAGAAACTGAAATGTACCACTAGTAATTTTTTGATCAACATGATAGCCTACATAGTCAGAGTCTGAAAAACATACAAGATTACATGGTTGATCTTTAGGATACCATAAGCCTAATTATGTGGTTCCTTTAAGATACTGAAAAATTCTTTTTACTGTGACCAAGTGAGATTCTTTAGGATTTGCTTGAAATCTAGCACATTTACAAACACTAAACATAATGTCAAGTCTACTTATAGTTATATATAGTAAACTTCCAATCATTCCTCTATATTTCTTGGAGTCAACACTTTTTCCATTTTCATCAGCAATCAATTTATCAGTAGTTGACATAGGAGTATTAAGAGGTTTTGCATATTCTAAACCAAATTTTTTGATCATTTCTTTACAATATTTAGATTGAGATATATGAATACCTTATTCTACTTGTTTGATTTGCAATCCGATGAAGAAGTTTAATTCTCCCATCATGCTCATTTCAAATTCTTTACTTATATTTTCAAAGAAATCATTGCACATAGTAATGTCAGTAGAACCAAAAATAATATCATCAACATATATTTGAATTACAAGAATATCATCATTCTTATTTTTAGTAAATAAAGTAGTATCAACAATACCCCTTTTAAAATCACTTTTTAACAAAAATTTACTAAGTCGTTCATACCATGCTCTGGGGCCCTATTTTAAACCATTTAAAACTTTATGCAATTTATAGACATATTCAGGATGATTAAAATCTTCAAAACCAGGAGGTTGTTTAACATAAAATTCCTCTTCTATTACACCATTCAAGAAGGCAGATTTGACATCCATTTGAAATAGCTTAAAATATTTATGACATGCAAATGTTAATAACATACATATAGATTCGATTCTAGCAACAGGAGTATATGTTTCCTCATAGTCAATACCTTCAAGTTGATTATATCCTTGTGCAACTAATCTTGCCTTATTACGTACAACAGTTCCACTTTCATCTAATTTATTATGAAACACCCATCGAGTTTCAATAATTGAGATGTCCTTGGGTTGTGGAATTAATTCTCATATTTTGTTTCTAGTGAATTGTTCAAGTTCATCTTGCATATAGCCATTATCCAGTCTTCATCAAGTAAGGCATCTTTTATATTTTTAGGTTCAATTTGAGATAAGAAGACAAGTGACCAACCAATTATGTGCTTGTGATCTAGTAATAACTCATTTATCAATATTACCAATTACATTTTCTATAAGATGATTTTTAATGATATGAGATTCCTTGGGGAAATCATTTAACTGAGGGTTTGGGTTTTCAAGAGGAATTTTATCAATAGGTGGAGATGCATTATCTAGTTTTGGTTCTTCCATATTTCTGAGAATATCTTCAATAACAATATCACTGTCAACTAACTCTTTATATTTTAGAGGAGGCTGTCACATTCACATTGACTCTTCCATAACTAGACTTCTTTTGTTAAAAACTTTGTATGCTTTACTGTTAAGAGTGTATCCAATAAATATTCCTTCATCAGATTTGGGATCAAATTTCAATAAACGTCCTTTGGTGTTCAAAATAAAGTATTTGCTCCCCAAAACACGAAAATAGTTTATTTTTGGAGTTCTTTTATAATAGAGCTCATAGGGAGTTTTCAGCAAAATAAGTCTTAATAAACTCTGTTTAAAATGTAACAAGATGTTGTAACAACTTCAGCCTAAAAATATTTTGGAAGACGATATTCATTTAACATGGTATTAGTCATTTCTTGCAAAATTCAATTTTTCCTTTCAACTACACCATTTGATTATGATGTATAAGAAGCAGAGAAGTTATGACTTATACCGTTTTCATCACAGAACATAATAAAATTAGAATTGACAAATTCTCATTCGTGATCAGATCAAATATAGACAATAAAACTTCCATGTTGCTTCTGAATTTTCTTACACAAGGCATAAAAAGAGTTAATAGCCTCATTTTTAAATTTAAGAAAATCAACCCATGTAAATCGTGAATAATCATCAACCAAAACTAGAATGTATACAACACCATCCATGCTATGTTTAGGAATCGGTTCTACAAGGTCCATATGTAAAAGTTCTAAGGGTCTAGATGTTGACACAATAAGTTTAGGTTTATGCGATGCAAGAATTTATTTTCCTAGTTCACAGGCTTCAAAAATATGATCTTTTAAGAATTTTAATTTTGGGAGACCACGAACGTGTTCTTTAGAAGAAAGGTTATTTATAAGTTTCATGTTGATGTGTCCTAGTCTACGATACCAAAGCCAAGGATCCTCATTTGCATATACAAGAAAAATGTTATCTAGATGAGAATATGCATCTAAGTCACATGTATACACATTTTGATATCTAGGACGTACTAAAACTAATTTACCAGTTTGATTAAATATAGAGCAATTATGTGTACTAAAAGATATTTTAAAACCACTATCACATAGTTGACTAATAGATAGATGATTATACCCGAGTCCTATGACTAATTGAACGTCAGAGATGGTTATGTGGCTATTACCAACGCTTCTAACTCTAATTATTTTACCTTTATTGTTATCTCTAAAAGTTACTTCACCATAGTTTGTAGCTTGTAGATTTTTCAATTTTGATTTGTCACAAGTCATATGTCTTGAACAACCGCTATCGAGATACCATTTACTTTTATTCATATCAGCTGGAAGAAATACCTTTAATATATGTACTAATTTTATAAATTGGTACCCTTGAATATGAAGGGTCCTTTGGGTAAGTTTTCTATTTTTATAAGGAACATTTGTAGTTTCCTTTACGAAAGGCATAGGATAATCAGTTTTGGTAGAAATAAGTATTCTATGAGTAACAAGATTATGAGATGTATGATAATATTTTTTAAGAAATTCTTTTCTTGTGATAGTTGGTGCAGTATATGTTCATTTGGGAACCTAAATCATTTTTACTTTATACTTTCTATTTCTAGCATTGTACATATAAAAGGAATGACCGTTTCTGTTACAGTAAGAACATTTGGTGAAAGGAGATATATGACTTTCCTTTTCTTTGATTTTAATATGATATAGTCCTTTATCTTTTGAATTATTTGTTTCTCCAGTATATCCTAAACCTTTTTTTATTAAAACTACATTTTTGTTGATTTAACCTGACATCAAGATTTTCTTTTCCTTTTGCAAGTTTATAAATTATAGTATTTAAATAGTCACATTCTTTAGTTAAATTTTCAATTAGAGAATTATGTTTTTCTAATTCTATTTTTAGATGTGAGTTCTCAATTTTGAGATTCTTAATTTCTTCAGTTATCACTTGATCTTGTATTTGAGTATCTTCAGTAATTACAGTAAGTGTTGAATTTTCAATTTCATGATTTTCAATTGAAATGATAAGTGTTAAGTTTTCTATTTCAAGATTTTTATTTATTCTTTTAAATTGTTCTAATTCTTCTTTTAATGAATTATTTTCCAAGTTTACTTCATTTAAACTTTCATTGGTTATAATTAAGTTAGTGTGACGCCCCCAAAATAGGTATACATCACTCATTCTGAGTCGCCAAATACATGGTATATAAACAAATACAACTTCAGTAATACAATTATCGTGCAAAATATGACAACACATATACTGTGAGTTTGAATACAACTATTGTCTAATAGAGAGTATACAAACTCAAAAAGATTACTCATTACAATTATTGATACACTATTTTACAAAATAGTGAAGACTACTAATACAACTATCCTGAACCATCACTCCATACCCCGGCTAGTTCCTGCTATGTTCTCACCTCCTGAGAAGAAAAATGGAACAAAAAAGAAAAGGGTAAGCTCAACTAGCCCAGTAAAGAATATTGTGACTAAGATAATATTCAACAATTTATCATTAGTCTTCAACAGGGAAAAATTTGATAAAATATAATAGACAACAAGTTTTAGATCAACAACTGTAGCGAAAATAACAATCCATTAGAAGAGTCAAGTAGAGAAAGAATTCCACTATCTTCTAAGATTTAAAAGTCCATCATCAATATTTTATCCTTGTAACATCAATCAATATACATCTTGAATCAAATATTCATCTTTGCACTACAGGCCAAAGATATTCTTTTATATCACCAGGTTAATGGGTTATTTCATCTCAACACTTGTTCATCTTTTTTTTCTACGGCCAAAGATATTCATTAGGTAATCATTCATCTTTGCACTTCTGGGCCAAAGATATTCATAGAATATCATCATTTAGGACCGAGGATGATGAAAAATATTTTAAAGGAACGAATCCAGTGAAACAAAATAACAAATATTAGAGATTCGTATTACAGTTTATCCAAAATCAATAATATTCCATAATAACCAATTTTGAAGCAAAATTCAAGAATAAAGATCAAAACATGGATACAATCAAAGATAGTAACCATAATAGACATCTTGGACAAAAAAAAAGAAAATTTTATTTTTTGGTGAATAGTGCCGTATTCGTGAATAGTGTCGTATACATAAATAGTGTCGTATACGTGAATACCTGCTCCTATTGCCACCCACCACATTTAAAATAAAATTCAGCACATTTCTTCACCAACCATAAGTGGGGCCCACTCAATTCTAGAATTTTTCACCAAAATCATTTATAAACCTAATTTCCGAATCAGTCACCTCTTAAAATTCATAACAAATTATACGTTCATTTCTAACGGTTCAAAATTTGTGGACATATACTCAACTTATATATGTATAACATATCCAAAAATTACAACGATCCAACGGTCAGATTAAAAATTATAACTCACTCAAAATATCTCAAGAACAGTGATTTAATTTTTAATACATCCATTCCGACAAAAACACCTCAACATTAATTCCTTCAATTATATCCACATAAAATAAATATATCCATCAATTATATCCACATAAAATAAATATTTCCTTATCATATAAATCAATAATTAATTATTCACAAATAATATTACAGAATCATAATTATGACAACCAGACCGTTCCGAGGAAAGAGGGGTTTTTTTGATAAGGATTTCTTTTTACTGGCGCGCAATTAGGTGACCAAACCTCTCATTGACAGAATTTTCTAGACATTGCCAATAATGTTATCTCATAATATTATTCAAATAATATGAATTATTGATCCGATAATGGGAAATACTGTGCAGTGACAATTATTGAAACAACAATAATATAAAATATCAACGCAGCAATTATTGAACCAATAAAATAAAATATTGAACAGTAATTACTGTAACAATTATTGAGTAGTGCCTTCTTACGTAAGAATCAATAATTCAAAATCTTATCATGTGTAAAACCGGTGCTACTTTTGTGCAACCACGCGACATTCTTGTATTTTAACCAACGTATTCAACAGCTTTTAACGGTAACAACTTCTGCAGATTATTTGTAAAAACTCAAATTTGTCATTTTCTTTATCCGACCGTTATCCGTTATGGGGCCCATAAATGGCTGCGCCATCGTACGAATATTCCACGACCAAACGAATATTCTCCGACAATAATGAATATTTTATAACCACTTGCTTATTTTGAAAAATTTGCACATTTCACCCATAGCCAAAGCGTTATATCAAATTAACACCTTATTATTCACAATAATAATTAGAGGAAATTTGATTTTATTTATAATAAGTTGGGGTCTTATACTTAGCATTTTCAATTTCAAGGTTTTTGTTTATTTTTCTTAATTTTTCTAATTCTTCTTTTAATCTCATGAAATCTTCCTTTATTATTTCATTATTTTCATATAAGTAACTGTAAGCCTCTTGTAATTCATGATGTTCTTCACTTATATTTTTAATATATATGCAGAAAACGAGGTGCTAGGTAATTGATGTTCAGAATTTACCTCAGATCTCGGTGACGAGTCATTGTCTGCCATTAAACAATGATTTGTGATTTCTTCGATTTGTTCAGTAATTTCTTCCTCATCACTTAGATCTCATCATTCCTCAGCTACTAGAGCTTTGTTGCTGACTAGTTTTGGACAATCCTTTTTGAAATGTCCAGTCCGGTTACATTCAAAACATGTGTTTGAATTTTCATTTGAGTTGATATTTCTGAAGTTGTTGTTATTTGCTCTGAAGTTCTCTCCTTGTGTTTTTAGCTTGAATATTTTTTTGCTCTTGAAGTCGTTGAAGTTATTGTTTGTCTTCATAAAGCCTTTTCCATATGTTCTTCCCTTGCTTTGAATCACTCAGTTATACTCAATTATTGCTACAGTAATTGATGCATCATATCTCTCATATCATTGATTCAATTATTGTCACAGTATCATCTGCATAATATGTTATATTATTAAATCAATAATTGAGACGACAAAGTTATTCATATTATTATTTGCAATATTGACGATGTCTAGAAAGTTCTGCCAAGGAGAGGTTTGGTCATCTAATTGAGCACCAATAGGGAGAAATCCTTATCGGAAAGCCCCCTCTTTCCTGGGAATGATCTGGTTGTTAAATATTGTGAGTTATAATATTAATGATGAATAAGTTCGTATTGATTAAAGATAAAATTGATATTTCTATTGTGTTGGGATTATTAGTGTTAGTGAAAATCGACATCTATTCCGATAATAATTGATGTCTGGAGGTTATATTGACCAATCGGGTAATTAATCAAATAAATGAGCAATTAATTACTGTTAATTCACATGCTTATAACTATTTGTTCACATGTGTGTACTATTGATTCACATGCATGTACTATTAGGGGAGGTGGTGCAAGATTGATAAAACTTGCATGACTAAATTAAAATTGGAGGTATAGATGAAGGTACTATATTGTAATTATTTTTTTCACATGATTGCACTATTAATTCACATGATTGTACTATTGATTTACATGATATACTATTAGGGAAAGTGGTGCAAGTTTGATAATACTTGCAGGACTAGATTAAAAATGAAGGAAAAGATGAAAGTATTATCTTTGTAATATTTCGAAATTAAAAACGCGTCTAAATTATCGAAACTATATTTTCTTATAAATAGAAGCTCATTCTTCTTTCATTCTCACCAATTCACTAAGACTCACAAGAGCAATTATAGAGAGAGAAGTTATAGAGAGAGAAGCTAGAGAGAGGAAGAAGAATAAAGTCTGCTACTTCACTATTCTAGTATCCAGTCTTCTTCTGAGGTAAGGGTTATTATTATTTTTATATTCTGAAGAGATATTATTTTTCGTATTCGTATGAATATTATTTTCGTTCACTATTCATTATTTTCGTAAGAGATATTATCTTCATTTAATATTCGTAAGGAATATTATTTTTGTTCAACAGTTGTAACGGGTATTATTTATTTTATATTCAGAAGAAACATTATTTTTCGTATTCGTATGAATATTATTTTCATTCAATATTCGTAATGAATATTATTTTCGTTCAATATTCATAGGGATATTGTCTTCGTTTAATATTCATATTATATTCGTTTAATATTCGTAAGGAATATTATATTCGTTCAATGTTCGTAAGGAGTATTATTTCTTTCGTATTCATGAAGAGAGTTATTTTCTTTCAATACTTGTAAGGGGTATTATTTATTTCATATTCAGAAGAGATATTATTTTTCGTATTCGTATAGATATTATTTTCGTTTAATATTCGTAAGGGGTATTATTTATTTCATATTCTGAAGAGAAATTATTTTTCGTATTCGTATGAATATTATTTTCGTTTAATATTCGTAAGGGGTATTATTTATTTCATATTCAGAAGATATACTCCCTCCATCCCATAGTTATAGGCTGATTTTTTTTGGCACATAGTTTAAAAAAATTAGTTCAGTGGCAATTTTTAACATAAATTTTCCACATATACCCTTTAATATGGAATTAATGAATAAGTTAATTACTCCTTACTTATCACACTGGAACTCTCAACTTTATTGATTGACGTAACTGACCATTAAAATCCATAACCATAGAACTTTAACCAAAGATAATAGAACAACATTAAATATGGTGATAAAAATAATGACATTAAATGTTGTTTCTTTAAAAAAAGAGTAATGATTGAATATTTATTATAAGGGCATAAAATTTAAACAATGAACCAACTTAATTTTATAAATAGTAAGTAGCCTATATATTGGGAAATCTCAAAAATGGAAAATCAGCCTATAACTATGGGATGGAGGGAGTATTATTTTTCGTATTCGTATGGATATTATCTTCGTTCAATATTCGTATGAAATAATATTTTCTTTAATACTCTGTAGTATGTAAGTAATATTATTTCGTTTCGTATTCCTACTTCTACACTCATTTTGTTGAAGTATTGTTTCTATACTCCGGGAAATTAGTAGAATATCCTTAATATTTGCGCTTCATCCAATATCTTTTTATGGAAATATTATTCTGAGCTTTCTTGATAATTATTGATCTCTTCATGACGGAATACTATTCACGAGTTACTGTTCATGAATTACTATTTACGGGTTATTATTCACCCGGTTACTATTCACTCGTGTATTCGGGGCACTTTTCGTGCCGGAGTACTATTCACGAGTTACTATTCACCCGATTATTATTCACTCGACTATTATTCACTCGGATATTTGGGGTATTTTTTTATGTCGGGATACTATTCACGAGGTACTATTCTCAAAGTACTATTCATAGGGTACTATCCACGGGGTACTATTCACCAGAAAAATATATTTCTTTTCTGTCCAAATTATTTTTGATACATAAATATTATTCTTGAATTTTACTCTACAAAGCAGTATCATGTTGACAATTTAGATATTTTTAAACTCTCGATAAATTTAAAGTCTTTAATATTTATCCTTGATTTCGTTTGATTAATGCTTATATCATCGTCATCATCATTATGCTTATATTATAATGAAAGTCATATGTGGCTTACGTGCATAGATGGACTTGGTATGATTATGACCAGGGATTATTCGGTATAATCATGACCGTAATGTTACAAATGATGTGGTAAAAGTCCTCATTGGCCCGTAGTGCATTAATGGAAAGTTTTTGGTATGATCATGACCATGGGTTCTCTTCGGTCAATGGTGCAAAGATGAATTATTTTATGGCATGATCATTACCGTTGATGAAAACATGAATATCCTTGGCATGTAGTGCCGGGATGATTCGATGATGTGGTTTATTTATTAAGCTGAGTCTCAACGATAAAATATTGATAATAAACTTTTAATTCGTAGAAGATAGTAGATATCATGCTCTACTTGACTCTTCTAAAATACAGTTGCATGTCTTTGGCATGTAGTGCAAAGATGAACTGTTAATGAATATCTTTGGCCCGTAGTGCAAAGATGAATTTATTAGTATGATTATGAACATGATTTGTGATTTGATATAACCATGATCTTTGATGTTTCAGGTAAAGACAGGTGATGAAAATTATCTTCGTCCTGGGTACGAATAGGAATTTAGAACCATAATTTTTATTATGAGTTATTCACATGATTGTGGACAGGAACTGTTGATTGATGTTACAGGGATAAAACATTGTTGGTGGACTTTTAACATTGTATGGAAATAATTTTATTGAGAATTTTAGATAAGTGTGTCGTATTTTATACGTCATTTTAACCGTTAATTTTGGTGAACCGAATAGGGTGAGGTGAACCCAACTTTGGAAGGGTGTTTTGCCACTATCATACAAGATGTCTAATGACAGATGACTTCGTGTTATCATAAGATAGAGTTGTGCACATGCACTTGCTGATTATATCTATGAGCACTACCTATATAATCTTGGAGTTTGGTTGAAATATAATTCTCAATTGGAGACAATGGAGATAATTATAGGTCAAGAGAAGACTCACCATTGAAAAGAACATGCCAGTAATCTTCTCATTTTTCTTTGGGGTCTATTAGGTCAACCAAGGATAATTCTCGAGTCATATGATATATATCATAACTTAGATGCATGACCTCCCATGTACGAAGGTTTCCTTGAGCATTTACCAAAAAATTTAATTTCTAAAACCGTTATTGATTGTACTTTTATGTAAAGTACAATTGTAAAGTGTTGTGGTCAAGGCACCATGAGAGTTACATATATTTGTATTAAAACTCACAGCTTATGTGTTGTCGTACTCTGCACGACAGTTCAATAGTTGTATAAATAAAGTTTGTATTTGATTTCTGTAGTGTGATATCTGGCGACTCAGAATGGGTCGTGTGGACCTATTTTGGGGGCGTCACAGTAAGACCCCAACTTTTTAATAAATAAAATTGAATTCCCTCTATTCATTATCTTGAAATAATAAGGTGATAATTTGATATAATACTTTGGTTATGGGTGAAATGTATAAATTTTGCAAAATAAGCAAGTGGTTATAAAATATTCATTGTTGTCAAGGAATATTCGTTTAGTCGTGGAATATTCTTGTTGTCGGGGAATATTAAATGCGGCCAGTATGAACCATTTATTGGCCCCATAATCGGAAAAAGCAGTCGAATGAAGAAAAAACTACAAGTTTGAGTTTTTATAAATAACGGCGTAGTTATTACAATTAACCTTTGTTGGAATATCCGGTGGTTAAAATACGATGAATACACGCGTGGTTGCAAAGCGATAGCACGATATTGCATATAATTTTGAATTATTGATTCTTACGTAAGAAGGCACTTTTCAATAATTGTTTCAAATTCTTCGCTCAATATTTTATTTTATTGATTCAATAATTGCTACGTTGATATTTTATATTATTGTTGTTTCAATAATTGTCATTGTACAGTATTTCCTATTATCAGATTAATAATTCATATTATTTGAATAATATTATTAGATAGCATTATTGGCAATGTCTAAGGAAGTTCTGTCTAGGAAAGGGGTTTGATCACCTAATTGCGCGCCAATAAGGAAAAATTCTTATCAGAAAGCCCCATCTTTCCTGGGAACGATCTCGTTGTCATAATTGTGATTCTGTAATATTATTTTTGAATAATTAATTATTGATTTATATGATAAGAAAATATTTATTTTATGTGGATATAAATGATGGATAGGGAAATATTTATTTTGTGTGGATATAAATGAAAGAATTAATGTTGAGGTGTTTTATCAGTATTTTATCGGAATGGAGGTATTAAAAATCATCCGTATGTGGATTTCAGTCATTTTTTGTTTAGAATTTGGAAAAACTTAAATCTACAAAGTTGTAGAGAATTCGATTTCTTATGGAATGGACATAAAATTCGTATTTTTTTGATAAAAATGCTATTTATTATGAATTATTTAAGTTTCGGAAATAAATGTTTTTAATTAAAATATGGGTGGGCCCCACTTTTGGTTGGTGTGGAATTGGCTGATTTTGGTGGGCCCGATTGTGGTGTGCTGAAATCTGATCAAAAGTGGCGTGCTTGAAAATTTTGGAAATTAATATTTTATTAATTTAGTCTCCTTTGGCGTTCTAGCATTTTTCTATAAATAAGGTGCTTAGTTAGAATTGAAAATCACACCAGAAACAAATTTTTTCTCTCTATATATATTATCGATTTTTTTTGAGTATTTAGATACTTTGAGAGTTGCTATTCAATGCAAGTTTCCTTCAACATTACATCCGATATTCCAGTCAGAAGTACTGTTCTTTTGAGGTAAAGGATGTTATTTTCTTCGTAAATGATATTATTTTCTTCAATATCATTATACCAAAAATATTGATATGAATTTTATTGTGGAATTTCTACCTTTTTAGGTTGGGTTACTATTCACGTATAAGGCACTATTCACGTATACGATACTATTCACGAATAAGACACTATTCACATAAAAATGAAAATTTTCTTTTCTTTGTCCAAGTTGTCTATTTTTGTTACTATCTTTGATTGTATCCATGTTTTGATCTTCATTCTTGAATTTTGCTCCACAATTGATTATTATAATGTATTTTTGAACTTGGATAAACTAAAGTACGAATCCCTAATATTTGATCTTTTATCTCACTGGATTCATTTTCTTTAAGATATTTTTCATCATCCTCAGTCCTAAATGATGATATTACTGTATATCTTTGGCTTGTAGTGCAAAGATGAACAGGTTTTGAGATGAACATGACCAACTGGTGATACAAATGAATATCTTTGGCCCGTAGTGAAAAGATGAATATTTGATACAAGATGAATATTGATTGATGTTACAGGGATAAATTATTGATGATAGACTTTTAAATTCATAGATGATAGTAGATTTCATTCTCTACTTAACTCTTCTAATGAATTGTTATTTCCGCTGCGAATATTGATCTAAAACTGGTTGTCCATTATATTTTATCTGATTTATTGAAGGCTAACGATAATTTGTTGTTCATTATCTTAGTCATAATATTCTTTACTGGGCTAGTTGAGCTCACCTATTTTCTTTTTGTTCCATTTTTCTTCTCAGGAGGTGAGAATATAGCAGGAACTAGCTGGGGTATGGAGTGATGGTTCTAGAAATTCGTTTTAGCACTCCTCACTATTTTTGTAAAATAGTGTATCAATAATTGTAATGAGGACTCCTTTTGAGTTTGAATACTGTCTATTAGATAATATTTGTATTTAAACTCACAGTATATGTGTTGTCTTTTTTGTACGATAATTATAATAATGAAGTTGTAGTTGTTTCTGTACCATGTATTTGGCGACTCAGAATGGGTGATGTATACCTATTTTGGGTGCGTCACAGTTGGTATCAGAGCTTAGGGATATGGTCTCTGGCGGAGATCGGGGAATAGAACTAGGAGGGGAGAGACAAGTAATCCTTCACTAGTGTCTCATACCTAAGCTTATTTGGTTGGTCAGTCGGAGTATATGGTTAATATGTGATATGTTAATTTGTTAATTAACTCTTGTTTTTTGGCAGTATTTGAGAATAGCAGCAGGAAATATTAACAATGGAGTGAATGAGACCGTGGAGACACCTTTAATCACCACCCAAGAGAACGTGCAACAGAAAGGCAATATTCCTCCTATAAACAACACTACCGAACAAATGATGAATGATGGGATGTTTAGAAGCTCTTTGCAGTTCATGCAAAATCAGACGAGGGAGACTCGTGTACAAAATACGGGTGGAAATGATAGTAATGCACGGCTTGTCACAGCCAAACAGTTCAAAGAGTTGGGACCACCATAATTTGTGGAAAAGCCGGATCCGATCAAGGAGAAAACATGGGTTAAACAAATTACCAAGATATTTGATGTCTTGGGATGCACGGAGGAACAGAAGGTTCCATTCGCCACCTTTATGTTTCGTGGTGAGGCAGACTACTGGTGGGAGTCTGTGAAGCATACCCAGCCAGCCGCACTCAACATGTCTTGGAAGACGTTTCAAAAACAGTTTAATGACAAGTACTTTCCTGAAAGTATTCGTCATATGAAGGAGGTAGAGTTTATTAGACTGGAACAAAACAACATGACGGTGTCCCAGTACGAGGCGAAGTTCGCAGAGTTATCCAGGTTTGCACATCATTTGGTAGAGAATGAGGAACGAATGACGCGGATGTTTCTGAGAGGTCTAAAACCCGAGATTCGACAATATCTTATCTCTCATAAATTTTCTTTATATTCAGATGTTGTAAACATGACTCAATTATTAGAGCGAGATAATGAGTATGTTCAACCGAGGGACCACAACCAGGGTCATACTGGTGGCAGCAGTCACCGGAGCAATGACAAACAGCAGGGAGGAAAACATTCGGACAAAAGCGGTAACCACTCGGGTGGTAATCGTGGCCATGATGGTAGAAGAAGCGAGTCGGGTGAAGATTTCAAAAAGAGAAGGTACAACAATGATAGCGTGAAGACGTCAGCACAAACATCAAATGTTTCTAGGGGAGGAGAACGATCACCGGTTATTTGTTATAAATGCGGGAAAGAGGGACACATCAGCCCAAACTGCCCACAACAATCCAAGGTGTGTTATAACTTTGGAAAGGAATGTCTTATAGCTAGAGATTGTTTTGTAGCGAAACCAAGTCCAGTGGGAATGGTGACTCCAAAGGCTATCCCGGACAAGTCAAAGTCGGTGGTTCTTGGAAGGGCATTTATCGTGACTACCCAAAACGCAAGGAATCCGAACGAGGCGATCACGGGTAAGCTAATCATAAACTCTTGCGAAATTTATACCTTATTAGATACCAGTTCTACCCATTCTTTTATCTCTCCTGCTTGTGCTCAACATTTGAATTTGACTCCGGAGAAATTAGACTTTGACTTATCTGTTGAGACTCCGTTAGGAGAAACTTTCATTACATCTACTGTTTATAAATCTTGCTTGATTCAAGTTGGAACCATCACATTACCTGCCGATCTTATTTAGTTGATAATACTTGCATTTGATGTGATTTTAGGGATTGATTGGTTAACCACTAATCATGCTAAAATTGATTATTTTCGTAAGGTTGTTAGTTTTCATATTCCTAACCAACCTGTTATGCGTATTCAAGCAACTAAACCTCTAAAGTCAATCACTGTCATATCAAGTCATAAAGCCTTTCGTTTATTAAAAAACGGATGTCAAGCTTTCTTATCCCATGTCATGGACTTGAACAAAAACACGTCAGATTTGAATAATATTTCTGTTGTTAGTGAATTTCCTGAAGTATTTCCTGAAGAACTTCCGGGTCTACCCCCAGAACGTGAAGTTGAATTCTTTATTAACCTTGAACCTGGTACAAAGCCCATTTCTAAAACCCCATATCTAATGGCTCCTATTGAACTTTAGGAGTTAAAGGTCCAACTATAGGAGCTGTTGGACATCGGTTTCATTCGTCCTAGTACATCTCCTTGGGGTGCTCCTGTTTTATTCGTAAAGAAGAAAGATGGGAGTATGCGACTTTGTATTGACTACCGGGAGTTGAAACATGTCACCATTAAGAATAGGTATCTGCTACCTTATATTGATGACCTATTCGACCAGTTGCAAGGAGCATAATTCTTTTCAAAGATCGATCTTCGTTCTGAATATCATCAGCTGAAGATTAAAATTAAGGATATTCCGAAGACTGCTTTCAGAACTCGGTACGAGAATTATGAATTCTTAGTCATATTGTTTGGATTGACTAATGCTCATGCTGCTTTTATGGATATGATGAATCGTGTGTTCAAGAAATATTTGGATCAGTTCATTTTTGTCTTTATTGATGACATCCTCATCTATTCCAAAAGCCGTGAAGATCATGAGCACCATTTAAAGCTGGTACTTCAAAGGCTTCGTGACAACAAGATATATGTCAAGCTGAAGAAATGTGAGTTCTGAATTGAGGAAGTAGCATTCCTTGGGCATGTGGTGTTAAAACACGGAGTATCTGTTGACCCGGTGAAGATTGAAGCAGTACAAAGTTGGGAGCAAACCAAGTCGGTGGATCAAGTACATAGCTTTACGGGCTTAAATTGGTTATTATCGGAGATTCGTGGAAGGATTTTCTAGAATTGTTACTCTATTAACTCAGCTGACTCGGAAAGATACAAAATTTGTATGGAGCGAACAATGCGAGAAGAGTTTCCAAGAGCTTAAGAGGAGACTCATTTCGGCACCTGTTCTGACAATACCATCTAGTTCGGATGGATTTGTTATCTATAGTGATGCTTCAGGCAAAGGGTTAGGATGTGTTCTCATGCAACATGGGAAAGTCATAGCCTATGCCTCGCGACAACTCAAAGAATATGAGGAACTATCCTACTCATGATCTGGAGTTAACATCAGTCGTTTTCGCGTTGAAGATCTGGAGACACTACTTGTATGGGGAGAAAGTGGAGATTTATACAGATCATAAAAGCCTCAAAAATTTCTTCACCCAAAAAGAACTCAACATGCGGCAACGACATTGGCTTGAGTTGTTGAAAGATTATGACCATACCATCCAATATCTTCCTGGAAAAGCAAACGTGGTAGCTAATGCATTAAGTAGAAGATCATATGAGAATACGAGTGCAATGTTGTTAACACAAAGGCCCATTTTGTATGACTTGCAAAGGATGGACATACGAGTAGAACCAACTTTAATCGATAAAGTTAAAGATGCTCAAGCTACGAACCTGGAGCTGATGTGTATGAAGAAGAAAGTTCAAGAAGGTGTTATTCCAGAAGCAAGAATCGATGAAGAAGGAATACTTCGAGTCAACTCTAGACTTTGCGTTCCTAATGATTCTGACTTGAAGCATAGAATCATGATGGAGGCACACATCACACCATTTGTAATCCATCCTGGGAGTACCAAAATGTATTATGATCTTCGACATACATTTTGGTGGAACAATATGAAGAGAGAGATCGCGGAGTTTATCTCGAGGTGTTAAACTTGTCAACGTGTAAGGGCGGAATATTAAGTGCCAAATGGTCCATTGCAACCATTTGAGATTCCAAAATGGAAGTGGGAACACATTACTATGAATTTCGTTATGGGTCTTCCCAAGGTTTCTCAAGGCATAGATGCGATTTGGGTTATTGTTGATAGATTAACCAAGTCTGCTCATTTCTTGCCTATAAGGAAGACTTATTCCCTTGAACGTCTTGCTCGTATGTACGTAAATGATATTGTGAGATTGCATGGCATGCCAGTATCCATAGTTTCGTATCGTGACCCAAGATTCACTTCACGATTTTAGGTTAGCTTGCAGAAAGCTATGGGCATGGATTTACGATTCAGTTCAGAATACCATCCTCAAACGGACGGGCAATCAGAGAGGACTATTGTGACACCCCCACATCCGGGTACTTCAATTCCCACATGATTTGGTGTTCACTATACAAACATCATATGTCTATCTACCCACAATAAATGAAAACATAAATAGATAGAAATACACCCTCTCCTGAAGGAGTTACATAATCTAAAATAAATACATAAATCCCAGGTCATACTAACCTTAAATCTTAACTTCGGAAACATAAAAAATTAATCTTCTACACATCATTAACATAAGTCTAAAACATAAATACATCATCACATAAAACAACAAGTCTTCATCACTTGTTAATCTTGCCCTTGCCTTTGCTAGTAGAAGGCTCGTCGGACCTTTCATTCATAACTGTAATGTTATTATTACGTAAGAGTGAGCACGATTGCCCACAAGTATAATAATGAAACAACAATATAATAATATGCGAGTGAATCAAAGACTTCTGGAATAAGAATTCAACTTTTGAATCAAGAATGAATAACAAGAATCAAAAGAACTTCTGAGGGTCACAAGACCTTAAACTATGTCCTAGGTTATCAAGGGTTAAACTTCAAACCTTTAACAGTAATGAGACAATAGACTCTTCTACTCGTACTTAGGGGATCAGCCCTTAGTACCATCATCGTACAATATCTTAACGCTAACGATATAAGTAATCTCTATACAAGGTTGTTCATCTCGGTTTGACATTGTAGAGTACTTGCATCAAGGAAGTTTGGTTTGATAATTCAATAAGGGTTCTAAAATTTAGAACGTTCATCAACTATGGACTAGTCGAATCAATAAAGGTTCACTAGTCTAACAAGGTTCAACAATAACTGATATTTAAATCGAATAACAATCTCAAGAGGTATATAATAGAACAAGTATTGCATAACAGAATTATACTTTGAAAAGATTAATAATCTTTAATATAACAAATTGAACTTAATTAATAATAACGAGAATTTTCTCGATGTAAATTTATAAACTTGCATAACAATAACAAGTAGGGTTAGGAAACTTGCATCGTGCGTAGATTACACGTTAATTATATACGTTCCTCGATTTAATCCAACATGCCATTCATATTCACAATACCAGTCAATTATAACGTAACTAGTCATTACAAGTTCATTTTTTTTGTCCAACTCGGATTATGACTATACTTAGTCAAATTACCATATTTATTGTTACATAATTTATACTTCACGAACAATAAGTTAACTATGCGTTCAATAATTCAATCCACGCGTAAATGTGTTATTGACATGTTAAGAATTTATTTTAACGTCTCGTTATACGTTTAACATATTTTTATGTTCATTAGATTAGGTTAATATCACATTCTTAGACTTGAACAATAAAAAAAAATTCATTTATGGACAATCATGAAGTGGCGTTGCGGCGCGCCCTTTGTTGGGCATGTTCTCGTGGCAGGTAGCTGACTTCTGCCACTGAGCCTTAAGGCATGGAGTTAGCGCCATGGCCACATGAATTGATGACGATTATTCTGCAATTCTCGAAAAATTGCAGAACATGGCCAAAACCTCCGATTAATTTACTCTTACACGAATTTAGACATACCCAAACACTATAATACACATATAACTACTACCCAAGTCTTCTAGAATGATTTAACAAGTTAAAACACATAATTTATAGAATCAAAACATGTAATTTTACTGTTCTTGATGTTCTTGAAAATTTTGAACACAAAACATAAAAATTAACACTACGGGTTCGTTATAACACCAAATCTGTCCATTTGAATTTTGTCTTCTTTGTTTTAAAATGCATAATTTCATACAAGTGTAAGGGGATTCTCATTTATTAATTATGTCAAATTATTAATTCTCTAATTAATTATTAAATTAATTAAAATAACATTATGCTTATTAAATATTTTATTTAATTCAATAAGCTCGCATAAATACATACTTTGACTAATAAATATTTTCCACATTAATTTAATAAATATAACACATATAATTAAATTAATCTACCACAATTTCATCAATTAATTATTTAATATAATAATTAAATCATCGAAAAATATTTATTGAATTCAATAAATATTCAAATAATTATTAAAAAATTTCGTTTGTCACATCTTTCCCCCTTAAAAGGATTCTGTCCCCAGAATCATGACTCAATCAATTCAAATAATTTTGTCTTCTTTGTTTTAAAATGCATAATTTCTGAGAACTTGTTCTTTTCTGTCGACAATCTGAACAGGAATTTCTTCGTAAGATAAATCTTTTTCAAAATGTAGGGGTTCATATTCAATTACATGCTTGTAATCGGGTTTGTAGGGTTGTAAAATGGAAACATGGAAGACGTTGTGGACATTCTCGAGTGCTGGAGGTAAGGCTACCTCATACGCAACTACCCGATTCAAACTCAACATTTTTACTGTGTGGATCGGCGTATTTCTTCTGCCTGTCTTGAGCTGCTACCAGTCTTGTTCGGATCACTTTAACTATCTATGTTGTCTGTTGTATCAATTTTGGGCCTAATAATTGTCTTTCGCCAACTTCATCCTAGTATAGCGGAGTTCTGCACTTTCTTCCATATAACACTTCATAAGGTGGCGTGCCAATACTAGCGTGGTAACTGTTGTTGTAGCCGAACTCTACGAGCGGTAGGTGATCATCCCAATTTCCTTTAAAGTCTATCACACAAGCTCTTAACATATCTTCTAATGTCTGAATCGTTCTTTCACTCTGCTCATCTGTCTGAGGGTGATATGTCATACTCATTCGCAATTGCGTACCCTTACATTCCTGTAGACGTTTCCAGAAGTTTGATGTAAAGCGCGGATCCCTATCGGGAAAAATTGACACCGGAACTCCGTGTCACGAAACAATCACTTTTACATATAATTTTGCCAACTGGTCTAAGTTAAATTTGATTCTGATCGGAAGGAAGTGTGCGGATTTTGTCAGTCGATCAACGATAACCCATACTACGTCATAGCCTTTCTGAATCGAAAGGCCAACCACGAAATCCATCGTAATGTGTTCACATTTCCATTCTGGGATCTCCAACGGTTGTAGCAACCCACTCGGCCTCAGATGTTCTGATTTCACTTTCTGACATATCAAACACTTGGCGACACACTCTGCAACATCCCGTTTCAAATTTGGCCACCAAAAATGTTGTCGAAGATCTTGGTACATCTTGGTACTACCAGGGTGAATTGAACATCGTGAACTATGAGCATCGTTCAAAATTTCTTCCTTAATCTCTGGTACTGGCGGTACCGAAATTCTACTTTAAAATTTCAGTATTCCTTCCTTGTCCATCTTGAATCTCGGTTCGGATCCTTCGAATATCTTTTTTTTCACCTTTTTACATTCTTCATCATGAAGTTGAGCCTTCTTAACTTTATCCAGTAGGGTTGTACAAAATTGCATCTGAAACAGCTTCTCATCACTTTCCATAGGATACTTCACTTCCAATTCCAACTTCTCCATGACTGAAATTAGCTTCTTCTGAGTGGTCAACATCATCAATTTCTCCCGACCCTTTCTACTTAAGGCGTCGGCAACCACATTTGCCTTACCCTGATGGTATAAAATTTCACAATCATACTCCTTAATTAACTCCAACCACCTTTTTTGGCGCATATTCAAATCCTTTTGTGTAAAGATATATTTCAGATTTTTATGGTCTGTATATATTTCACACTTCCCCCCGTAGAGATAGTGCCTCCAGATTTTCAAAGCAAAAACCACTGCAGCTAACTCCAAGTCGTGGGTCGGATACCCCTTCTCATAATCCTTCAATTGTCGTGGACGCATCTGCGAATGACTACGCCATTTTGCATAAGCACACAACCAAGTCCTTTATGCGACACATCACTATAAACAACAAAATTTCTTGTATCATCCGGAAGAGACAACATATGTGTTATACTCAACCTCTTCTTCAATTCTTGAAAGCTTTTCTCACACTTCTCCGTTCAAACAAATTTCATAGCTTTTTGAGTCAAATTCATTAACGGAGTTGCGATCTTGGAAAAGTCTTAAATGAATCTTCTGTAATATCCTGCATATCCAAGAAAACTTCGTACTTCCGACGGCGTTCTCGGCTGATCCAAGTTTATCACGGCTTCAACTTTGGATGGATCCACTGAAATTCCGTCTTTATCAATAACATGTCCACAAAATTGTACCCGCTCGATCCAAAATTCGCATTTCGAAAACTTGGCATACAACTTCTCCCTTCTCAGCGCCTCTAACGTTAACTTTAAATGCTCTTCATGTTCTTCCTTGGTTTTTGAATATAACAAAATGTCATCTATAAATACCACTACGAATTTTTCCAAAAACGGCTTGAACACTCCATTCATTAGGCCCATAAATGTTGCAGGAGCATTCGTTAGACCAAATGACATTACCAAAAATTCGTAGTGATCATATCGTGTTCTGAACGTTGTCTTCAGTACATCCTCTGGTCTCACCTTCAGTTGATGATAACCACTCTTCAAATCTATCTTTGAAAAGTATCTTGCTCCCTTCAATTTATCAAACAGGTCGTCGATCCTCGGTAATGGATATCTATTCTTAATTATGACCTTATTCAGTTCTATATAGTTGATGTAAAGCCGCATCATCCCATCCTTCTTCTTCACAAATAACACCGGCGCTCCCCACGACGATACGCTCGATTGAATATACTTCTTGTCCAGTAATTCTTGTAGTTGTACCATCAATTCTTTCATCTCTACCGGTGCCATTCTGTACGGTGCCTTCGATATTGGAGTCGTTCCTGGCACCAAATCGATCACGAATTCAACCTCTCTATCTGGCGGAAGTCTTGGCAAATTGTTTGGAAATACGTCTGCGAAGTCCCTCACTATTGGTATCTCCTTTACTTTTGGATTCTCTTTACGACTGTCGACTATGTAAGCTAGATATCCTACACAGCCTTGTCTTAACAACTTCCTGGCCTGCATCATTGTTAGACAACTCGCTTATCTAGGCGATTTGCTACCATAAAACACAACCTTTGATAGATTCATAAGGTTAATACGCTTCTTCAAGCAATCAATTACAGCCCCGTAATTGAATAACCAGTCCATACCCAAAATAACGTCAAATTCTCCAAGTCGAATAGGGATAAGATCTACGTTCATGATATTACCCTTAATATCCACTCTACAGTTCTTATGTACGTACTTAACAGGGATTATTTCTCTATTCACAATTTCTATGTTCATGGGGTGTTCTAACTCATCCTTAGGCAATTTTAAGTTCTTAGCAAAGTCATCGGATATAAATGAACAAGTAGCACCCGAATCAAATAATACATAAGCATTAACTTTATTGATCGAAATGATACCTGACACCACATCACGAGACTGCACTACATCCTGCACCATCATGTTGAATGTCCTGGCGGTCGGTCGGTTGGTTGCGGTTGGTCCTGCGATAGTCAGAGCGCTTCCACCGATATTTCCCCTATTTCCTCCAGATCCTACCCCTCCAGATCTCTTCTTAGGACAGTCTCTTGCCAGATGATCCTTTGAGCCACAAGTGAAGCAGGCACCCTTCTTTGGGTTAGGACAGTTAGGTGCTATATGGCCTTCCTGACCACAATTGTAACACACTCGTTTTCCCTTCATGCAAACCCCCAGATGAGCTTTCCCGCAGGTCGGGCACGCTTCGATCCTCTTCTTCTGACCTCCTTGCTGATTTCCAGTTGATGAGTTGTCAGACCACCTTCTCTTCTGATTATTACCACCTCCCGTGTTACTTCCACTAGCCTTGTTGATTCCTTCATTTTCACTCTTCTTCCTTTTCTGATCCTGATTATATTTTGTTACTGCATCGCTTCCACCTTCAGCGAGTATGGCTTTCTCCAGTACCCCAATGAATGTCTTCAACTAAAACAACGACACTTTACTATACAAACCAATGCCTCAGTCCTTGTTCAAACCTTCTTGTTTTTCTCTCATCTGTGTTCACTTGATATATGGAAAACCTAGCCAACTCATTGAATCTTGTCGCATAGTCTAGTACGAACATATTCCCCTGTTTCAACTCTAGAAACTGAACCTCCATTTGGTTCTGCGAGCTGGTCGGAAAATACATTTCGAAGAACATCTCCTTGATCTCCCACGTGATCATACCTTCTCCTCCCTGGACTTTATTTGTTTTCCACCAATAACTGGCTTCAGATTTCAGCATGAACGTCGCGTAGGCGGTTTTCTGGTCCTCTCTAACACTGGCGACCTCAAAAAAATTTCCATATCTATAACCCAAGTCTGAGCTTCTATCGGGTTCATGGAGCCTTTAAACTCTGGCAGTCCCACCGCCTTGAAATCCTTGAATGTTGTATTCGGTGGAGCTTGAGGTTGATTATAAATCGCTCCAGCAAATAATTTCACCAATTGCTGAATGGGGTTAGCATTGGCGTTGTTGTTGTTGTTGTTATTCGTCGATTCTTCTTGAGCTAGTTTACGGTTTTGTCTTCTTCTCGGCGGCATATTTCTGTTAAAATATATGCTTATTAGGTCTTTGTCCAATTCTCTAAATAGTTAAGGCTTAACTTAACAATTTAACATAATCACTTAACACATTATCTCAATAAACTCTAATATTTTATTCAAATCAAAAGTTTTTAACATCATACGATAGCATCACTGCTATTTACATCAACTATCCCAAGATAAAGAATCTACAGGATTTAAAAACATTAAAATATTCCTTTGTTTATAAATACATCGGAATTTACATTTAAATACCAGCTAAGTTTTCATATAATTAAACAAATCCTATCACTGCCTGTTAAGGCGTTGGATAGCCTTGCTACGTTCCTCTTCCATGATGCGGGACATCGTCCTGCGATCTAGCATATACGATGGTAGTCCTTTGAACTGGATTGGGTACCTCATAACTCGATCCTGGGCCTCATCCATTGCATTTTGAAGTATAGAGTACGTCTCCCCAAGCTTAGCCTTCTTCGCACGACAATCCTCTTCTGTAAGATGAGCACGACGTGATTCTCTTACCCAAGCCTCCTCTGCTACGGTCAGCCTTGCTGAGCTCTCTTTTAGTTCATTCTTCAACTTCTCTATTTCCTCGGACTTCTCCTCAGTTTGACCTTTCTCGTGAACCAAATCCCACTCCACATTTCCTAGTCGTGTGTGAAGAGTCACCACTTCCCTATCCCTCTGCTCGATGGTAATCTGCTGAATAATCGTCCGCTCACTCAGCTCCTGAACAATGTCACGTAACTCTACGTTACGGTCATACATCTCATCGTACATCTCAGCATCAATAGATTTCGGTGGGAACTAATCTTCCTCCTCTTCTTCCTCAGGATCCTCCTTTGGATCAGTCGCAGGCTCATGCTCCTGACCAACAACAGTGATCAACGGAGATGGCTCTCTCTGTACCAACTGCTCCCTGACGACATAAATGTCTCGGGGCTCCTCCTCCGTAGGTACTCGGGGTTCCTCCTCCCCAGCTCGATTAGCTCCTCCAACATCCGACATCCTGACAACACAATTTTAAGTTTTTGTTACTTAGTTGTACTAGCGAGCACATAAGTTTATCACATAAATACATAAAGTCTTTTATCATCTTCAACGAATTAAGAAATTCATTTCTTAGAACTCGATAAGAGTTTACCACCACTATGTTCTTGATCTTCTATAAGGCTACTACCTAAGGTTGTTTCCCCTACCTAAGGTTCATAACCTAAAGCTTTGATACCAACCCGTGACACTCCCAAATCCGGGTACTTCAATTCCCACGTGATTTGGTGTTCACTATACAAACATCATATGTCTATCTACCCACAATAAATGAAAACATAAATAGATAGAAATACACCCTCTCCTGAAGGAGTTACATAATCTAAAATAAATACATAAATTCTAGGTCATACTAACCTTAAATCTTAACTTCGGAAACATAAACAATTAATCTTCTACACATCATTAACATAAGTCTAAAACATAAATACATCATCACATAAAACAACAAGTCTTCATCACTTGTTAATCTTGCCCTTGCCTTTGCTAGTAGAAGGCTCGTCGGACCTTTCGTTCATAACTGTAATGTTATTATTACGTAAGAGTGAGCACGATTGCCCACAAATATAATAATGAAACAACAATATAATAATATGCGAGTGAATCAAAGACTTCTGGAATAAGAATTCAACTTTTGAATCAAGAATGAATAACAAGAATCAAAAGAACTTCTGAGGGTCACAAGACCTTGAACTATGTCCTAGGTTATCAAGGGTTAAACTTCAAACCTTTAACAGTAATGAGACAATAGACTCTTCTACTCGTACTTAGGGGATCAGCCCTTAGTACCATACTGTGCACAATATCTTAACGCTAACGCATAAGTAATCTCTATACAAGGTTGTTCATCTCAGTTTGACATTAGAGTACGCACCGAAGGAAGTTTGGTTTGGATAATTCAATAAGGGTTCTGAAATTTAGAACGTTCATCAACTATGGACTAGTCGAATCAATAAAGGTTTACTAGTCTAACAAGGTTCAACAATAACTGATATTTAAATCGAATAACAATCTCAAGAGGTATATAATAGAACAAGTATTGTATAACAGAATTATATTTTGAAAAGATTAATAATCTTTAATATAACAAATTGAACTTAATTAATAATAACGAGAATTTTCTCGATGTAAATTTATAAACTTGCATAACAATAACAAGTAGGGTTAGGAAACTTGCATCGTGCGTAGATTACACGTTAATTATATACGTTCCTCAATTTAATCCTACATGTCATTCATATTCACAATACCAGTCAATTATAACGTAACTAGTCATTACAAGTTCATTCTTTTTGTCCAACTCGGATTATGACTATACTTAGTCAAATTGCCAAACTTATTGTCACATAATTTACACTTCACGAATAATAAGCTAACTATGCGTTCAATAATTTAATCCACACGTAAATGTGTTATTGACATGTTAAGAATTTATTTTAATGTCTCGTTATACGTCTAACATATTTTTATGTTCATTAGATTAGGTTACTATCACATTCCTAGACTTGAACAATAAAAAAAATTCATTTCTGGACAATCTGCAGAATGGCGCTGCGGCGCCACTGTTGGGCTTGTTCTCGGTACGGTGGCGCTATAGCTTGGGCTTTGGCACTGCGGCGCGGGCCTTAAGGAATGGAGTTGGCGTCGCGGCGAACTAGTACCAGTTCTGCAATTCACGAAAAATTGCAGAACATGGCCAAAACCTACAATTAATTTATTCTTACACGAATTTAGACATACCCAAACACTGTAATACACATATAACTACTACTCAACTCTTCTAGCATGATTTAACAAGTTAAAACACATAATTTAAAGAATCAAAACATGTAATTTTACTGTTCTTGATGTTCTTGAAAGTTTTGAACACAAAACATAAAAATTAACATTACGGGTTCGTTGTAACACCAAATCTATCCATTTGAATTTTGTCTTCTTTGTTTTAACATGCATAATTTCATACAAGTGTAAATTTATGATACAACATATGATTAAGGTATTAAATTTGGTACGTAAGGCAATATGGCCATATTTTCACTTTTATACTCTGCAACTTTTAAAATAATCCAATTACTATATATTTGTATGGATTAAATGCTTTGAAAACATACAAAGATGGTAGATAACATGTTATTATAACCTATTGTCATAAATAAACACATAATTGCTACCCTTTCTAATTACAGAGACCTTAACAGAACTTTGAAAACCATTTTCATAAAAATATAAATAACGTAATTTAAAATTGGTTTAAAGGAATTACCCAGAATATAGATTAGTAGATAAACCTTTCTCAGTTGTTTCTTCAATCACCCACTCAAAATCTCCCTCAACAATTCTAAATTTCTCTCTATAAACTTGTTTTTCTTATTTTCAGACTTAAAAAATAAAGGAGGAAGACATACATAATAAAGGAAACGGACGCAGTTGTGTCAGTTAACCAATCATGAGTTAAATGCCCTCAACCTCCACTAAGGCCTTGTTTGGCTAACCTGAAAAGAACTCAAACCCATTTAATTTAATTAATCCTTTATACTATAGGTTAATAATGTCACACCCATTTACACAATAAATCAAATGATTGGACAGTTCAAGTACACAAATGATTAGACAGTTCAAGATATCACGTTCAGTGGACAATCAGTAAACCCGATAGTCTTTCACAAGGGAATGTTCAAAGCTAAAAGCTACCTCTCTCAATACAAATGATTTCAATTATGAATTTCTCTCATAGTCTGCATAACATTTGCATAAGGTGGTAGTCAAAATCATTCATGTCGGGGATTGTTAGAATTTGAGCTAAAATAAAAGTGGGTTTTAATAATTATTTTAAGTAAATTCACATATCAATGTGTTCTACTCCATGAGTATATTAAATTGAGTATTTGTAAACTCAAATCCATGGAGTAATGAATGAGATATTAACTCCCAAAGATCACACTTGGAAATGATAAATGATAATAAATATATGTGGGAAGCCAAGTCTCACATCGGTTAATAACTAAAAGTTTAATATGTTTATATACAAGAAAATTACTTTTAGGTTTGGGCCCCAAGGGGCACCCCACTTTTGTGGAAGGGAGAGGACCTAGCCAAGGCTTGGTTCGAACTCCCACAGCGTCTTGTAGCCGAAGCCGGGCTGGCTTTGGCTTTGGCTTTGCTTTGTGAGAGATCGGACTCTAGACTTGGGTTTGGGTCCTTATATATAATTTTTTGGACAAAATTTATTTAAATTTTCAATTAAAATTTATTTAAATTTTATATTATTTAGTTCTAATTATCAAAACTGTCATTTTGATAAACAATATTTATTACTATACTACGTCGTTTTGTGAAGCGTTACCTGCCGAACGAATGCGTTTAAACAGCGCCATTTTGAGAAAGGCTATCTGCCTGAATGAGCGTTGCAAAACTACGTCGTTTTTGCCTGAACGGGCGCTCCTTTAATGTTAAAACATTAAATAACATCGTTTTTGTTCTGCTGAGCCTAAAACTACGTCATTTTTGTTCCGAACGAACGCACATTTTCTGTTTAAAGCCAAAACTACGTCGTTTTTGGCTTAATCATACCTTTTTAGTGGGTTGTGTCCCTTATGATAGGTCACTTACCTTACTATAAATAGAGAATGGGGGCTGCCATTTTCATTCATTTAATTTTCGAAGCATAATGCATTCTAGTCTTCATTTCATTAGTCAATTAGAGTTATTTTGGAGAGTACATGGCATTTTATTTTGATCCGTTGTGTATGTTATTTGGAGTGCTACTATAGCATAAAATTGTCATTATATAATGGGAGACAAGTGCTATTAACTTTAAGCACCATACGGAGGGCATAATTATTTTAAGAATATAGTACTAATACTAGCATTGACAAATTTATTTTTACAGTTAGAGATAAGTTAAATATAGATATATATATATATATATATATATATAGTTTCCAGTCTATTTTACTAATAATGTTTTCCACAATGTAGAATTTTTTATTTCCTAACGGGTTAGTGTGCGTATCGGTGATTTTAGACAATCTTTTTAGACTTTGATGCGAGATATTAGCCGCGACATGTTCTTTAAATTCTCGTAGAGAATAAATTATTAGATCTACAGTTTCAATTGATATATTAAATATTTGTAATTCTGAAGTAATTTTGAAGTTCACTAGCCTTTGGCTAAGATTGACCTGTCTTCATAATTTGATTTATTCGGTGTTTGAAGGGATCATGTTTGTGTTAGATATTTTCAAATTTGGAAATTATATAATAAATATATTATATACTGTAATTAAAACTAATAGATGTGTTGATTTAATTGATTGATTTAAAAAATTATAATTCTTTGAACAAGAGGGATTTATTTGGACAAGGGATGTATTGATTCGGGCTAAGAAGCAATTGAATCAATGTAATGGTTCGAGATAAAACAAATGAATCGATGCAATATTTCAAATTGATAAGACCATTGCAACATATCATTTCAAAGAAATATATCTCTAATATTTAAAATACATTTTCAAAAGAATGTATCTCTTCAACAGTATATGTATCACTTCAAAAACTTCAAAAGGGTATTTGAAAACCTATAAATAGATAGTAAATCCACCCAAGTTTTGAACTTCAAATCATTCTAAATTCTTCTCAATTTCTTAGAAAAATTATCATTTTATATAACTTTTATTGTTATAATTTTCTTATCTCATTTATAGTTTTGCATTAAATTTGTTTCTACACAACAAAATTTAGTACATAGTAAAATATGGGTCTGTCTTATCCAGTAACCATGTGTAGTCTTAAGGAAAGAGTGGTTAACCATTCGATTCAGACGGTAATATTATTGTTCTACATCAAACTACAAAACGAGTTATAACAGTTTGTGTGTTTCACCAAATGTAATGTTTTCATGATTTGTAACATACTTATAGATTCAATATATTTCAGTTCTTTGTACTATTAAAAAATAAAAATAAAAATATGACCTAAATAATACAAAATTCAAATTTATCTTTGAAATGCAATTGAATTTTCTCTAACCACCTAAATAGAGGAAAGGTGCCAATACCATCTAGTAATAATTTAATGGCCAGCGAGGTCAAATGTTGATTGATGCATCATCCAAGTCACAAACTAGCACTCCGTGAGAACTAGTCTTTATTTACTATGAATTTGAAATGTTTTAAAAATGATTATTGTTATTCAATGTAAATATTAAAATATAAATAGCTACACATATGAGAAACTAAAACAAGGATAAAGATAGACTAAGTCTATACATATCTATACATAGCAATGGCTAACAATAAGGGATAGAAATCAATCTAGCCTAACTAACAAGATATATTTATCATATACAACAATTGAGAGACACTAACATAGACTATGTCAACTCTTATCTCCAACATGCCCCCGCAAGACATCCATCTATGCACTACAAGCCACAGATGACTTTCAACAAAATATAAACATGAGGATGATGACAATGATATAAAAATTCAATAAAAAAAGTTCAAGAATTAATTTATCCAGGAACTAATAATGTCCAAATTGTAAACATGATACTTCTTTGTAGAGTAAAATTCAAGAATGCTCAGAAGAATATTTTCATTAAAAGATACTGGATGAAGCGCAAATATCAAGGATATTCCACTAATTTCATGGAGTATAAAAGTCAAAACTTTAACCAATTGAGTATAATAAGGAATGGAATAACAAAAGAAATCACCAAGCATGCGATAGATCGCATACGCACGAGTTATTCCAACGAATAATAATTAATCGGAACCGGTCGTACGTAAAACGCATGAGACAAGATATTCCAACGTAATAATAAAGATTTTAATCAGTCCGACGTAAAAGCATGCGCACACGATATATTCCAACGTAATAATAATGAATGAAATAATGAAAGAATTTCACCAAGTATAGGGTAGCTCATTATCAAAAGTTATTCCAATAGAATAATAAATAATGGAATAACATAAGTTCTCTTCATGAATACAAAAGAAATAATACCCCTTACCGTAAAAAAAAAGCGGATATAGGAAAAGAAATGTAGCGAGACTTCTCTTCTTTCTCTCTATAATTTTCTCTCTGAGTTTCAAAGTGAATTCGTAAGAAATAATGAAGGAATGAGCTTCTATTTATAGAAAATGGATCGCATAAGAATTAACTCATGAAACGATCCAGTTTGATTTACTTTAATCGACGGTCCCATATTTAAAGCAAAATTTTTAAATAAAATATAATATATTCTATTTATAATCTAATAAAACGAATAACTTTATAAAAGATTTTACTACGCAAAACACTACGCAGTAATTATGCAAACACTATGCATAATAAAATATAATATATTCTAATTATTGTCTAATAAAATGTATATCTTTATAAAAGTATTACATTTTTATATAAAAGATTTTACTATTAGCTTAATAAAATGAATAACTTTATAAAAGTATTCTGCTTTATATAAAAAGCTTTTACTTTTATTACATTAATAATACCAATAAAACAAAACCGAAAGTGACTTATCACATAAGCATCAATAATCAATACCGTAGTGTCTTCTTTTGTACTACGCGTATTCTTCGCATTTTTTAACACCGGTTTTCAATAGTTAATGATAAAACTTCCGCCGTTATTTTCACAAAAGTATTTTTGTCGTTTTTCTTAATCCGACAATAATTACATTAGGGGTCCACCAATGATTGTCTTGTTATGCGAATATTCCTGTTAAAACAAATATTCTCCCACCAATCGAATATTATAAAACAACTTGCGTACTTTGCAAATTTTATAAATATTACCCACAACTATAACATTATATCAAATTCCTTCCATAATATTAAAAAATGATATTTATAGAAAATTCATCTTTATTTATAAAAGTTGGGGTCTTACAACCTCCCCTTCTTATGAAATTTCGCCCTCGAAATTAGGGTACGTACCTGGTATGTCGAAGAGGTAAGGATACCTTATTTTTATTTCAGATTCTAACTCCCAAGTCATTTCCTCAACATCGTGGTTTCTCCACAAAACCTTGTCTTGAGGTATAACCTTGGAGCGTAGAATATGTTCCTTCTTATCCAAGATTTGAACAGGAACCTCTTCATACATCAAATCTTTCGCTATTTCGTCCGGTTCTAACTCAATAATGTGATTCGGGTCTTCCACGTATTTACGTAACATGGATATGTGAAAAACTTTATAAATACGAGACATACTTGGCGGTAAAGCGAGTGTATAGGCCATAGTTCCTACTCGATCGAGGATTAAAAATGGGCCGATGAATCGAGGATTGAGCTTTCCTCTCTTTCCAAATCTCGTAACTCCTTTCCACGAAGCAACTCGTAATAACACATGATCTCCTATATCAAATTCCACGTTCTTTCGATGAAGATCAGTATAACTCTTTTGTCGATCTTGTGAGGTTTTTATACGTTGTCGGATCATTTGAATCTTTTCCGTAGTCATACGTACCAACTCCGGTCCCAACAACGTTGCTTCACCCACCTCATCCCAGCATACTCGAGAACGACACTTTCTTCCATACAACGTCTCAAATGGAGCCATGCCAATACTTGATTGATAATTGTTGTTGTAGGAAAATTCCACCAATGGTAAGAACTTATCCCAACTTCCCTTGAAGTCAAGGACACATAGTCTTAATAAATCTTCAAGAGTTTGAATAGTCCTCTCCGATTGTCCGTCCGTCTGAGAATGATATGCCGAACTAAATCATAAATCCGTGCCCATAGCTTTTTGCAAACTAACCCAAAATCGTGAAGTGAATCTTAGGTCTCGACCAAAACCTATGGATACTGGCATACCATGCAGTCTTACAATCTCGTTTATGTACATACGAGCAGGACGTTCAAGTGTATAAGTTTCTCGTACTGGTAAGAAGTGAGCAGACTTGGTCAATCTATCAACAATGACCCAAATCGCATATATGCCTTGAGAAACTTTGGGAAGACCGGCAACGAAATCCATGGTAATGTGCTCCTACTTCCATTCTGGAATTTTAAGTGGCTGCAATTGACCTTTTGGTACTTGTTGCTTCGCCTTGACTCGTTGACAAGTTAGACACCTTGAGATAAACAACGCTATCTTTCTCTTCATATTGCTCCACCAAATTGTATGACGAAGATCACAATATATTTTGGTACTCCCAGGATGGATTGCAAACGGTGTGTTGTGCGCCTCCATCATGATTTTATACTTTAAATCAGGGCCGTTAGGAACACAAAGTCTGGAGTTGACTCGAATTATTCCTTCTTCACCGATTCTTTGCTTCCCGTAGAGCACCTTCTTGCACTTTCTTCCTCATACGCATCACCTCCGTGTCTATAAGCTTGGCGACTTTAACTTTATCAATTAAAGCTCTGGTTCTACTCGTATATTCGCCATCATCACATGGGTCCTGAGTCTTTAACTCTATCTCCATCCTTTGCAAGTCACACAAAATGGGCTTTTGTGTTGTCAATATTGCACACTCGTGCCGCGCATATGATCTTCTACTCAATAAGTCGCCTACCACGTTCGCTTTTCCGAGGATGGTATTGGATGGTATGATCATAATCTTTCAATGAGTTCAAGCCAACGTCGTTGTCGCATGTTGAGTTCCTTTTGAGTGAAGAAATATTTGAGGATTTTATGATCCGTAAAGATCTCCACTTTCTCTCCATACAAGTAATGCCTCCAAATTTTAAGTGCTGAAGACAACAATCGCCTACTCTAGATCATGAGTAGGATAATTCCTCTCATATTCTTTGAGTTGTCTTGAGGCATAGGCTATGACTTTCCCATGTTGCATGAGAACACATCCTAACCCTTTGCCCAAAGCATCATCAGAGATGACAAATCCTCCGAACCTGGATGATATTGTCGAACAAAAAGCAAAATGAGTCTCTCTTGAGTTCTTGAAAACTCGTCTCACATTCCTTGCTCCAACCGAACTTTGTATCTTTACTCGAGTCACCGAGTTAGTGGAGTAGCGATTCGAGAAAACCCTTCTACGAATCTCATAATAACCACCAATTTAAGAGAAAGCTACGTGCATTTCGATCCATCGATTTAGGTTGCTCCCAGCTTTGAATAGCTTTAATCTTTGTTGGGTCAACAGATATTCCATGACTTGATACTACGTGCCCAAGGAATGCTACTTCCTCAAGCTAGAACTCGCATTTCTTCAACTTGGCATAAAGTTTATATTCACGAAGCTTTTGGAGTATCAGCCTCAAGTGTTTCTCATGATCTTTATGGCTTTTGGAATAAATAAAGATGTCATCAATAAAGACGACCAAAAAGTGATCCAAATATTCCTTGAATACTCGGTTCATCATATCCATGAAGGCAAAAGGAGCATTAGTCAATCCAAAGGACATGACTAGAATTCATAATGCCCGTCTGGAGTTAAAAGCCGCCTCTTTGGAATGTCATCGCTTCTAATCTTCAATTGGTGATATCCTAACGAAGATCAATCTTTGAAAAGAATTTGGCTCCTTGCAACCGGGTCAAACAGTCATCAATACGTGGCAATGGGGTACCTTATTTTTGATGGTGACATGATTCAACTCCCGATAATCAATATAAAGTCGCATACTCCCATCTTTCTTCTTCACGAATAGAACAGGAGCACCCCAAGGAGAAGTACTAGGATGAATAAAGTCAATGTCTAACAATTCCTGCAGTTGGTTTAACTCCTGAAGTTCAATAGGAGCCATTCGATATGGGGCTTTGGAAATGGGTTTTGTACCGGGTTCAAGGTCGATACAAAATTCAATTTCACGCTCTAGGGGTACGCCAGGAAGTTCTTCAGGGAATACGTCAGGGAATTTATTAACAATAGAAATATCATTCAAAACTGACGTATTTTTGTTTAGATCCGTGACATGAGCTAAAGAAAGCTTGACATCCATTTTTCAATAAACGAATAGCTTTATGGCTTGAAATGACATTGATTGATTTTAATGGTTTAGTTGTTTGAATTCGCATAATAGGTTGGTTAGGAATATGAAAGCTAACAACCTTACAAAAATAATCAATTTTTGCATGATGAGTAGTTAACCAATCAATCTCTAGAATAACGCCAAATGCAAGTATTTTCAATGAAATAAGATCGACAGGTAATGTGAGGGTACCAATTTGAACCAAACAAGACTTATAAACAGTGGATGTAATGAAGGTTTCTCCCAACGGAGTTTCCACAGATAAGTCAAAGTCTAATTTCTCCGGAGTCAAGTTTAATCGTTGAGCGCAAGTAGGAGAAATAAAAGAATGGGTAGAACCGGTATCAAATAAGGTATAGACTTCGCTAGAGTTATGATAAGCTTACCCGTGATGACCTCATTTGGGTTCCTTGCTTTCTGGGAGGTCACAACAAACGCCTTTCCTTACAGACTGGCTTTGACTTTTCTGGGATGGCCTTTGGTGCCTCCACCCTGGCTAAACTTGTCTTCGGTGAACGACAAAATCGGGCTAAGTGACCTTCTCTTCCACAATTATAACATGCTTGGACGGCATCGCGCAGCTTTGACCGGGATGTGTCCTCCCCTCCTCGCATTTGAAGCATATGATAGGTGGTCGCTCTCCTTCCTTAACAACGGGTCTTTGGTCTTTGGCGTCGCCCTTCCATCATTGTTGAATCTCCTCTTCTTGAAATGTCCATTCTTATTGTTTTGGCTCGATTACCACCGAAAGTGGTTACCACTTCGGCTCGTTGATTCCTCCACGCTTGTTGTCACCGCCGATGGATTGCTCTCATTGGTATTATCATTTTTCCGGCTGCTCTCTTTTGGTTGCGTTGAATCGTTATCACGCTTTACTAACTGAGCCATATTTACAACATCTGAATACAAACACAGTTTATGAGAAATAAGATATTGACGTATCTCCGGTTTCAAACCTCTTAAAAACATTCGCGTCATTCGCTCCTCATTATCGACCAAATGGGATGCAAACCGGGATAACTCCGCAAATTTAGCCTCGTATTGCGACACGGTCATATTGTTTTGTTTCAACTTGATGAACTCTACCTCTTTTATGTGACGAATACTTTCGGGAAAGTACTTGTCGTTGAATAGTTCTTGGAACTTCTCCCAAGACATCTTCAGTGTGGCAGGTTGAGTACGCTTTACCGATTCCCACAAGTAATCTGCCTCTCCTCGCAACATAAAGGTGGCGAAGGGAACCTTGTGCTCCTCGGAGCATCCCAAGACATCAAATATCTTGGTGATCTGCTTTATCCAGACTTCCGCCTTTAGTGGTTTTGGCTCTCCAATAAACTCTGGTGGTCCCAGCTCCTTGAACTGTTTAGCGGTGACCGTCCGAGAGTTTTTAGTGTTTCCACCTACATTTTGGATGCGAGTCGCTCTACTTTGATGTTGCATGAATTGCATAAAGCCTCCGAACAATCCATCATTCATCATTTGGTCAGTGTTGTTGTTTGCATGAGGATTGTCGCCTTCCTGATGCACATTATCCTGATTATTGATATGTGAAGACTCAACGGTCTCTTGTGCTCCATTGCTATTCTCAACATTCTCGGATGTCGTTTTCAGATACTGCCACAAAACACGGGTTAGTTGACATGTAATATATTATCTCTATACTCTGACCAACCAATTAAATATCAAATAAAATTAAGTAGGTCATACTAGCGAAGGAATTCCCCGTCTCTCTCCTCCTAGTTCTAGTCTCACATCTTAGCCAGGGATCATATCCCTAAGTTTTGATACCAACTGTGATGACACCAAATTAGGTATACATCACCTATTCTGAGTCGCCAAATATATGGTACAGAATACAATACAATCTTTAATATACAACATGAACTGTGAGTTTTAATACAAATATTGTCTTCTAAACAGTATTTAAACTCAAAATAAGTCCTTAATACATTTATTATCACACTATTTCATAGAATAGTGAGGACTACTAATGCTATCATCTGGACCATCACTCCGTTCTCCGACTAGTCCCTGCTACATTCTCATTTCCTGAAGAGAACAATGAAAGCAAAAAGGGTGAGCTAAACTAGCCCAGTAAGAAATATTATGACTAAGATAATGCATAATAAATTATCATTAGCCTTCAACAGTGTTAAACTGATAAAATATAACAACATCAAGTTTAACTGCAGCGGAACAAGCAATCCATTAGAAGAGTCAAGTAGGGAATAAAATCTACTATCTTCTATGCTTTAAAAGGTTTTTCATGACTTTTATCGCTAAGACTCAGCTTAATAAATAATCCACATCATCCCTGCACTACGACCAAGGATATTCATTAGTATCACGACCACAAATTATCCATGCACTACAAAAGCGAGGATATTCGTGTATTCATCAATGGTCATGATCATGCCAACAATCGGCCCATCAATGCACTACGGGCAATGAGGACTTTTACCACATCATTTGTAACATTACGGTCATGATTACACCGAATAATTTCTGGTCATAATCATACCAAGTCCATCTATGTACTACAGGCCACAGATGACTTTCAACAAAATATAAACATAAGGATGATGACAATGATATAAAAATTCAATAAAACATGTTCAAGAATTAATTTATCCAGGAACTAATACTTCTTTGTAGAGTAAAATTCAAGAATGCTCAGAAGAATATTTCCATGAAAAGATCTTTGGATGAAGCGCGAAATATCAAGGATATTCCACTAATTTCATGGAGTATAAGTCAAAACTTTAACCAACCGAGTATAATAAGAAATGGAATAACAAAAGAAATCACCAAACATGCGATAGATCAAGACAGGCGTTTATTCCAATGAATAATAATTAACGGAACCAGGTCCCAAGCGTAAAAACGCATGTAGACGAGGATATTCTAACGAGAATAATAAAGATTTTATCAGTCCCATGAAAACGCATGCATACATGATATTCCAACAGAATAATAAAGATTTTAATCAGTCCATGTAAAATGCATGTGACGGGATATTCCAATGAATAATAATGAATGGAATAACGTAAGAATTTCACCAAGTATAGGGTAGCCCGCGTATACAGGTTATTCCAACCAAATAATAAATAATGGAATAACAAAAGTTCTCTTCATGAATACAAAAGAAATAATACCCCTTACCGTAAAAGAAACTGGATATAGGAAAAGAAATGTAGTAGACTTCTCTTCTTCTTTCTCTCTATAATTTTCTCTCTCTAGAGTTTCAGTGAATTCGTAAGAAATAATGAAGGAATGAGCTTCTATTTATAGAAAAATGGACCGCATAAGAACTAACTCATGAACGGTCCAGATTGATTTACTTTTAATCTTTCTATTCCATATTTAAAGCAAAATCTTTTAAATAAAATATAATATATTCTATTTATAATCTAATAAAACGAATAACTTTATAAAAGATTTTACTATGCAAACACTATCACGCAGCACTATACAAATACTATGCATAATAAAATATAATATATTCTAATTATTGTCTAATAAAATAGATATCTTTATAAAAGTATTACATTTTATATAAAAAGATTTTACTATTAGCCTAATAAAATGAATAACTTTATAAAAGTATTATGTTTTATATAAAAAGCTTTTCTGTTTTATTACATTAATAATACCAATAAAACAAAACTGAGTGACTTATCACATAAGCATCAATAATCAATACTGTAAGTGCCATCTTAATGCATTCGCCAGATTCGCATTTCTTTTAACACCGGGTGTTTCAACAGTTAACGGTAAAACTTCCGCCGTTATTTTCATAAAGTATTTTTGTCGTTTTCTTAATCCGACAATAATTCCGTTGTGGGGTCCACCAATGATTATGCCGTTGTACGAATATTCCCTGTTAAAACGAATATTCCCCGACCAATCGAATATTATAAAACAACTTGCGTACTTTGCAAAATTTATAAATATTACCCACAACTATAACATTATATCAAATATCAAATTCCTTCCATAATATTCAAAAATGATATTTATAAAAAATTCATCTTTATTTATAAAAGTTGGGGTCTTACATAGGCACTTTGAGTTTTGGAGTATCCAATGAAAATACATGGAGTGGACTTGGAGTCTAGCTTGTGAGATGCATAGGGTCGAAGCCACAGATAACATAAGCATCCAAAACTTCGCAACTTAGAGTAGTTAGGAGACATCCCAAAAAGGCATTGGAAAGGAGATTGATGAGATAGAGTTGGGGTGGGAAGCCGATTAATTAAATAAGTGGCGGTGGTGAAGACATATGACCAAAACTCTATAGGAAGTTGTGCATGGTTTAGGAGGGATAATCTTGTTTCAACTATATGACGGTGTCTTCTCTCATCATAACCATTATGTTATGGAGTGTGGGGTGGGGAGGTGAGATGTGAGACTCCATCAATAGTAAGATAGCTTTCTAAGGCGTGATATTCTCCCCCATTGTCAGAATAAAGGACTTTAATATTTTTCTCAAAGTATTTTTCCACTAAGGCCTTAAATCTAAAAACACTGCTTTTGTGTCAGATTTGTTTTTGAGAGGATAAAACCAAATATATTTTGTGAAATGGTCAAAAAAAATGACATAGTATTTGTTGCTATTAATGGAGTAGGTAGGGGAAGTCCATAAATAAGTGTATATGAGATCAAGAGGAACGTGAGAAAATAAAGTCGATTTACTAAAAAGGAGCTTGTGGCTCTTATTACATTGACAAGAGTTGCAATTGAAAGGAAGAACACTGGAAACAGCAAGCTTGAAAGTTGAAACTAAATTCTTAAAAATAGTAAATGAAGGGTGGCCTAGACGATGATGCCAATCTATTGCTGACGATTTGACACTTGAATAGGCAAAAATAGAGGAAGGGGGTGACAACTCGTAAACATCGTTCTTAGTTGGACCTTAGATAAGATGTGCCCCCGTGAGACGATCCTTCACAACAAAAAAATAAGAAGAAAACTCAATTAGAAGATTATTTTCCGAACAAAGTTGAGAGATAGACATGATATTACGAGACATAGTAGATGCACATAGAACATTAGACATTATTAAAGACTGAGATGAAGTAGGAATAGAGAGGGAACCATTGTGAGTAAGGAGAACTCCGGTGCCATCACCTATAATAATTTCCTCGGAACCATCGTAAGGGTGATGTAAAGAGAGGTTTGAGAGATTATGGGTGACATGATGGCTAGCTCTAGTGTCAAGTAACCATGGGGAAGGATGAGTAGTAGGGGCGGCAGTGGCGACATGAACTTGAGGTGGTTGGTGGAAGTAATTGGTGGGGCGAAGAGGTGGTTGAACATTGGGAAGCTTTTTCTGGAAGATGGGGCAGAAGGATAGGGAATGGCCTATGGTATGGTACCATTGGCGTTTGCCTTGGTAGCCTGGACCTTTGGTTTGGTTGGTGCGCCTGGGTTGAGTGAAGTTGGGTTGTGGGGCGGAATTGTGGCAGTAGTTGGAGGTGGGTTGGGTGTTTTGGTTGTGATTGTTGTACCTGGTAGTGGTGGCGTGTGCGGAAGCAGGTAAAGCGGGTGGAGGTGTTTGAGATCTGATGGTTAATTCACGGTTCAATAGCTTCTCATGAAGTTCATCGAAGGAAATTGGCACATCTCGGGCATGGACCGAATCAATCACAGCTTGGTAGTTTGTATCAAGTCCTTTAAGAACTCAATCAGTGAGGTCCTCATTGCTCATAGGGGCACCAAGAATAGCCAATTGATCAGAACAAATTTTGAAAGCATTCATATACTCAGTCATTGTTTAGGATCCTTTGGAAATGGCCCGAATGTTGGCTTTGATGAGCTTGATGTGACCTCGAGATTGCTTAGCAAAGGTATTTGCTAGAATATCCCAGGCTTGTTTGGTGGTGTCAGTACGAGAGGCTAGCGGAACAATGGTTGGTTCCAAGGTTCCAATGAGGGCTCCAAAGAGGAGCTTATCTTGGCGAACTCAAGTGCGGTAAGTAGGGTTGAGTTCAGAGGTCGACTCTGTTGTGATGGTGGGAGATGGCGACGGAAAGGTTCCGTCCAAGAACTTAAATAGGCCATACCCAATAAGAGTAACATGAATTTGGAGTTTCCATGACATATAATTGGTCGTGTTTAGCTTGAGAATGTTTGTAAGCGTAACAACGACTATAGGTGAATTTGGGTCAGCATCATTGAGTATGGTAATGGATGCCATGGAAAAAATAAAAAAAATAGGTTGAGGATACAACCTGCTTTGATACCATAAAAGGTTTTAAAAATGATGATTGTTATTCAATGTAAATATTACAATATAAATAGCTATACGTATGAGAAGCTAAAATAAGGATAAAGATAAACTAAGTCTATACATATCTATACATAGCAGTGGCTAACAATAAGGGATAGAAATCAATCTAGCCTAACTAACAAGATATATTTATCATATACAACAACTGAGAGATAATAACATAGACTATATCAACTCTTATCTCCAATAGAATCAACCTCTCTCTCTCTCTCTATATATATATATAGAACTAGGATCCTGTCCGGACTCCCGGACAGGCTAAAGATACGGACCCAAATTTTTATTTATTTTTTTGCTTTTTTTTTAAAGCAACTAATTTTTTTTTTAATATTTTATGGAACTGAAATTTTTCCATAATACAATTTTTTTTAGTTGTTTTAAAAAAAAGCAAAAAAAAGGAAAAAAAAAATATCCGAATTTTGGTCCGGTCCGAGAATCCGGACCTGATCCGGCCTCTCTTTCTCTCTCTCTCTCTATATATATATATGTATATATTATCATATACAACAACTGAGAGATAATAACATAGACTATGTCAACTCTTATCTCCAATAGAATCAACCTCTCTCTCTCTCTCTCTATATATATATATATATATATAGAGGATCTGTCCAGGACTCTTGACAAAGCAAAATCTGGACCCAAATTTTTATTTATTTTTTTGCTTTTTTTTTAAAACAACTAATTTTTTTTTTAATATTTTATGGAACTAAAATTTTTCCATAATACAATTTTTTTTAGTTGTTTTAAAAAAAAGCAAAAAAAAAATATCCGAATTTTGGTCCGGTCCGAGAATCCGGACCTGATTTGGCCTCTCTTTCTCTCTCTCTCTCTCTCTATATATATATATATATATATATATATATATATATAAGTCATTAGATTATTGGGGTTTGGATTCGTAGTTTATGTATGTCTGTATTTCTTCTTATGTGAGCAACTATATTATAAGGTGGTGTTTGATTGTATCTTAATGCAACATTCCACCTCTTAATACATTTTAGCAACTCACAAAGACCACATCTTTATATTAAGAGGTTATTTGAATAATTTAGACTTATTTTAGTATTTTAACTATTCAAATGATCTCTTAATACAAAAATATGGACGGTTAAAATGTATTAAGTAGTATACTGTTAAGATGCATTAAAATACAATCAAACACTACCTAATTCTAGCAAAGAAAATTGATCTATACGTTGACAAATGCTATATTGCGATAATATAGAATAAATTAGAATGATACAATTTTAATTTCTATTTCGATATTTATTATTAATCTAAATTTGTTGATATATGCAGCAAGACTTTTCTAGCAATCAAGTTATTATTGACTATACAATTCTTAATAATAAATAAATAACAAAATTGTCTAAACAAGGAAAATAAGTAAAAAAAAAGGCAATATTCCAAAAATTACAATAATATCAAATAAACACAACACAAATCTAACAAAATAACCTGATAAATCCCTTCCGCCAGCCTAAATCTTTCTATTTACACGTGGCACCCATAAACATCCCCCAATTGGAAAAAACCACACCATAATAGCAACACAATATAACCTTCCCGTCCTCCTTCATTTCACACTCTCTCTCCTCTCAATTTACAGCAATAATCATCACTCCCCAGATCCAAATTCAGAAACCACAGTCAAAAACCCCAAAATATATAAATCCGTACACATATATACACATATTTATATTTAAATAATTGTAAAATTTGAAAATGTCGAGCGACGAAGATGAAGACGAGCTCTTACAGATCGCACTTCAGGAACAATCTCAGCGAGATCTCAATTACCAAAAACCCTCCTCTAATTCCGGTAAACCCTCCAAGCCGGTTCAGAATTTTGTTCAGCAACCACCGTCTAATAAGCGGAATCCGCCTGCCCGGAAGCCTGACCCCGCCGCTTCGCGGATGCCAAGGAACAAGCAGCGGCAGTCGGTGGACTATGACGATGATTCGGAGGTGGAGATGCTTAGTATCTCCTCAGGCGATGAGGATTCATCTAAAGATCGAGGGCTCGGGTCGAAGAAACGGCCGCCCAAAGGTAGCAGAGATGATGATAAAGAGTGGGATGGGGAAGAGCCTGATTGCTGGAAGCGGGTTGACGAATCCGAGGTGTGTAATTCAGATTATATATATACATATATATGTATAATTGTAGTCATGTGATATTTGGTTTTGGGGTTTTAGTTATAGATGAATTTATTGATTGAGCTTGATTTAAGTAATATAATTCAGTTTGATAGGGATGGTGAGAATGATTAATAAGTTAATAACTACATAGGCACATTGGGCATTTGGTAATTAGAGTCGTTCAATGGAAGCTAACCATATCAATATAATTTTTGATATCTCCATTGTTCGGTGATGTCGATGTGGAAACTAGTTATTCCCATTGGTTAGTTCCTTTTGGCAACTTTGTAATATGTTAAGCGGAAAAAGGCGCAGTCACTAGTCAATTGAAAATTGGATGGATTTATTAGAACTGTCTACCCAAGCTAATGATGTTATGGGAAACTTTCATTATTCAATGGGAAGTTGTTGAAAATGATGTTTGAATGAATCAACGTAATGGTTAGCCTCGTAGAATTGAAGAAGCAATTTGTCATTAAACTATCTTAATGATCACAGAATACATTTAATAGCAGGGGAGTAACTCTTACTCAATCACGTGAAAGTTTGTTCCATTGTATTAACTTTGGTCTTACTTATTATAGAAAATTGTTCATTGTTGTACTTATTTACAAAATAAAGACAAAATTATAAATTCATGGTTAATAGAAAATTAGCTAGTATTTGCTGAACTGTCTTTTGGTTCTATATATTGCTAAGATAGGTATATATTTGAGCTTGTTTCTTCTATGGACCTCAGATAGTTCACATTAGGAGCATGTTTGTATTATTTTTTGTATGCTTAGGCGTCTTTCTTTCCTTTTTTTTTCTTTCTTTTTTGTTTGAAGAGGGGTGAGGATGTCTGTATATGAGATTGGATGGCACATGTATCCTTTTTGATAGACCCCTTTTTTCCCCTTTCATAGAATATTTACTTATCAAACTAATGAATGGTTACTATGATTATTAAGTAATATAAACACCGTCTTGTAAATGACAAACAAAAAAGGAAAGAATTTATTAGAACTCGGGCCATGGAACTTGAATGCTTGATACATTATAGAAGTTCTCCAGGATGAGTGTTTTCTAGTAAAAAATTATTGATTAACATGAAGCTAGTTGGGGCCTTAGTGCAAAAGACTAGGTCTGCAGCTCTGGACTAGGTAGTTATTCAAAAAGTAAATCACTAGCAAATTTTAATATTTTTTTTATAAAGTATTCTTCATCACAATTTTTAGCTCTCTTGTTTTTGATATTGTTTCTGGTCTTGGTTAAAAGAGGAAACCTAAGGAACACAAATATATTTTCTGAATTGATGACAATTAATTGCAAGTATTTACTCTATTGTATTCTCTCCATCACATTTTATGTAGATTACTATCCATTTTGGGCTGGCTCATAAAGTTTGTTAATTCTAGAAAACCATATTTTTTTTTAATAGAGCTAATGAGATTATTCTCTTACACGAATTATGGGTTAATTTATATATTACACCTAGGGTTAAGCGTATATATGGAACAAGGTCTATATGTGTATAAAAAAACTAAGTTGCACTTTCATTGTGACATATAAAATGGGATAGAGGGAGTTTGTTTTGAGTTTAAAACCCTTTTGTTATTTATTGTTATAAATCTTTTATTTTTTTTGGGGTTAAAAGTGCTGCTTGCAAAGGCAAGAGTATTTTTATTTTTAATAAGTAAAATTAAAATTTTAAAATAGTACTAAGGGAGTGGCACCCATGTACATCAAGAATTGTAGTGAAGCTGGACAAATCCGCATCACCAAAAGACAAAACTTACGTTGACTTCCAAGACTAAATTCCAGCAAAAAAACAACACGTCCAGGATAAACCTCCCCTTGCCAGAAAAAACAAAGGGAGAAAAATAAATCTTTAATACGAATAGACCATTCCCTCTCTTGAAACTATCTACAGTTTCGCTCCTTTGACATCACCCACCATTAGAATGAGAAATCATGTCTCATAAAGCACAACTCCTCTTGGCAAAATGCACCCCCTTTGAACCCGCAAAAGCCTTTACGAAACAAGGCATCACCCACTTCAGACCCATAAGCAAATTAACATTGACCAAGAAGACTAACAACATCAAAGTGATGGGGTAAATGGTCAGTCGACTCCCACTCTTTTAGATACATGTAACATCGGTTTCCCACAAATATATCCCTCTTCCACAAAGAATCCTTAGTCAAAATACTGCCAAGGGTTGCTGTCTACAAAGGCAAGATGAGTTTTGACGAGTGAATATGATCTTTTAAGAATGAGAGTGGTATGTAACTGAATATTTGAATTTATTTAGGATTCACGAGGAATAAGATGCTCATACTATTTGCAAAGCGGATTAATTTGCTGAAAAGTATATAAAATGGTAGAAAAGCGTCTCTGATTAGATCAATAACTAGAAGTTGGCATCATTTTTAAAAGTATTCAACAAATTTTGAAGGTTACTAATAGAACTTGGTACAAAAACTGGGTGAACAAGAAGTCCACCCTCACCAAAATCATGAAAAATAAGAATATAAAAGCACTTAAAAAAGTGCAGTCTCTAATCTCTACACAAACCCGTCACTCATAGCAGAATTCCAAAGGTAAGTAAGAAAAATAAACTAATCCCTTAACACCTAAAAAGATAAGGAATTCTCTTTAACGGTCTAGCACTACGTTCATTCAAATTCCCTATAAAACGGATAAGAATGCACACTTCCACAAAATTTGGCATCCCTCTTGCTTCCAAATCCTTGAAAGCTTATTAGCAACATCTTCCACCGAGGTAGGGTATACCCACTTCTCTCTAAACACGAATGAGCTCAGGAAATCTCAAGTAATAGGACAATATAGAAATAAATGAGCATACGTCTCATTACTTGCACATAAAACAAGTATGCGGAGATAGAATCTTATAAAACATACGATCTTGATTGAGGTCATAATTGTTCAATCTTCTGGAGATAGTCTTATAAGGCCAAAGATTCTGATCGAGGTCATTAGTGTTCAATCTTTGTAGAACCGGAAACCAGACAAATGTCTCGACTTTGGAAGGACCTTAGCTTTTCAAATGCTTGAAGCCAATGAGAATGGTTTAGCAACATTAGAAGGAGTATAGAAAGATGAATAACTCTTAGAAGAAAAGGTACCAGCTGGATCTAAAGTGCAGCTGTGCTTATGAAAGAAGCAACATAGTTGGACATGATCAAGCAATATTAGCAAATGTACGAATTCATTGGACTCCAAACCCTTTAGATTTCTGAAAAATGAAAATTCCTATAAAAAAGAGTTCCCATCATGTTTCATGAAATTGGAAATGGGAGCTTCACGCAATAGAAATGCGATATAGACAATTGAAATCAATTGAGAGTCTATTATCTTCTAGCCAAGAAACCTTTGAAAATCGAGTCCATTGACCATCCCCAACCCCATATGTCTGATGCCTGGCAAAAGAAGTATAACCTGAGAAATTAACTTCCAAGGATTAGCATAGGTAACATAAATCCCGGGCTTGACATCCCACCCATTCAAATTGCATCACCAATGTCAGTGGTGGAGTTGGGCTTTTTTAAATGGGGGGATCCTCAACAATTGTTTTGCCAATTATTTTATTATTATTTGGAAAGTGGTGTACGAATTTAATTATTTCATAAATTAAAATACTTATTTTGACTATTTATAAGTGAGAGATACAATGTTTTTAACACTTGGGGTACAATATTAAAAATATTGAAAGGGAAAATTGGTTTTTGAAATTTTTTGGAGTGACAATTGTCCCTATGTGTAGCTCCGCCCTTGTTGAACTTGCTCCTAATAACCTTATGCCAAAGATAATTAGGTTGAATTTCTATGCAATCCATTTTTCCTTGGGTTGAATTTCATGTTTTATAGTGTCATAAACTATTTACGAAGTGGCCAGAACAAGTCTTGATGAGATAGTTTAAAAAATAAAATCTTTAAATACCTATCTTGAGATTGAATATTTGACCTTTAATTAGACCAAGCTCACCAACCACATGCGAAAGCACTTTTATTTACATACATAATAATTGTATTATGTTAATTCATAATATAATCAACTAAATGTAGAATAAATATTTAATTATAATTTTGAGTAGATAGTTGTAGTTAGAAAATATTTATTTATGTGAATAATAAATTATTGAATTATATATTATAAGTTCCTTCGATCAATTATGAATCTAAACATTGAATAGAATGTATGTTTATTTAGTTATGATTATAAGAAAATAATTCTTTTAATTTTGATTAAGTTTGTAATTGAATTCTATATTAGTTTTTATATTGAAAAAATTACTTGCAATTTTAATCCTAAATAGAACTATAAAACTCAAGTTTTAATAATTTAGTTATGACAATTAGTTAGTAATAAATTCACTATAATTTTTCAACAAATTTACAATTATTATGTTTCAATTTTTTTACATATATTAAGAATACATCTAATCTTGTGATTTGATAAAATTCAAATTTTAATGAATTTAATTTAGTTAATGAATAATATTAATATAATTAAATCAATGTGATTTGTTAAGAGATTTTTTTTCAATCGGTATCTTAATATCTTAATAAATTTTTAATAATAAAATTTGTTAAGATATATTATCTCACGTATAATTGTGATAAAAAAGCTTGTAATAAAATTGGTTGAGCCAAAAATAAAAATTCTTTTAGAAGTTCCTTTTCCTATTAGAGATATAAAAAACAAAAGACAACTACTTTTTTCCTAACAGCTGGTTGGAGTTACTTTTGAATACTTTACAAATTTGGGTACTATTTGATTCTTACAAATTTAGATAATACTTGTGCTAATTTGAGTAGGAGAGAAAAAGGCTGAACCAAAAATTTACCAAGTTTGTATTTTTAATTATATAGTTGATAAGATGCCCATTGGTAATTCATCATTATACTTTATGCATAATTCTCATTTATATTTTATATATGTACTACAGCTTTTTGTTTAGCATTTAGGGACTATGATGCTATCATTTGAAGTTATACTTTCTTGACAGCTTGGTCGTAGGGTCAGGGATATGCGGGAGGCAAGAACAGTTCCGGTGGTCCAAAAGATAGAGCAGAAGCCAGCAGCAATGAGAAAGGCGCTTACCAATTTACAGTCTCTTCCCCGTGGCTTCGAACGTATAGATCCTTTAGGATTGGGGTAAATTTCTGTTACGACATTGTTATATGTGATCTGTTTTGGTTCCATGTCATTTGTACGGCTTGTCCCAGGAATAAATCACTTTTATCTGCTTTATAATGCTCATTATGTTCTCATCAACTATTTGACGCACTTGCTCACTGCTCCAAATATATATCGACTCTTTTAAACTTATGAGATTGTTACAGATATGCATGCATGTCATCTTTCTTTAACACAATTTTTAATTTGCTTCAATATTATTTATAATTGGAGCATGTATCATACTTCCTGTTTTTGATTGCTAAGGAATAAGGATTGACATCCTAGTGTTATTCATGGCTCAAATTGATAACACTATTCTGTTTGTTTCCAAAACTATTCAACCCTCGTTATCATTTTTGCTTACCTAGTTTATCTTCTGCTGACAGGCTAATAGACATCAAAACATTAAGGTTGCTCCATGACCATTCTCCGTACAAGGCTGATAAAGACTACCCAGATTCTGACCTTCGCGGTATTCCACTGTCATGAAACTCCTTTTTAACCTTAAATGATGCACTGTTATGTTTGTTCCCTTCCCCCCCCCTTCTTTTCTCTGCTTGTCCTGTAATGTAATTTATGACCGAGTTTGATCACTATAGAGAAAATTATTCAATGTCGTCTAGCTTATTTTCTGGAAAGTTTTGCTATCTGTATTAAAATTCCTTGGGGGACAATGAGATTTTCTTATAAACTTTGTAGTCTGTCCTTTTGACTTTAAAATATTCCCCCACTGGATACTTAATGTACAAATGTTAATTATATAAGGCTTCACGTTTATATTTTTGATAAATAATCACTTATTATAGAGGCATCAAAAGGGGATGCCATTGCGGTACACGCAGAGTTCACAATTTTCGCAGCCGAAGACATAAAAAATCCCATCTCAACTTACAAGGCTAAACTCAAAGTAGACAAGGACTCAATCGAATCTCAATAAGCCTCATTCATGCAAAATGAAAAAGACTCGAAAATAAAGGTCTAATTTGCACAACCGATTACTCCTTTCCCTCAAAATATACAGAAGAGGCACCATCGTCAGCTTTTTTTACATCCATATAGAACTTTAGATCCTCTCCATGCCTCTAGCAAAACACAAATCGAATGTGGCATTGCTTAATGCACAACAAATAAATTGAAGGATAGAGTCCACAACTGTGTACGGAACTTGACACGTAACAAGTGATTTGCCGTCCTGATCCGTTTTACAGAAAACACTACACACTAGTTAAATAAATTCTTATCCTTCTGCCACAAGGAGTCTTGGGGTCAAAATAGATCCCAAAGCAGCCGTTCATGAAAAAAGGCTACTTTCTCGGAACCCCCACACAACAAATGCTTCTCAAGGAAAGTGACCACCTTGATCTCAAGAACTTACCTTGTTTATATGGGATCCATCTCAACATATCTGATAATATGATTTCATCAAGAACTTACCTTCATTACAAGGGATTCATTTTAACGTATCATTACTGTCCTGAAACGACCTCACCTCAGTAAGAAAACATAGTAGGCCCTCCTCCTTCAGCTCCCAGTCTTAAAAAAGTCTGTGAAAATGGTTGCCATGCCATTCCCCTACTCTCCACTTGTGTGATTTGCACTAGGAATCGTCATTGCCGTAGTCTCTCCATCTATCCCAATGAGAGAGAGAGAGAGAGAGAGAGACAAATAACGATGTTTTTTCCCAAGTTCTACGCTATACATGTTTGACAATCAGGAATTCCTTTGGGTTTAAAATCAAGTGACTTGATCATCAAATTTCTTTTACGTGTGAGGAACTTCGAAGTGCTTATCCATATAGCTTAGAGTATTGGAAATCGTGCGATAACTTAGCTTGCAAATTTAATATTTGCAAGAATCATTGCCAGAATGCCAGTTTGTATCTACATGCTATTCTCATTCATATTTTGTTCAAGACCACTTGCTATTCATTCGTAATTGTAGATTTTAATTAGGAGATTATATCTTTTTTATATTAAGATTCTTTACTTGGTTTTTAAGTTGTAGAGTTCCTATATATAGAGTTGTAATCTTATTATTTTTGACATTATTGAATATATCAATTTGAGATTAAACCTTCGTGCATTTGTGTGTTTCTTTAGTAATTCTCTATGGTATATGTATTCTTTTTCCTTATTTTCACCTTGTCCTACATGACTATCCTACAACTTTGTGAACTTAAACGTGTAATGGTTAAAACTTCATGCTTTTGTGTCTCTACTGATTCTCTATGTGGTAATCTTTTTTCCTTTCTTTCCACCATGTCCTACCTTCACATCACTGTCCTACAACTTTGTGAACTTAAATGCATAATTTTCTCTTCTTAGATACTTGCTTCATGTGGCTATTTAACCCAAACCAAAGGTGATAGCATGGTGGAAATGCCTCTTTCTTTACTTTGCAATGTCATAGGTTCGAGTTTATTCCTCAACAAAGTTAGGTACAACAGGCGCTACATATTGAAGGCAAGTTTCTCCTAGGTTCCTCCTAATTCTCCTTGTGGTCCCTTCACAGGTTCCTTAGGCTCTTAGGATTGAAATGTTTCCATAGAATTGAATTGAAGTAGTATAGGTTCTCAAAAAAAAAGAAAAAAAAAGATGTAAATACTTATTAGCCCCTATTTCCATCTTTCATTATGTATATAATTTGTCCCTAGTTAATTCTTGTTAGTTTAAACTGACTTATCAACAATAATGTGAGTACTAAATAGTATACTTGTTTTTTCTTCTTGCTTCTTGCTTGTATAATTTTTAATATTCTTCTTTTCAAAATTTAGAAGCACTATGTACCTTATGTATTCCCCAATTCCAATAGTGATCAATAACTATATGATTAAACAACAGATGTCGCTACTTTGACTCATGTTCGGATGTTCAGAAGTTGTGGCTAGCGTTCATATTGTATGGAAGATTCAAGGATGGGGTGGTTCTTTTTGTTTTTCGTTTTCTTTTCTCTCTTATTGTTTGTTCTTTTCGGGGAGGGTGAACAATATATGAGGATGACTCTTTTTGATAAGTAGACGGGGATGGCTCTCAATGTTGTGTAGCTAAATGACAAGTTTTGATTTCTGAAGTTTAAAAGTTATATATTTACTTGTTAAAGAAAAGTTTAAATTTCTGAAGGACTTGGTTGGAACAGATAAGAGCTAGGATGAAGGGATTTTTCATTACCCCACTGAATTAAGGGAAAATAATTAAAATTCCTTCAAATCCCATGTTTGTGAGTTTTTTTAAGGAGGAAGTGTAGAAATTTGGAGGTAAAGTTGATTTTATTTTTGGCTCAAAACTTTCCCCCACAAGTGGGAGGATTTGGATGGATGGGGAAGGAGGTGAAAATTAAATATTTTATACTACCAAAAATAACCTTTCAAATTTAATATTATGACAATTTTGTCCATTAGATAATCGAAGTTTTGCCTTTTTCTTAACCTGATAAAGCAATTACGGTTTATATTTTCTTTTGTCTCCTGCTTATTCTCGTGTCCTCTATAGCTAAAGAGGTACTCCACATAATAATGTGAAGAAATCAGAAATATAATACTTCAATTTATTGTGAACATTAGTTAATTCAACACGTTGTTATCCATTCAGGAACCACAAAATTGATAAGGTTAATGTATGGCACATTGATCCCACTGCATATTATAAATTATCCAATGTTAAATCAGTATATTATAAATTTAGAAAAAAATAAGTGTAATAGATAAATGTTGAAAAAAAACCTAACTAATAAATAAATTTAGATTTTTTTTAAAGTGTAATAGATAAATTTAGAAAAAAAATAGTGAAATAGATAAATTGATTTCACTGAAATTTTATAAATTTTCTAATGAACGGGATCAAATTACATTTTTTTTAATAAATTTCTAATATACTGTCAAGTAAGTCATCACACACACACACACACACACACACATATATATATATATATATATATATATATATATATACTCCCTCCGTCCCATAGTTATAGGCTGATTTTCCATTTTGAGATGTCCCAATATATATGCTACTTACTATTTATAAAATTTAGTTGGTTCATTGTTTTATTTTTATGCCCTTATAATAAATATTTAAACATTACTCTTTTTTTGAAGAAACATTCAATGTCATTATTTTTATCACCACATTTAATGTTGTTGTATTCTCTTTGGTTAAGTTTATGGATTTTAATGGTCAGTACACGTCAATCGATAAGTTGAGAGTTCCAGTGTGATAAATAAGGAGTAATTAACTTATTCATTAATTCCATATTAAGGGGTATATGTGAAAAATTTATGTTAAAAATTGTCACTTGACTGATTTTCTTAAACTATGTGCCAAAAGAAATCAGCCTATAACTATGGGACGGAGGGAGTATGTATGTGTGTGTGTGTGTGTGTGTGCAATAAAGCATAAAAAAGATTAAACAAAATAAATCCAATAGTTAGACATTGTAAATCATATCATTTACTACATTTATATGCAAGAGTAGTATATTAGTGTAGTTTAAAAATAAAAATTCCTTCCCTTCCCTACTTCTAAACTCACAAGGGAAAATATAATTAAAAGCCATCATTTCCCTTCCTTTCCAAAACTCACAAACATGACAAGGAAAAGTTGTAATCCCTTACCATCTCTTCCCTTTCCTTTCCCTCCTATACTTTCCCATCCCATCCCTCCAAACTCACAAACACAATATTAGGGATTCTCTTCTCGTTTATAACTTATGTGATTTGAATTATCTTTGATTATTTAATTATTTTTATGTCTACTTGTTTATAGAAACATTAAAGTTATATTTTTAGTTGATGTTTTTATTTTTTCTGTTATAGTATATGATAAAACTGAGAATAGTTTTTTTCATTGAAGTTATCTCTTTCTATTACATAGATGGATATATATACACAAGTATCCTAATTATAGTTACTGTAATGTTACAGTAATGTGTACACACTGATTATGGAAGCTACAATTATGGTAAATCTATATCATATCTTCTAACACTCCCTCTCAAGTTGGTGTATAGATGTCTTACATACCCAACTTGAAACATAGTGGATGAAATATCTTACTACCAAGACCCTTAGTCAAAATATCAGCAAGCTGATTTTCTGTTTTGACAAAAGGTAAGCAAATAAGGCCACTAGTTAACTATTCTTTGATAAAGTGTGTCAATCTCAATGTGCTTCGTTCTATCATGTTATAGTGGGTCGTTTGCAATACTAATGACTGCCTTATTATCACAAAATAACTGCATAGGCCTTTTAATTGAGACACCCAAATCTTTTAGCAAGGTTCGAAGCCACATAAGTTCACATATACCCAAGGCAATAGCTAGATATTCAACTTCAACACTAGATTTTGCTACCACGGACTGTTTCTTACTACGCCGAGTAACAAGATTACCTCCAACAAATGAACAGTAACATGATGTAGAACGACGATCCTATATAGAGCCAGCCCAATTTGAGTCGGAAAAAGATTCAACTCTCAAATGACCATGTGGTGCGAACAATAAACCTTTTCCAGGAGCAGACTTGAGATACCTTTGAATTTTATAAACAATTTCCATGTGATAATGCATATACTGACTCACTATTCCCACAACATAAGATATATCATGTCTAGTATGAGAAAGATATATCAATCGTCCCACCAAACGTCTTTCTCTATCAACCGTAGGTCATGTGCCACCTATTAGACGATGATTAACTTTAATAAGAGAATCAACAGGCTTACATCCCAACATGCCAATTTCTATTAAAAGATCAAGAACATCCTTCCTTTGAGATAGAAAAATCTGGGAGATCTTACAACTTCAATACGAATAAAATATTTCAAAGGACCAAGATCTTTGATCTTAAACTCTTTGGCCAGACTTGCTTTGAGATTAACCATCTCTTCTCTATTATCCCCTGATGTCATCAACATAAACAATAAGAATGGTAGTCTTACCTTTTATCTGTTTAACAAATAGAGTATGATCTGCTCGACTCTGCTTGTACTCAAATCTTATCATTGCTTTGTGGAATCTACAAAAACCAGGCTCTGGGAGATTGTTTCAGGCCATATAAAGTCTTTCGCAGTTTACAAACTTTATCCTTGGTGAGATAAAGTAAAACCAGAGGGTATTTCCATGTATACTTCCTCCTCCAAGTCACCATGAAGGAATGCATTTTTTACATCTAATTGTTGAATATCCCGACCGAAATTTACTGCACATGAGATTATGGTACGGACATAGTTCATCTTCGCCAAATGTCTCCTGGTAATCAATCCCATGAGTTTGAGTATACCCTTTTGCAACTAGCCTGACTTTGAGTCTCTCAACTGTCCCATCTGGCTTCTGTTTGACTGTATATACCCATTTACATCCAACTGTTTTTTTTTCACAAGGAAGAGTAACTAGTTCCCATGTATCATTCGTCTTCAGGGCATTCATCTCCTCAATCATAACTTGCTTCCAATTCTCATTACTAATTGCTTCTCTCCACCCCTGAGGAACATATATTGAAGACAATGAAGAAACAAAGGAGTGGTAGGATGCATATAATTTATTATAGGCTACAAAATTAGAGATAGGTTGTTGAGTACAAGATCTAACCCCTTTTCTAAGAGCAATAGGAATGTCAGTATCATCAGAAGAACAAGTAGGTGTAGGATTCTCACCATTAGCATTATCAAGACTAGGTTCGGAGCAAGATTGGTGTAGTGGTGCAGAAATGGTGACCTTATTCTTGCATCTTCGAACATAGGTCCCCAACTCATGCTCAGGCTTAGGCAAGCTCATTCTGTCTAGCACATGACTCTTGTAACTGTAACTCCCCCTGTGTAGAAGTATTAGAAACAACAACAGGAACATAAGAAGATGGTATAGTAGAACTTGTAATACTAGCCTCAGGAGGAAGTTTCTCTTCATCAATCACATCCTCCCCCCTGAGGAGAAGGTGAAGAAGAATAAAAAGATTTCAATTCCCAAAAAGTTACATCAAGTAAGGAGGATGATAACATTTATAACCTTTTTGGGTTGGAGAATAACCAATGAAAACACACCTAAGAGCCTTGGGATCTAATTTTCCCCGAGTGGGAGATTTATATAGCACACACAACCAAAAACTCGAGGCGAAGGAGAAGGACTGGTCGTGTGTTGGAGAAAAGAGATGAGACTTTTATTCCCAAGAACTCGAGAAGGAAGGCGGTTTATAAGAAATGCAGCAGTCAGAACTGCATCTCCCCATAAAAATTTAGGGGTGTTCATGGTGAACATAAGAGTGCGGGCGACCTCTAGTAAGTGTCGATTTTTCCTTTCCATGACTCCATTTTGTTCTGGAGTTTTGACATAAGAGGTTCGAAGAATGATGCCATGTTGAGAAAGATAAGATGCAAAAGCATGATTATTACTATATTCACGACCATTATCATTATGGAGAATTTTGACTTTAGCTTCAAATTGGGTTTGAATCATTTTATGAAATTTCTGAAAACAACCAAACGCCTCATTTTTGGAACGAAGAAGATAAATCCAAGTGACACGAGAATGACAATCAATAAAGTTAACAATATTTATTTTGTTAAATATTTTATCATCTATCATCTATATATATATATAATTAGACACAAATATAGAAATATTTAATAATAAAATATGTGCCGAATCTCCCGCACCCAAATCTCCATATTTTAAGATTTGGCGAATCTTTCGAATTCCCGTATGATGCACCCGTATCTGTGCTTCGATAAGAGGCACAATATAGGGTTGAATCCTATAACGTGAAGACTTGTAATAGAATACAAAGAGAAAGCCTTATAAGCAAATATCAGTTAATGAAGAATGAGTTTGAGAATGGAGGGTTTCTCTATGGGTGGTCAAAGTTTTATTATTTTGATACGTTTTTTCTTTGAAATACTCAACGTGAAGGTTATTAAAATTAATCAAATTTGTGTTCATCTCTCAAAACATTTTTAGTGAATGAGAAAGATCAGTCTTTTGTGATGAAATGAGATCTGTTCTTGAAAGAGGAAGAAGATTTCCAATAAATAAAAAATGAATGATATGAGTGACTAGACAAGGATTAAAGTGTATCAGGTTGAGCAATTGTGGAAGGACTTGGGTTAGTTTGCGTTTTGGATTAGCTCCAAGAAGATTAAAGTGTATCAGGTTGAGCAGTTGTGTAAGGTCTTGGGTTATTTTGCGTGTTGGATTAGCTCCAAGAAATAATGTAGTACTAGTGATTGTGACAAAATTGAATTCTTACCTTTAATTATGTCAAAGAGGATTTGAAGTATGATTTTTTTTTGTGCTTTTAAGTTTTGTAAGTGCAAAGTTCTTTAGAGATTTTAATGAGAAAAATGAAATTTCGAAGTTGATTGTGATGGGATGTTGACTTGTGAAGTTTTATACTGTGATATATGGTTGGCCCTTTAAATTGATTCATATTATCTAATTATGAAATTATAGCGCCAAAAATTGTGAATTGAATCAAATTTTTTTGGTAAAAGCTCTTAAAAAGATGATAAATAATATCTAAATGCATAAAGAACACTATTTCTCGAGTTATAAAGTATAATGGGTGCTTATTATGTAAATCTGATTTATTTATGGAATAAAAAATAGAGTATATTACACCTTAAATGTGCGTAAAAATTATTTGTAACATAATTACATTGTCTACGCAAGTTACATGCCTTCATGGTAAGAAATGTGGGTTTGAATCCCACCATCTGACAAGCGATTAATAAGTATCATTTATAGATGATTACGGAGAGAAAATTTCCAAATAAAGAGTTTCTATATCTCCAAAGAGTGCAAAGTACCAAATCTACAAAACTTCTTGCATTCCACGTCATAAAAATCAAGTCCCAAGCAAGATTGTGGATTTTTCTTTTTTTGAGAATAATACTCCCTCCAGTCCACAAGCAGTCCCTTTTGCAAAATTTACAAAGTTCAATGAAATATTATTGTTCCATGTTTACCCCAAAATTTAATGAGGGTATAGTTTATGAGTGCTTACATGATAATGAAATTGTAATGATAAGTGTGAGGACTTTGCATCATTTTATACTATTATAAAAAGAAATGACTTTTTTGGAGCAAAAAAATTGTCAAATGACACTTTTTTTGTGAAACGAAGAGAGTAATAAATAGTAAATTGTAAATTGCCTGTCATAAATAGTAATAACTAATTTAGATTCGGATGAGATGATGAGAAATGCTGTTTCTTTCTTGAGTTTCCGTGTGTGCACGTTCGTGCGCGTGTGCCTGAGGGAGGGAGGGAGGGTGGGGGAGGGAGGGCTGCATATTTTAATCTTAAAGAACTTTAAATATAAAGGATTTATTCAAAAGAAAAAGTTGGTGTTTTACTTGAAATACGGGCTAGGGTGTATTTAAGAAAAAGTTGGGATATTTCTTTTTGGAAATATTCTAATTTTTAAACTAATAGGTCGACCTGGATTTGATCTGGTTGCAAATCAATAAAATTGAAGCAACGCTTGATAACTTAAATGATAGAAAGGTGGAGGTTTGATTACTTTTTACAATGTACTTGATTCTTCCTCCATTTTTTATTATATGGATATTTGTATTTGGTCTTTGTATCTGTTTGGATTATTTTTCCGGTTGTACTTCCTTTCCTTATTATTAGCATGATATATTGTTGGTGTCTCTTTCTAATAGCTTAAACTTTTAGATGAATTGGTTACTTAACATATCAGAATTCTGGGTGTGCAACAAGGTCTTGAGTTCAAATCTTCCCAACTGCACGTTGACTTTATATATTAATTTAATAGTGCAAATGCACTTTAGCTTGTCCATTCTCCAAGTTGCATTTGAGGGGGAGTATTAACATGATATATATTGTTAGTGCCTCTTTCTAATAATTTAAGCTTTAGATGAGTTGGATACTTAACATTTTATCTTCTGGATAATTGCCCTACTTATTACTTTTCATTAGCCTTCTATATCTGGCAGGCAAAGGTTTTATCTAAGATTAAGCTTTTTGTGTGGTTGGTCTATAGTTCTTGGTAGGTTAATTACTAATGACGTTTGACTGAGCTGAAGACCATACAAATTATTATCTTCTAATGCCTGTATCATATTTTTGTTGGATAGTGAGACTCATTCTCCTTCTTTTCTGTGTTGGTCGGTGCTTAGGAAGCTTTGGTGTTATTTGTTTAGTTTCTTGGGGGTGAGTTGGGTCCTTCTAGTATGGAGAACCTGCTTTTTTACAGATATTGGGGCACTAGTGGCAATATGGATTGCAAGATCTTGTGGAGATGTGTGTGATTTGTAATTTTATGGGGATTATGGACATACCGGAATTATAGGATCTCAATGAGCCAATCTATAGGTCCACCATTGTGAATTTTTGTATAATATGGATAGTCTCTTCTGGTGTTTCTCATTAGGCTTCGGTGTTGGGGTTTTTCTGGGGGTCACTTCTCCTGATTTTCATCATAATTGAGAGAGAATACTGCATTGAGAATGTTGTATTTTCATTCCACTAGTCTTACCTTCTCTTTGTATCTTCCACTGCCTTATACGTATCTATTAAAGTACCTGTTTAAGCAGCTCAATACCTGTATTTTTAATCACCTCATTGCTTGGCCTCTCATATTCTGTGTCACGCTCTTAACATTTTCTCCAGGATCAAGCAAGTTACAAACATGGTTTAAAAGCAGTTCCGTAATGCTCATTCTAGTGTCTGCTAGGATTTGGATTAGAGACTATTTTTTAATATTGTATAATGTGCTTTATTCTTTTGACGTGTATTCTTGTCAGTCTCAAAGGTTCTTAGTCTTTCTAGAGAATATGTTTTATACATAGGTCATTCTCTATATGTGTGTGTTTATGTCCTTCAGTTCTACTTGATTGCACTTCCCTCAGATTATTTTTAGGATCAGGGGGTTACATTTAATATGATCAATAAGGCTTCACGATCATTTTGGAAAGCTATAGGATCCTGAGTGAGTCGTACACAGATCCGATTTTAACTAGCATGTTAGTCTGTTATACGTTGAATGCATCATATGGCACCAGGCCACCAAATTTCATTGTATGAGTTGTCATCACCTTGGCACTTTGTGGCCAGCATTCATCAGGATTGTTTTACAAGTTTGTTTTGAGACAGGTGAACAATTTTGAATATAATTGCCATAGAGGGTTAGCTGATGGGACTGATAAGCTGATCACGCTTGTCATAATTTCCTGCACTAAAACTTTTGAAATTGGTAGAAAGTTATCAGTTGTGCATCCTTTAAGCAGGAATGGCTTAAATATGCTTTTATTTATTATTTAAATTTGTAGTGACACAATGATTGGTGCAATGCCTTTAGTATAGAAGTTATTTTGCTTTACCTTATGTTTTTTATTTTTCGAATTTAATTTTTCTTCTTGTTGGTTGTTTCCCACTGTGTTTGGTTTTTTCTTTTTCAGAGGTAACTTGGGTGATCATAAGGCTGACGTTTTCTTGTATGAATATTTGCAGAGAAATTGATGTATTTTTCCGAGTCATTTGATGCAAAATTGTTTCTATCTCGAGTACACGAAGAGACAAGTGCAGCAGATTTGGAGGCTGGTGCTCTTGCTTTAAAAAGTGATCTTGAAGGAAGGACTACACAGAGAAAACAACTTGTTAAAGAAAATTTTGATTGCTTTGTCTCTTGCAAAACTACGATTGATGGTAAGTTTTGCATCACACCATACATGCGATTATGGCCTTTTTTGTTTTATGAAGAAAAACTTTCATCATGTCATTTGACTATTTGAGGCATTTTTGGGGTCAATATGCAGCTTCTTACGTTTATTATTCTTCCTTAAAAAAGATTGTTATATGTGAAGCTCTTGACAATGGTATATTTTTTTATTTAAATTATAATGAGGATTTTTTTGATGATTTTGCAGATATCGAGTCAAAATTGAAACGCATTGAAGAAGACCCTGAAGGTTCTGGAACAACTCATTTGTTTAATTGCATTCAAGGAGTCAGTTCAGTGGCTAATCGTGCTTTTGAGCCTTTATTTGAGAGACAGGTAGTTGGGATTCAAAATTTAGTTTAGTTCAGTTTAATTCTTTTCGACTACATCGTCAGTCATGATGAGTTTGATTCATTTCCTTAAAAAAATGTATTTAGGCTCAAACTGAGAAGATCCGGTCTGTCCAAGGAATGCTTCAGAGGTTCAGAACGCTATTCAACTTGCCTAGTGCAATTCGTGGAAGCATTAGTAAGGGTGAATATGACTTGGCGGTTCGAGAGTACAGGAAAGCGAAGTCGATTGTGCTGCCCTCTCATGTACAGACTGATATTCTTATACTTTATGCTTTTTGGTTGTTTAGTATTGCTATCTCTTATTTTCTGCTACAATGGTCTTTTAAGCTTAATTGCTTTTAGATGTTTGGAACTGAAGCCCTTTTCTGGCTGCACCTTATATGGTTACAGATACCATCATTTTTCCCTCTCTTTCTATCTCCTTTATTGAGCTCCATATTTTTATTATATAATTTCAATTGTTTGATCAATTTGTACTTGATAAACTTACTTGATTTCTTCTATACCCACATAACTGTGCCTATTTATAATGTAGATATTTTTCATCTCTGTTCTGATTGTAAGCTTTAGACATTGAGTTGGTTCCGCGGGATTTTTTTTTTGTTGCTAAATTATTCCACAGGAATTTTATGTTTATACTTCTTGTGAATCACATATTTATGTTTTCAGCTTGTAATCATCAATGTTATTTCATTAATAAATGTAAATGACTGGTTGGAATAAATAAGGTTTCCTAGCTGTAACACTCACTATAAAAGTTTGGTATATTTTAGCTCAAAAGTAGCGAAGGATACCTTTTTCCGGTTTTCAGTTGACAACCCTATTCCCTCTTTGGAAGATGCTCTCAAAGCATGTTCTCTTTTCCATCACTTATAGGTATTTTTTGGGTTTGGGTTTGGGTTTGGGTTTGGGTTTGGGTGCATAATTGAAGTTAAGATCCTTGAATGTTGCCTTAGATTTTTGTAGTTTAAAGCAGAAAAGTAATTTGTGGTTGGGGTTGGTGATGGTTTTTAGTAAGATATTGGTTACAAAAGTCACATAGGTTTCCTTTTTCATGGGGGTTAGGGTTTTCGTTGCTCTTTTCTTCCATTGGTTTAAATTTCATAAACAAAATACTCCCTCCGTTCTAAGATAAAAATCCTGGTAGACTTTTCACGCATATTAAGAAGATGAATAAAATGACAAAATTGTCCATAATAATGTCATTAAATATGGAGAGAGAATTAGAATAAGAAAAGTATGAGATATTTAATGCTACGGTATAATAGGAAAATGTGTAAAAGTTTGGTTATTAAAGGAAAATGGACATTTAACACGGGACTACCCAAAATAGTAATAAGGACTTTTATCATGGGACGGAGGGAGTATTTAATTTCGTTAGGAAGGCAATTTTTTTCCTCCAGCATCTTATAGCAACTGTTGATATTCCAACATTTTTTGTGATATAGCAAATGGAATGCACACTTTATAATTTTTGGTATTAAGCTATTATTGTTTATATAGTTATAAAATCGGAGCCTTGTACTGAATATCTCGTTTTCTCATCTGTGCTCCTCAGACCTATTAAAAATGGTTTTGTGTTCAAATAGTTCTATTAATTTATTAACAATATCTGAGCAGTAAACGGGCTCGACAGGGCTAAATAAATATTTTGTTTTATTGAATTATTTATCCTGAAGAAATTTACTAAGCATTTGATTCATGTGCAATGCATGTGGCACTGTGTAATTAATTGAATTACTTGCATATAATTGATTACAAGTTGATGTATGGAGTTATTTTTGTACTCATGAAAAAAATGTATTTTATTGTGTATTTTCAGGTGGGAATACTAAAACGTGTTCTTGAAGAGGTTGAAAAAGTAATGCACGAGTTCAAAGGCATGCTTTACAGGTCCATGGAAGATCCACATATCGACCTCGCAAATGTAAGTTCATTGTATACTTATTGATAAATATGTATATATCTTTTATATAGTGAGAAATATTGTCATACAAGTGTCATCAGTGATGGCAATGTAGAATATCTTGAAGCAATAAAACCATAAAATACTGTTGGCTTGATTTTGTGTATGCGTCTTCATTTCCACTGTAGTAAAAGATCGACTTAAAAGCACAACACCAGAACATACCTGATGGACAAATCATGCGCAGGAATATAGAATAAAGCATTCTTTTTTATCACATTACTAGTATACAGTTCTAGTCATGCACTCTATCATGTTTTATGAGTCATGAAATTAATAGATATTGTCTGGGAAATGATTTGGTTCCAAATTATAGACATTCTTTCACTCGTCCATTGACAAGCACACATGCACAGTCGTACTTGAGCATGTTCAGCAGGTCTATGCATTCAGGTCAGAGTTGTTAAGGCATTTAGGCAGTGCCTAACATGGACTTTCGGCGAGGCAATTTTATTTGGAAGAGATTGCTTTAGATCAGACAGTGGTTTTGGAAGTTCCAAGGATGGGAAGGTATTATGCTGTTGTGCTTTCTTTGTTATTCTGTAGGGCATTTGGACGGAGAGAAATGCTAGAGTAGTGGTGGTAGTTATATGACTCTGACGTTGCTTTGGGAGAGAGAGTTCTATTCTTGCTTCACTTGTGGTATAGGAGCACTTTACAGGGGTAACTGATGTCCATAGAGATTGGTTGGCTGTTCTACTTTAAATCTTTCATTTCCTTGCACTGTATTTTAAGGACTCCTTTTCCTCCCTCTTTGTAATTCTCCTTGCTAATAAAATTACTTCTACTATCTAAAAGAAAACATGGCCTTCCACCGAGGCATGTCATCGGTGTAAAATGATTATATCTTTCCGTATGTTAATAGAACTCCTCTCATGCTCAGAGAAGTTAGTAATGATAGCGTGTGTTACATGGTGTGGTGGCTTGAAGCATATTTATCATTAAAATGCATGCCAAGCATGGTGTTTTTAACTAAATGGTCCGACTACCTCAAGCTGGGTGGGTCATCTTAAGGGTTCTCTTGATGCCTAAAGACAACGTGGTCATGGTGGTTACTTGGGTTACTATGCAATATTCAAATTGTTTATGTGAGAAGTAAATCCACAGATTAACTTCATTTAAAAATAGCTTTCAGAAAAGTGCCCCCTGGTCCAAGGATGTCAAATATATATGTATGAACCATCGAAGGAACAACACAATGAGGCCACTTGACCGTTTATTGGATGCAGGACAGCAATTTGAAGATGATGAAATTGATAGAGAATAAGTTTTAACAACAGAAAATTAACTAGCACTTGGGCACCACTCCTAAACCACTATGATCTTCCAACCGCAGTCAAGGCAGGAAAATATTTCAAAAATCTCAATATCAATAATAATAATAATAATAATAATAATAATAATAATTTGTCTGTGTGCATTGCTATTTAAATATAATAAAAATCTTAGTTAAAGGTTTTTGGTAGGAATAATAAAAGGACTAAAGGACTAAAATACTCTAAATCACTATTAAATATCATAACTACCCACTATTAAATAAAATATATAATTACATCAATTTGTACCAAATTAAACATCATAAAAAAAATAAATACATCAATTTGATTTGGCTCTATATGTGTGTGTCCCATCACTTATAGTTCATGATGTGAACATTTTAAAGCATGTTGCACAGCTGCCAGCCTGCTACAATCATGTTGGACCTAATGCTGGGTAATGGGGGGTTCAGCTACATGTAGGCGACAACTTTGGCTGCAGTGCCACCTTGATTTAGCTGCTGATTTATTGTCTTATGTTAGAGTCACCTATATTATTTTAAAATTATCCAAAAACATTTGCTGGTACTTAATTTCTTTTTCTATTTTTGTACAAGTTTTAGTGGCTAATTCATTTATCAATATTTTCATTGAGGAAATTGAACTTTTGTCTGGTGCCTCGTGTAGCTTGAGAACATTGTGAGGCTCTTGTTGGAGCTGGAACCTGAGATGGATCCTGTATGGCATTATCTAAATATACAGGTGAGCAAATTTGTAAATGTACTATGCTATTATCTTGTTTTCTGGACAGTTTAGCATCTTTGTTAGTTTTTGAAGGTTCCAAGTTTGTTCACCTCTCTTGGAGGTCATCTCCTTCAATCTGTACAAATTCAGTGCAAAAAAAAATAAAGATTTGCTATTCCGAGGTAGACTGAAATTTTTAGGTGTTTTCTTCTGACACTTCTACACCCTGTAGTGAGTTTACTATGTTTGTAATTTTCACTGATTTTCAGGTGTAGGAGGCTGCTGACTTATGATTTGAAATCTAGTTTTTTGTCCTTTGTATAATTTTATTTTATATCGTCTGTTTGACAGAATCACAGAATTCGAGGTTTGCTTGAAAAATGCACTTTAGATCATGAAACAAGGATGGAACAATTGCAAAATGAGACGCAGGAAAAAGCTCTGTCTGATGCAAAGTGGAGGCAGCTTCAGCAAGATTTGAATGGACCTGTAAGTGGAACTACTAAGAAGTATATTCTCATATTAATTTAAAAGCTAGTCAGTTAAGTAACTCATAATGTATAACCCATTTCTCATCTACTGCCATCAGTCGGATGACGACTATGGAAACACCAATGTACTGGGAGATTCGCAGGCACTAGACTTGAGTGGTGAAGAAGTTGATGCTCTTAGAGGAAAGTATATCCGCAGATTAACTGCAGTGCTTATTCATCATGTACCAGTCTTTTGGAAAGTAGCTCTTTCGGTTTCTAGCGGAAAATTTGCAAAGGTATTTTACAGCTCTAATCATTTCAAGTATCTGCAATTGCATTGCTGACGTAACCTTTAACAACGAATGTTCAAGAACTTCCTTCTGCCTGTGTGAATTGCAATTAAAGTCTTTGCACTTAATAGCATGTATGGTGTAGTGTTGTCATTTAATTTCTTCATCTTTCAAGATCATTTGATTGCAATGCTTGTTATGCAGCTTAGCTTCCCCCTTGGATAAGAGTGTGTATATTAAAAAGCACCTAAACAGTTGGTGTGAAAGACAAGGAGAGGCATACTGTTTAGCTCCTCGCTTTAGTTTTGAGTCTCTTGTTTTTTTGGCTTTACGAAACTTATTTAGGATCCATAGTTTGATGTTTTTGATGAATTATTGTTTTGAGCAAAGATGCACCTCTCTCTCTGTAATCTGTATGCTCCTATGTGTGTAGAGGACAATTTTTTCTATATTGTTCAGATGTTAGGGCTGTTTGGTGTCCTTTTTAATTGTTTATACTGCATTCTTTGGCACGTTTAATGAGGCTTGGGTGTGTCCTTGGTCTGTGAAGGATTGTTGCTGGTCTGATTTTAGGGTTTGACTTTGGTAGGAGCAAGGATGGTAAGGTTCTTTGGAAGTGTGTGTGTGTTTTTTAATAACAATAACAATTATTATTTACCTGTAGTTGTGGAGTTTATGAATGGAATGGTATTTAGGGAGCAGTTCTTTCCACTGCACTTGCTAAGTGACAAATTGATTTTCATCGAGTTGCTGTCGTTGTCTGCCATGTTCCAATAACTCGCACCTAACTTGGGGACCAAAAGCAAACTTGGAGACCCCACTTCTTAAATGAGTCGATGACTAACGAGTCTCTAACTTTATTTAATTTCTACTGCGGTCCTTGACCTTATACAAGCTATATAGATACGTCCCTCATTGAGCTCTATGTAATCTGATGCTGCCTCTATAGGTTGCTGTTTGCTAGTGCATTGAGACATTTAATCTGCAAGACTGCAGTAAATTCCAAGCCTGTGCCGGTTTCTAGAGGAACCGGTTGTTTTAGTGGCCCTTTCTTCATTGCAAACATGAGATTTGTGTAATGTTGCTGCTTCTATCTGATATGTTTACACGTTTCATGCCTTTAAGAATGTATTATGAGCTGCAGCTCAGCTGCTTCAAGTGCAACATATGTAATATATGGTATGTGTGAAGCCTATTTTTTTTCTAATTATTTGTCCTTCTCAAGTAAAGTTGAACTTGGTTTATTGTTTCTTGGTTTTGTGTCTTCATAATTAAGCTAAGATAATTTATCCATCTCATGCTCTTCATTTATTAACTCTTTCCTTTTTAATTTATGTTTTACCTTTGTTTCAGTCTTCCCAAGTTTCTGGTGAAACAAATGTTAACACTTCTGCAAATAAAAATGAAGAAAAAGGGGGAGATGGAAAGTTTTCGAGTCATTCTCTTGATGAAGTTTCTGGAATGATACGCAGTACTATTTCCGCATATGAATCTAAGGTAGATACACTTTCTTGCATTACTTGGTATCGAATTGCTAGTTATGGCAGGACCGCAGGATCATGCAACTGCCTTACTTTCAGATATAGTTCTGCAAAAGTTGCTTGGGATGGCTGTGCTGTAGTGTAATACCACCTCTGTCCCCCACAAGATGCCTGAAAGTACAAAAAAAAAATTGTCCACCAAAGGATGTCTTAAGTACACAAATCAAATATAAATTATGTATAAAGACTAGTGTACATATCAATAATATACTTAAGTGGGGTCCATTAGTTTTAAGAAAGAAAAATATTCACTACTATACTTAAAATTGAACTTATTTACTCACCTCTATTTTAATTCTCTTTATTTGTGTGGAAAGTGTACTGAACACATTTTTTGGGGACGGAGGTTGTAGCTGGATGGAGCATGAACTTTACCAAATAAGTTTGGGCATTTTTATGGGACTGTTTTGTATAAGAATAATCCTATGTGCACAATTCATGCACACACAATTGTGCACGGTCAGTACTACTCATATAATATATAGTAGAAAGAATGATGTTAAAAATTCATAAACCTTATCAGTAATTCAGATGGTAGGGCTCATGTACTATTTCCTTTCTTTCTTAATACTGTTTGTTGCACAACTATTATAGTTATGCACAGTTTGTACAAATCAAAGTAGTCTTTGTTTAATGATACATATTGAATATGCCAAGTATCTGTGGCTACTAGCCACAAACACCGCGAGCCATGTTTGTCCTGAAACTTTGCATAGGTAACAGGTCTGCTTTTGTGCATAAGCACTTTCTCAGCTTAGAACAGATACACATCTTTTGTATTACTTTTCTCCACTCTTATTTTTAAAGTTACAGAATTTAAAGTATGCTCATGCTAAGGGAGCGATTTATGAGTTTGAAAATTTCTGTTTAAACTCTATAGCTGACATTGTAGGATATAGTTGTTTAAAACTTTGTCTGGCTACTTGAGATTTCAAGCAGCACAGACTGGTTACTAGATTATCTACTGACTTTTGCATACTTTATCTGGTTGTTGGATCTTGATTTATTAAAAGGAAATGTAAAATATTCTACTTGGTCAACAATAGAAGGTAACTGTAAGAGAAATTTATTCCTTATTAACGTAACATCTCAATTATCGGTACCGAATAAAGAATGATGACTTGTCAAACATTCAACAGAGTTGGATGAGTCAGTTTAGGAAGCCTACTTAATAAAATTGAAAGGTAGGTGGGGATTGGTCTTGGGTGTCATTCTGGATAAACTAATGCATATAATGTCTGTTGATAGTGGTATAAGCAAGCCAAGAGTTTGTGAGCTATCAAGGAGCCTGTTCAGAATTGGCTCATTTTTGTTGTTTGAGCCATGTCGGGTTGGGTGTACCCATTAGGAATTTAGGATGTTTTCAGAGTATGAAACATATATGATTATTCAAAACGGTACACGATAAGTTTAGCCAAGCTTTCACTCTGGCAGGAGAATAGACTTTGTGATGGTTTACCAACTTATTGCTTGATTCAGGCTGTTTTCGGCTATGTTTCTTATGTTCTGTAGACTGTGTGAAGAAAAGACAAAAAGAAAGAACTAGAAAGTTGAACCTGTGCTTATGTACGTCTGGTCTGTTGTGTCAAGAAAGAGTCCTGTATTGTTGGGATCTCTGATGGTTATTATTCACTATTTAGAAGGCACAGTTGACCATCACATGCTCTATAAGTGCCAAATTAAGAGTCCATCTTTCCCAAGTTGATTGCTATAACGTCGAATTTTGAAGGAAATTTTGACTGTTACATGGGAACTCTCTTTATGCCACAGAGATCAATGCTGTCTTGAATTCCAGGAGTACATTTGGATTTATTAGAGAATATTTTTGTATAGCTCTTTCTGTGCACAAATCTTTGTAGCTTTTAGGGTGGGAGAAATGGCAGAATCCTTCAGGAACAAGCTTAAGGTCGAACAACCTTAAGGTAGCTAGTTAAAATCCCTATATCTTTGAGGCTGAATTTACCTATATAAAAAAAAAGTTTTGTAGCTTTGAGTTCCATTTCTGATTATTTTTTCCTTTTTATGCCATTGCCTTGAGATAAACAAATTGTTCAATTTATTTAATACTACCAGAATAAGCATTAGGCTCTGCCACACTAAAGGCGTGATTGTTGAAGAAATCGAAAATGCTGTCATTATCACTACAAAACTAGAAGAAGAAAAAGGAAAAGTTAAAGAGATGTCATCATTCTACACTTACAGTTTGCTAAATTAATTTTTAAAAACAATTATGAATGAGATTTTGCATTGGCTACATGTAATGATAACAGTAGGTAAACATATTAGGAAAACTGGTTGAAAACAATGACTTGAGTTCCGATGACTGATGCAGGGTATAGAATCTCTACAAAACGTGCACCTTTTGTGCATATATACTTTAAATATGAGCAGGTGATTTCAAGGTTTGAGCCTTTCACAAAGATAAAAGCAGTAATTATATAAGCTTATTTTTCTGTTTATGCTTTTAAAGCATCATCTTTTTCAAGATTACTGCGAGCTAAGGATTTGTTTCACTGTTTATTGGCTAGTTGTTTATCAGATTACTGGAGCTAAATGAATCTAGTATATTTGTACAGGTTCAGAGCACATTTAAGGATCTTGAAGAATCTAATATTCTTCGGTCATACATGAGTGATTCCATTACGGAGATATCTAAAGCATGCCAAGCATTTGAGGCAAAAGACTCGGCACCTTCAGTTGCTGGTAAGTAAACTTTTTTTTTTAGCTAACAGTTTGTCTCAAATTGTACTGAGTGTGCTGTTTGGTGACCAACAGTAACGGTGTTGCGAACACTTCAGTCTGAGATTACAAAAATTTACATACTAAGACTTTGTTCATGGATGAGGACATCAACTGAAGAGTTATCAAAAGAAGAATCTTGGGTCCCTGTGTCCATTCTTGAAAGGAACAAATCTCCATACACAATTTCTTCATTGCCACTAGCTTTCCGCATAATTTTAGTTTCGGCAATGGATCAGATCAACTTGTAAGTTTCCCATCTTATTAGAGAAAGGATATAATATTCTCTAGTTCAGTCGTTTCGCCCATTCTTCTCACATTCAAGTCAGAGTTTCTCACTGTTATTGTCCAACAAGCAAATAAAAATAAAAAAATGTAGAAATAATAGAATTTGTTGTTACTTGTATTGTATAATAAAGAGAATATTTATAAGGTCATAGGTCAGTAAAACATGCATGGCGAACTTTGATTACCTATCTCTGAGGTGGTCTTAGATGATAAAGGCCTATAATAGATGGATTTTGATTTTTTTTTTCTGGTCATAGCCCTCAACACTCGAGAGAGTCAGGTACCTCTTGACCAGGCTATTGAGGTTATCATCCCGCCAACAGAACATTGCTGCATGTGGGGTGGGAGGTATAGGATTAAGGGCATTGTTACTGAGTAGACTCTGGTTAGAAAACATGGTGTATGTCAATCTTCACTTGCTCATGGTAATAGCACAGGCTACCAATATGAAGCAGATATGATGAGGGGCACAACAATCCTTAAAGTTAATTTTTTGTTCTTTAGCCTTTTCAATGGGTAGACATTGATACAATTGGTTTTGTTATGTTAAAATATTTGAGGACTTATGGTAGTGTAGGTATTATTTTTATTTAACACATGTAGTTATTTTATTTAAGTAATTAGGGTAGTTTATTCTTTTAAATCGAGATTAGGGTTTGGGGTTTTACTTTAAAAATGCGTTATGCGTTCCACATCATATTGTTTGTTTCTAATCCAAGTAGGATTGATATTATCTCAACATAGAGTATTCCAAGACAGTAAATTTGAACATTGTAAATTTGACTAAATATTTAAAAAATCATAATAATTTATGAAAGTAAAATTGGCCTTATTTTCTCTTTAAATTGCTCCTTCAACCCTGGGTTACATAGTTCCATTGGTGTATGCTTATTTGCTCCATCAGTTTTACAATTCTTTTTTGTGAACACTGAATAATAAAGTAAATATTGAACAGAATTAACACATCAAGCTATGTAGAAAGTTAGTATAATCGTTTAATTTATAATATACATCTATATTGTGATGGGAGCATATCCCTACCAGCCACCTACCCCTGGGACACCCCATTAGAAAAATAAGCTTTTTCTTAATGAAGTTGTAACTTTTCCCCCCCTTTTTTGGGGAGAAGAACTTGAATTCTGTGGTTTCTTAATCCTTTTATGCTGTTGTTACTATATTCAGTTAACTTTGCAAGTGATTGATCTTTTCTTCTATTTTTCCCAATATTTTTTCCAGGATGGTTCAGTCTTTATGGAGTGAAGCTAAGAAGTCGGAAGACATCTTTATGCAGCTTCAAGAAATTCAAGAATCTGCTAGACTTGCATTTTTGAACTGTTTACTGGATTTTGATGGTGCGATGGATGAGTTTATTGCCTCATGTTTTGTTCATTAGTATTTTAAGAAACAAGTGCAGTACTTTACTATGATCTTTACATTTGTTGTGTGTTAATCAGGTCATCTGGAGCGCATTGGAGGGGAGCTTGCCCATAGTAAATCAAATAAAGAAAGTCCACATTTCCAAAATGGATATCCTCTTGATCCTCTCCAACAATCATTTGATCCTCTACCAGAAAGTGTCATTCATCCTCTTCAACAACTACTAATGGTCTTGAGTAATATTGGGTATTGCAAGGATGAACTTTCTCGTGAGTTGTACAACAGATACAAACATATCTGGCTGCACTCCAGGTTGGTACAGCCCCTTAGTACGTTTATTTGACGGCTTATAAACCTGGATGCATAGATGTTATTACATCTGATATCTTGCGTCTGTGAGATGTATCAAATTTCTGGCTTGTCACAGCATGTATATGCCACTGAATCTATTCCGTAATTGCTAATAATTAACTTGAAGTATAATCCAACCTAGTGTAACCTGGAACGTGATTCGATACTGCACGTGGAACGAAAACGAGAACATCGAAATGGGGAAGTTTTTTTTTCTTTTCAGAGCAAGTAAATATATCTACTAGATGGTAAGGAGGTTAATACGGGACATTACAGTCTCGCCTGCTTCATTCTTGACATCCCTCAACAAGCAATCCATTTGTAATGACCCAGGTCTCCACCCATCCAAAAGGAGTAATTATAAAGTTAGAAAAACAAATTTAGGAAGTCACTTGTAGCCTTGTAGGGCTGAATCCTTTGTGAAAGGAAGTTTTTTTTTCTTTCCCTTTTTTCTTTTTGGCAAGTAAATATATCTACTAGATGGTAAGGTATTTAATATGGTATGTTAAAGTTACAGCTGTTTCATTCTAGACATCCTTATCAAGCAATCTATTGAGCTAATATTTAATTCCCACTAGTAAGGGATGGACACTTATGAGCAATATTAACACTTACTGGTAGTGTACTGTATCATATCAATAGCAGTTAAATTTTGGTTTAGGGACCCTACCAATAATATTTTAGATTGCATGATGAGGACTCAAAGATGGAACGATGCGGTCTTTCTGATACCGTATATTTTTTTTTGTTTACTGGTAATGATCCTTGTTTGCAAGTGGCTGCCCAAGTCTATTGTGGTAACTCCTTGTATATTCCTTTTGCAATGAAGACTTGAGCCATTACATAATCTACCCATGGTTTGAAGAATCGTGAATTTTTAGATTCATCTTTCCGATTGATTTTAGTCTCCATACTTTAAATGTAATTAATATGAGTAATGTTAGGGGTCTCAAATAGGTCAAATGACATGTCATTGAATATTATAATAATAATTATGGCATAGCCAATCACATGAGATCTATCCAACCAATGTTATGGTGACGCATCATTTGTGACACTTTTTGAGACCCCTAGCATCACCCAATTAATATATGTATGGTAAATAGGTGACTATGTTCCTTAAATTTTTAGCTCTTATACATTATTAATCAACTTATTTTTCTTTTTAACTTTCATTATTACTACTTTTCTATTCCCCTTCCTCTAATATTACCCATCGGTTAGGCTCCTCTCAGCCCTTGTTACTACACTGCTCAGTTCCCAAATGGAAAACCAAAATTGTTGCTAAACTAACTTTTGGCGATTTACAGTATTTCATATATATATATATATATATATATATATATATATATATTTATGTGATTTCTCTACACACTTTCATTTGTCAAGCTTACTGTTGGCTGGGTGCATCTTGTCTTATTAATATACTTGAGGTCGCAAAAATGTTTTTTGATTCACTAACTGAGGTTCAGTTTGAGTGATGCTATCATATCTATGACTACAGCAGGGGAAAGGACGAGGAGGATACTGATATGCAAGATTTGGTTATGTCTTTTTCTGGACTTGAAGAGAAGGTCCTTGCACAATATACTTTTGCAAAGGTATAACCAAACTTATGTCCGGTATAACTATGAATGTTGATTTTGCACAAAAATATGTGTGTAAACTAACTGCTTATTGATGTCTGGGATGATTACCATTTGCAGAGGGGATCACATTTTTTGTTGGGATGTTTTTTTTTGGGGGGTGGGGGAGATGTATTTTCAAGTCATACTGAACCCATGTGTTGGATTTGGGTTTGCTACTGTGCAAGCAACTTATTTTTTCCAACTAATCTGTATGGTTATTTTCAGCTATATATCTACTGAAACATGTGAAGATTCCTTAGTTTTATGCCATTATTTTGTTTGTTAACAGAGGTTGGTTCTTCAGGTTATGATTCTGTGGTTAGTGTAATGCTCAATGAAGCAAGAAGTCAATAAATTGGAACTACCATAATTTTTAGAATAATTGTTTGCCCTCGACATTGTCTCGTATTTGGTGTTGTTTCTCATGTTGGAAGGGGGTAAATCAAGTCTGGCAGCAGAAATTATCTAATGCCTTGTAATGCTTTTCCATAAGAAAAAAACTTGTTAATGTGCCTTCCATCAATATTTAGAATCGTATACCATCTTCTATGTTTTCTCGGGCAAATTTTATTAGAGCTTGCATTTGCAAACTATTTGTTGATGTCTTTGGAGTGCAATGGGAAGTGCACTGCAAATAAAGTAAGAAAATAGTGAAATAATTTGTTATTCCCTTGTTTTCCGACATTTCTATGAACATTGCTTTTTCGCAAAATCGTATATATCTTTACGGTATCTTGCGAGGGTGTGCGAGATGCTTGCAGATGGAGTTATTGCACACTCTAGTAGTCACCGCATGCCGAGGTACTTAATATGTGCTGGCGGGACACATCCAACCAATGATCTACAAAAATTTTCTTGTTTTTCTTAGACTTGTTTCCCATCACCCCTACCATTTGTTAGCTCTAATACACTAAATCATATTTTGACTATATTAGAAGTTGTGTCAATCTTAATGGCACGTACCCTAATCGAAAGTTAAGTCCTGAATTATTAGCTTAACTTTTGGCTTAATCTTGGGAATATGATGTATTTTCCGATTGCGTGTTTTTTTTTGGATGTAAGCCCTCGCTTGATAAGACACTCGGTATCCTCGTTGAAGGTCCGATTGACACTTTGCTCAGTCTTTTCCATGAAAACAAAGAGAGAGATCTTAGATCATTGGATGCAAATGGTTTCATCAAATTCATGCTTGAGGTGAATATCTTTGTTTCTCTTTTCTTTTCTTTTCTCTTTTTTTTTTCTTTTGCTGCAATTGTATCTAATCGAACTTCTGATGTTTCTGAAAACCATTGGTGCTTAAAGTAGAACTGTTTTTGCCTGCCAGATATACAAGTGTTATAGCAACTTGATACAAAATTTATATTTTTGGGAACTTGAAGATGAGATTCGTTATTAGCCTCCTTTCCAATCTGCTTTAGATACCATGTTATTTGTGTGGTTCCTATATAATAGAGAATAAAACTAAGATGACGAAGATTCTTATTCTATGTAGTTTCTAGTTGAAAACATATTAAAAATTAGCAATACAAGTCTTACAAATGTGTGTTGCAGATTCAAGTGATTACTATTACTGAGATGCCTGATTCACTTGCTCAGCTAGTTGATTGTTTGCCATGCATTTCTTGCAGCTTGAATATTTTGAGACCATATTGAATCCTTACTTTACACATGAGGCAAGAGAGTCACTAAAGTCTTTACAAGGGGTCTTATTGGAGAAAGCCACAGAGAGTGTGACTGAGTCTGTTGAGACTCCAAGCCATCACCGCAGGCCTACACGTGGAAGTGACGATGTTCTTGCTGATGAGAGGGCGACTGTTTCACCAGATGACCTGATTGTAAGAAATTTCCCATTTGTTTAATTTCTTGTTTTTTATATGGTTGACCTTTAAAGAAACACTGGCCTTGGTGACAATTGTCTTGTGTTCTTCAATTAGATTCTTTCTGAAACTTGCTCTGCTATTTCACTTCTTTTTTTTCCCACCTTTTCTTTTTCAAGCTTCCCCCTGAGATATATCATGCTACTCTAACTCATCTCAACTTAACGGCTCGACCACTTGGTCTACACTTCGTGATGTTTTAGCATTTTTCTCTATATGAAATCATTTTTTCTAAGCCACATTTTACTCTTACCCTGCACTGTCACTTGGTGTCGGCTCATGGTCATCTCCTCCTAACAAATGCTTATCACAGTCCTCACTAATCATGTGGCTATTAGTGATTATTGAATGTGCTTAGTTGGTTTTTCTAGACCAGTTGGTAAATTGCCTGAGAATTGGACCTCAAGTTGGCTTTTATATGAATCATCAGGCAGTGACCATCTTCATAATTTTATCTTTCCTGTTGTTACATGATGGTTCTTCCTCTAATATACTTTCCCTGCATTTTTTCCTGTTTGCTTAGGCTCTTGCCCAGCAGTACAGCTCTGAACTACTTCAAGCAGAGCTTGAGAGGACGCGAATCAACACAGCATGCTTTATAGAGTCATTTCCATTAGACATGGTCCCAGAATCTGCCAAAGCTTCTATTAGAGGATCAATGGATTCTCCCAGCAGAAATTTCAGAGGCACACAACCTGTTGTTTCCCAAGGCAGGCAGAGGCGTAGATGATCAGTAAGCACATAGATCATTATTTGATTCTTTTTCTTCCCATAGTATGTGCAATTGTTGTACGTTTGTGATCTATACATTTTTTGTAATTTTTTTTCCTAGAAAAAAGTCAAACTTCATCCTATGACTTTAGTTATCCTATAATGAAGTCATATTTACAAGTCTGAAAATGTTCTCTCCCTTTTTTGGGACTAGGATCTTCATATAAAATAGTGTCATTGTGGCTAGACATTTGGCTTTTAAGCAATGCTCATGTATATCGGTTTTTATTTCTATAAATGAACTACAAGCCTGTATCCCGCAAGGTTTCAAATATGTAAATTCAGCTCCAACTCTTTGGCCTGCTCTGTGCTTAAGAATTGGTGGCTCAGAAATATTTCCTCCCTTCCAAAATTTGTAAGATTAATAGACTTTTGAAAATATTTTATGACATTTTCAAGCTTAAAAGTCAAATGCTACTTTTTATATAGTTTACATTATCATTTTTAAGGAATCTATATTAATTTTGAGTTTGAAATGTCTTGAGTTGACTTTTAAAAAAGTCTAATCAATTTCCTGCGGAAACCTGTATTTTGGTTGCATTTGAATCTTGTTGCTTGTCTGGTTGGGGACAATGATAAAACAACTTTGACAAATTCTAGTCTCCACTGCTAGCTTGCTAGCTCGGCTATCAGACTAGTTGGGCTTTTTCGATCAAGTCCTTTCAAAAATTGAGTCATCTCTACCATCTTATTTAATTTGAGGATAAATTCTAAATTGATATGAATTAATTTAATTTTAACTAATTTAATTATTAATATTATATATTATCTAAAAAGTATTCTATTTACCAGGTTTATTATATTTCATATTTTAAATGAATTACATAAACTTAAAGTTTGATAAGGTCTCGAAACTTTTTTAAAAAAATTAATTAAAATCACTTGAGAAGAGTTTTTAACTTGTGCTTGTTAGAAAGTGTTTGTAAAGACCTCAAATCAAATCTGATCTGCAAGCTTGGCTGAATAAATATACGAGTTGCGTGCCTCTGAAAATATACGCACAGCTAGTAAAAGAGATCAACAATTCCAATATGAAGCATTGAGTCATATGTTTATTAACTACAAATGAAAGATTCATCTTACTCTAAGGGAGTCATCATGTCATAAATGAACTTGAGCCCTAAACAAGAAGCCGAGAGAGCTCATGTCAAGATGGGAGGATAGCAATATACACGTTAATTTCCTTCTAATGAGTTGTAAACTTGGTCAACTGGGTGAAGCTGTCCTGAGTGGAGGCGAGACCAATATGACACCATCTCCTCTAACAAACAGAAATGGAACTGTCCGTCTTGATGTCTGAAATGGAGCAAAAAAAATAATGTGAAAACAAGGATAATCACTTGTTAAAATTTAGAATTAAGAAAATAAAGCTAGAAGATAAACTAGAGCTTTTTTTAGAAAAATTACAATATCATCCAACTAATGATGCAGGAGTTGGGAAGATGATGTTTTTAACAGCTTATGGCCCTTTAAACTTCAGAAGCACATTGGTCAAGTTTTACCATGAGTTGGTTGAATGATACTTGAAAGGTCACTAGTGATATTGAATATAGCTTTGGTTTGTCCATGGGACTATTTATGCTATTTTCGGAAACATCGAGCTTCAACTTAAAATTTGACAATATGGGGTTCCCCCTGAATTCTAATTTCATGGCATCACATGGAGTCCAAGCATCCATAGATTCAACACGGCGTGAATATAAGCGTCGGATGATAATCTGCTGGTTCAAAGCATCTAAACCGACATAGAAGGTACAAAAAACATGAGCCTGTGCAACTCGAGCATACATAAATGCTATGGGGTTAGATTTAGCCCGTGAACTTAGGAAAGTTAAAACAGTTGCAACTAAAGTAAACTTGTCAGTCTAGTGATGAGAGGTAACTTTAGCACTATGAATGTAGTTTCTCAAATTGGTATAAAAAAATTCGGGTAGCTTTAATAAACAGGGCCTCAAAATCTTGTGTTTGGAGTCCTGTTATTGTATTCAAGAAAAGACCAATGAGCGTGTGCTTTAACAAACAAGGCCTCAAAATCTTTGAGTTTGGAGTCCAATGTTTTGTATTCGTGAAAAGACCAATGAATGTGACCCATGTGCACGAGTTGTAAATTTCACTAACTAAATGGTTAGTTAAAAGTATAATTACTAAATTGAATTCAGTTTCTTGATAACTAGTGCATTTTGAAGTAAAAAGAATTATATACTTGTGCGCGTGTGCGTGCGTGCACATGTGCGTATACATAATAGAGAAAGGAAACTAGCAACTGTTGCTCAAGTAACCTCGACATAATAACAAAATGTTGCTTTAATAACAAAGACATTTCAAATTAGCGTTTGAATGTGGATATGATCTTCAATGCGTTTGAAGGTGGATATGTGATCTTCAATGCGAGAAGATTGATGGGGGGAAACCCCGTCAAAAGAATTATTTACCTCAAAAACTTTACTAAGTGATGACAAACGTGAAGTATGGTTACGCTCGAAACTCGAAGGAATTGAAGGTAACACCTAACAAGTGAAGGCTTGTGGAACTTGCCCCACCCTCGACCCTAATAATATGGGTTTGGGAGAAAAAATAAAACCCTATAGGGCTAGGATTAGGGTAGGGTATGATATGGTCTTTATCGAAATTCCCACGAGCCTGCACTGTTTAGATTTTATTTACTTATATACCTTTTATATATGTAATATTATCCTTTTATTATTTCTCATTTGAATAAACTATTAATAACTTATTTTGTCTGGAATTGGATTTCTTTCAAATATTATTATATAATGTTCTCTTTTAAGATGACAAAGTTCGTTTATTCTTTTTGCCATTTTATTTAATTTATTAATTTTTTCAATTGAAAAAATGGCCTTAACAGTGGCAGCTTTGGGAGTAAAAAAAAACATGGCAGGGATGAGTAAAGGTCACACCGCCCCATAAACCTATGCTCCAACTTCCCGTTATAAACTGCTCCTTGGTATCAAGGTATCAAGAATAGTTACCTTCAACACTTTATCTCCAAACGACATATCAACGCTAGAGGTGAGCATGCAAACCGCACCCGAAACCGCTTAGGTGCGGTTTGAAAAATTTAAAACCACACACGAAACCGCTTGTGATTGGTGAGGTGCGGTTTTAAAGTGTGCGGTGCGGTTTTAATTGGTGCGGTTTTGGTTCCAAAACCAATTGAAATATCAAAAAAGTCAAGCCTTCAATAAAATTTAACATAAAACTTACATCGACCAATTAACTTAGTGACAGAGTCGGCAATGAGAATTATATCAAGAATGCTTTAAAACTAAAACATACGCTATAGAAAACAACGGAGACCATATATTCGATAACAAGCAAAAATGTTTATCTAGTTCCCCAAAAATTAAAAGTATATACTGGAGATAGAATGAGATTCTATCTCATATATTGCAGGGATGACTTATAGAATATAATCCTAACTATACCTAATTTGAAAAATAATATATTAGACTATTACTATTATAGCATTCACATTAACCAATGCATCAAGTACTCGAGCCCCTCAGCTATAAGCCCCTCCAATAACGCATCAAACAAAGTCGAAATTCCAAAACCCAATTGCTTAATTTTTGACTCTATAAACTCTAACATCTTCTTTCAATTGGTGAAAAAATGACAATGCAAGACTGGAGTTTTCTCTGAGCGTGATCAAGTGAAAAGTAACTTTAAAATTTACTAGAGATAATACATATATACACATATGGTGCGGTTTCGATTTTATGCGTGCAGTTTTGGCTAGTAACTAAACTGGAACCGTAAATTTGGTTATCCAACCCACCTAAAACCGCCACATACGTCGGAACCGTTGGTGCGGTTTTAATTAGTGCGGTTCGTGCGGTTTTTTGTGTGATTTCGGTTCCAATTTGGTTACTTGCTCAACCCTAATCAACGCCTTGCAAATCTCCATTCTGAATCAAACTCATTCACAAATTCCATTTTCCCAGGTTGAACTTGAGATATGGGTTGGGTAATGGACATGGTTGTCGAGTCATCGCCTAGGCGTCTAGTCGCTGAAAGGGGGCCAAGTCGTCTGGGCGACTTGATGGAGGTGCTTCAAGTCAAGCGACCAGGCAAAGAAGTCGTTATCTTGGACGACTCATCAACGACTTAGGCGACTGATTTGCTGAGCGACTTAGCCACAACGGGTATGGATCGACCTGAATGCTAACTGGGTAAAAAAAAGGAATTCGGCCAAAGGAGAAAAAGACTACTCGCAGTAGAAGGGGAGAGAGCGTACCAAGTTCTGACTGGCGACTATACTCCGACCGGCCACACTACTCCAACTGACACTTCTCTTTCTTCTTCTTCTATTCTTCTACTATTCTCTTCTCGCTACTGCTGTTCTTTTTTTTTTTCTTCCCCTCTTTTGTTTCTAGCTATTATGATATATGTAGATAAGTTTTACATATAGATAAGTTTTGGCTGCATAAAATTTTGTCTTGCCATTATTAGGTTAAAAATTTGGTTACTTTGAGGGTCAATCGAAAAGGTCAAAATCCATTTATGATTTATAATGGAGTCACATTTGATTACTTTTTTTGGGTCAATTTAGAAAGGTCAATTGCATAGTCTATACTGTTGTAGTAAAACTATATAATTGATGAATTCATAAGTGATGATTTTTATGGAAAACTCTACTGATTGCTATTTTCTAATCAATGTTTAGTTGTTTTTTTAATGCTCTGAAAGTGATGTATGTTTATTGTTCGTGAGAATTTATCATAGAAGGCAGAAGTAACTAAATGTTAAATGTTTAGTGGTCAATTGCATAGCAAAGTCAGCAAAATGTACAACTGTTAAGTGGTCAATTGCATAGCAAAAAAGTGCTGACTGCTGCTCATTTTAATTTTTTATTTATTTATGCTTTTACATATTATATATGAAAATTATAAATGTTCTACCTAAAAGGCAAATGCCTGCTTGCCTGCTGTTGTGTTTGGCTGCTTGTGCTAATAGTTGGAAAATTCATAAAATTGATATTTATTTAGTCATAATTTGTGAAATTTATTATTTTAATTGTGTTGTTTGGCTTGATACATGGCAAAAAATTCGGGAGGGAACGAATTATGATCCAAGCAAAGATTAGTAGGGCTAAATCAAAGGACCCGGGGTGGAAAGAAATATAGTTCATTGTGAACTTTGTGGAAGAAATGTATTCGGGGAATTAAGAGATTAAAGCAACATCTAATTGGTGGTTATGGATACGTGCAAAAGTATCCCAAAGCCACACCAGAAATGGCAGCCGAGATGAATCGAGATCTGATGGCCAACAAAAGGAGCAAGCCGATTGAGTTAGTGTAACATCCTGACCAGGCTCACATCGAACGACATTCACTCGACTCGAGTTCCAAGGACAATTCAAGTGATCTTAAGAGATGAGGCTCAAATCAACTAAAGGATGCTTACATTGGAGCTCAATTCAAGTGAACCGCGAGGAGAGGATCATTCATATGTTTTGAAATTGCTAGATACTATCTATTTAGCAAGTCCAAATCAACGCAAGTTAAGTCATTATGTAATGAACGGAACAAAGGAGAAAGATCGAAAATGTATGGCAAAACGTTTATTGTGGGATATGTTTCTAAGTTCATTAACTTGATCTAAACAAAACTTCAAGGTTGTTGGAGGAAGCAAAATGGACAAGAATTCAAGTTTGGGACTTGAAAACACAGAAGAGAACATTCTGACTATCCAACACAAGGCGCGCCAGGAGGGGAAGACATTCGCATATCTGTAAAGGCATGCAGCGATTTAGCCTTATGAATGCCTAGAGTGCGCCAAATCGTCGACACAAATTCCAAGAAACACGTTTTTGATAAGATTTATTCCTTATTTTGAGGGATTTCCATATCTTTCCATATTTCTAATGTATCTAGGATATTTATTAGATAAGATTTAATTTCCATATTGATTTGTTAGCTAAATTTCTATTTCCATTCAAATTCTTATTCCTTATAGTAATTAGGGTTTTAATTTCTTATTTCTTATAGAATTAGGATTTCTTCCATCATTATAAATAGATTACATAGCTGATGTAAGACTTTTTGATTAATAAAATTACTTTGTTAGATTCTTTTCATCTTTTAGTTCTTTGAGAACTCCTGAATTGTGATATTCAAACTTGACTTATCATACAACAATACATAGTTGTGTGTGGCGTCTTCTACCATACATCAATCGTTGATTGTACCAAGGTTACCGCTTACATATAAACGAGGGGTCAAGGTGTCATCGTGTCATTGATGTTCCATTCAACGCAACTTCCTTGCGCGATTGACTGTACCAAGGTTCTCGCCTCAATATAAACGTTGGGTTGAGGTGTCGTGAGCGTTCAACCTTACGACTTTGCTAGAAACGATCCGGGCAACGACCGCCTCACGCAAGCGTGCCGTCGAGTCTATCAGTTAGACTTGGATGAAAAAGAACAAATGGACTCTAATGCTCCTTCAAATGCTTCATCAGCTACTATTCCAAGTTCTGGGACGGCTGCAAAAAAGATGAAGAATGCTTTCCAATTCACTAAGGCACCACCACCACCACAATCCAAGACAATTGAAGCTCATATTAGAAAGAGACCTGAAGAAGTTGTAGATGAGAGACATTGCAGAGGTCCTAGCCAAACAACATTGGAGAATCGTTTGAGGAAGCCAGAAAAGAAAAAAAGAGTCCACATGAACATAGCTAATTGGTTCTACGAGTGTGGTATACCTTTTAATGTCGCAAATGTTAGGAGCTTCGAGGTGATGATTGAGGCCATTGGACAGTATGGGCCGGGTTTCAAGTCCCCTTCTTATCGTGAGTTGAGGGTCCCTTTATTAGAGAAGGCAAAGAAAAACACAAATGAGGTTAAGGAGAAATACAAAGTGTCTTACTAGCAATATGGTTGCACAATAATGTCTGATGGATAGGCAAACATGAGAGGAAGGCATTTGATCAAATTTCCTTGTTAATAGTGTCGAGTGGACTTACTTTATGGGAAGGCACGAAGAATAACTACCTTCATATATAGGCATCGCTGCCTTCTTGATGCAATGAAGAGCAAAACAAATGGCTAGGACCTTGTGAAAGCTGAGTCACTAGATTTGCCACAACTTTCCTTACACTCCAAAGCTTGTACAAGCATAAGAATGCTTTGAGACATTTGTTCACAAGTGATGATTGGACAAAATCGACAACTACTGAGACAAGGAAGAAAATATGTGAGAGAGCGATTTCTACAAGTTTTTGGCATGTTGTGGAAGACTGCATTTGAGCATCACAATTCACAACCACTTGTTGATTGTAGATTCCGATGAGGTGCCTACCATGACGAAGTTTATGCGGCATTATTAAGCGGCGTTGGGAGTGCCAAGTGGAGCAAAAGCTATATGGGGCAGCACTATTTCTTAATCCGAGTCGATATTTTGATATAAGGATGATTCCAATTTAGGTTACAAGCTACGTGATAACTTCAATGATGTTCTTACCAAAATGGTACTCGACGCCGCTTTGCTAGAATCTAGCCAATGTTTACGATTATATTCGTGATAATTTTGCAAAAGAAATAGTTATTAGACAACGAAAATCGAAGAATCTTAGCATGTATTTTATATATTGTACTATAATATAATTTATAAACAAGTTGTTTATAAGTTATATTATATATGGGTAATGATGGATCAAAAATTGGTATACACCATCTATAACATCCATTCCAAATATCAACAGCCGAGATTTCTCTCTTTACTTTTTCAAAATTATCTTCTTCATCAAAGTTCTGAAGTCACCTTATTTACCTGTAGTCCACCTAGTTCGTGTCTAACCTTTGTAAGTCTCCAGGGTGTGAGCGGTAAACGGAGTATGTATGAATGAACCTTGAGTAAGTTTTTATTTTGAAACAGTAAAGATGAGTAGATTATTCAGATCCAGCTCTTCAGTTAGTAACAGGTCAGCTTTGTCTCCTGTCCCTGACATAGTCAACCAGGAAGAACATAGTTATGTAAACATTAATCAAGTTTTACACAATTAGAACATACCTGAGAGTATCTCCAAAAGATATTTATCGATCAACCTTTTCGAGATAAATTCAAAATCGACTATAATGTCAAAAACAGGTTGAAAGAGTTTATGCAATTAACAAGGAATACGAAAATTGTAGTCTTTTATCACCGAAGTTATTAAAAACATAAAAAAAAAAAAAAAAAAAGGGTTCTGATTTTATTCATATAGGTCTCTGTTCAAGTTGCGGTTAAACCACTCAACGTAAAAGGAATTAATTCATCTATCTACCTCTGCTTAGAGATCTTTAGATTTTAAATTATTATCCAAGTATTATTGGTGCCGTGGAAGCAAGTTTGCATAATGGACCTATCCATTTCAATTGCTTTCCGATTTCACCTTGAGTCTTAGTGATCAAAACTTATTTAAAGCTTTATCATTAAACATTAAAAGCGATGGAGAGATTACTCAAATGATTGAAGGATCTCAACCCATTGCTTTGATTTACGAGATTTATTATAAGACAATGAAATCAAACTTAAACGTTCATGCTCTTAATAAAAGTCCAAAAGATCAAAACAGCTTTAATTCAAAGTTCAACTAGTGATGCTAATATCCGGATCCCAAGAACAATTCTTTGGAAGGATATTACCTTACCTAATCAATGGACTTTCTGAATGAATTACCACAATGACCCATAGTTAACAATTTGTTAAATATTGAAAACATCCAACAGCTTTTCGATGGAACTGTTAAAATTAGTTTTGAACGTCTTTAGAACACCGATTATCATAGAAGACATTTCAGGTTCTTGACCCTTGATTATCCACACTAGAAGAGATACCAAGTCCTTAGTAATCCTTGATTAGAGATATCAAACTTAAAGGTATCCTTAATCGAGACAAGTTAGTCATCCTTGTTATACTCAGAATGATACCGTAGAAGATGAAGGTTCTTCTTCTCCGGCATCCTCAGTATATCCCACAGTCAATTAAGAGTTATTAAAAAGAATTTCGTTTTAGATTGGGATAACTTAGTAAAAGATTTTAATTCAAAATTTAATAAAGAAAAAAGACATCTATTCAGATCTAATCACCCAATTGAAAAGGAAAGAGATAAGATAGTAAATAGATGGAAAAGATTTATTAAAAATGAAAAAATTAATATTACTTTTTACGACTGGTATGAATAATATCAAAGTAAATGTAATGTTATTAGTAAAACTCAATTGATTAAAGAAGACAGATCTAAAGTATCGTCTAGTCATTCTCCTTTAGAGACAGTTCTAATTCCAGTTAAAAACACTTCAGTTATTGCTAGTCCCTTCAAGATTCCTGATGAAACTAATGATGATAAAAAAATAATTGAACAATTAAACTTTAGTAATCAATATCTAGCAACAGTAAGAAAACAGCTAGATAGGATTGAAGAAAAATTTGAAGAAAGTATTATTAAAAAACCTGATTCAAAGATTGAACAGCCTCTAATTAACTTAACAGAGAACAGATATAATTTAGGTTTACCTAATAAAGAAAGTGAATTGGTCCAATCTATTGAAAAATTATTTAAAAACTTAAAATGAACCCTATCCAAGTGGAACTATTGTCATTATCGATCAAGTGGAATCTGATGATGATAACGAAAGTTCTTCTGATCACTCTAATCACTCATCTATTTCCAACCTTAATGAACAGCTAAATAAATTAACTGTCAATAACACAAGTATTACCAGAAATTGGTACTCTAGACCAACTCCTCCGGATCTACAGTTCGAAGAGAGAAATCCAGATAAAACAGGTTTTACATGTCCTCTAATAAAATTTATGAATGGAATATAGATGGATTTAGTGAACAAGAAATTCTTAATAAACTTAATCATATATACATGGTAGCCAATGACTATATCACCAAATTCAACACTTTATCTCAACCGGATATAGTTGAATTATTAGCTAGTGGATTTACTGGTATTCTCAGGTCTTGGTGGGGAAAACATCTCACAGAAGACATTAGAATATCCATAGTTCATCTTATCGAAAGAGATAATGAAGGCAATCGCATCTTTGATGAAGATCTCGATATTGGTCTTCCCGATGGAGTTAATACTTTAATATTTACTATAATTAAACATTTTGTTGGAACCCTAGTAATATTACGAGAAAGAATTCATGATCAATTAAGTAATCTTACGTGTCCCACTCTAAGTGATTTTAGATGGTACAAAGATGTATTTACTTCTAGAGTTATGATGAGAAATGACAGTAATAAACCATTTTGGAAAGAGAAATTCGTTAATGGTTGACCATCTTTATTTGCTCACAAAGTTAGAAAAGAATTAAGTAAAAATTTAGGATATATTGATTATGATAATTTAACCTATGGTGATATTATTAGTTATATTCAAAAAATTGGATTAAAATGTGTATTGATTTTAAATTAGCTAAACAAGCTAGTAAAGATAGAAATAAAGCCAAATCTGAGTTAGGAACATTTTGTGAGCAATTATGGTTTATGGCCGGGTTGCTCCCTCTGAGCGAAAGCACGCAGGCATAAGAATAAACATATCGAGTCACATAAAAGTCATAAACGTCGTAAAAAAGATATAATCAAGATAAAAGTAATAATAAAAGTCATAATCAAGATACTTATTACAATAAACCTAAGTCATCTAAGAAAAAGTCATATAAAAAATCAAAGAAATATGATAAAAGTAAAATTGTCTGTCACAATTGTGGGCAGAAAGGACATTATAAAAGTGAATGTAGAGTTAAACAAAAATTAGCTCAATTGAATATTTCAACCAAGATCTGAAACAATTATTAGAATTAATGAGAATTGATAATAACAGTAGTAGCAGTAATGAAGAAGCTTCTGATATCCCAGAATCTTCTAGTAATAACGCATTTAACGATGAATCTGATAGTGAAAATGAAGTCACCATATGTATGTGAAAATTGCAATAAAAAAGCTGTTGTAAAAGAGTTAATGTAATTACAAAAGAAGAAGAAGAAAGTTCTTTATTAGTAGATTTAATCAAGAAAAATCACGGACTTCACAATTAAAAACTCGAGATTTGAAACAATTAAAAGATTTGTTAACTAAAGATAAGAAAGTCACTGATAAGGTTCTTAGAGCCAAAGAAAAACCCATTTTCAGTTTAAATAAAACTCTTGAAAGATTTAAGTCTCCGATAAAAAAAATTACCCTCCCTGAGTTAAATCAAGAAGTTAATAAACTTAAGAAAGAGATTTCTAATTTAAAATTAGATATTTCCAATCTAAGAAAAGAGATTGACGATAAAAAATCGGATCTTCAAGTTCATGATTCCTCTTACAGTGATAAAAGTCACGATGAACCGTAATCATCAGATGCTAAAGATTCTGATCTCTTTATTCAAGGTCTCTCCCTTAAAAGAATTAAAGATATTACTATTCAAAAATGGTATATCTCTATTAATTTAGTTATTGATAAAACTTTCTTGGTACAGCTCTCTGCTTTGGTTGATACTGGTGCAGACTTGAACTGTATTCAAGAGGGTATTATCCCCACCAGATATTATAAGAAAACTAGTCAAAAACTAAATTCATTAATTCAGAAGTCAAATGGAAATAAAATATAAATTACCTAATGTACATATTTGTCGAGACAGGTATGTGTTTTAAGACCTCATTTGTCTTAGTTCATAATCTTCTTGACAAAATCATTTTAGGTTTACCATTTATATATTTATTATATCCATTTACCACTAGTAATAAAAGTCTAAGTTGTGAACATTTAGGAAAGAAAATTACCTTTAAATTTCTTATTAAACCAAAAGAAAGAGATTTAAAATTTATTCAAGAAGAATCAATTTCTAAATCTTTGAATCTGTTAAACTGTAAAGTTACTCACCTAAGTTTTCTTAAAGAAGAAGTTAGGTATCAACAAGTTGAAGAACAACTTAAGAATAACAGAGTTCAAGAAAAAATAAAAGAGTTAAAAGATTATTTAATAAAAAAACTTATGTTCTGATTCTCCCAATGCTTTTTGGCATAGGAAGAAGCACACAGCTTAGATTACCCTATTTAAGGAATTTAAAGAACATTTAATTCCCACTAAAGCTAGGCCTATTCAAATGAGTCATGAGCAGATGGAGTTATGTAAAAGTGAAATTAATGATCTTCTTAGTAAGGGTTTAATTAGACATAGTAAGTCACTATGGTCTTGCCCAATATACATGTTAATAATGAAGGTGAGAAAGAGCGAGGAGTCCCTCGGTTAGTCATTAATTACAAGCCATTAAACAAAGTTCTAGAGTGGATTAGGTACCCTTTGCCCAACAAGGATGATCTCCTTCGTGGGTTAAGTGTCTCCACCATCTTTAGTAAATTTGACCATAAGTCCGGATTACGCAAATTGCTATTCATCCCGATGATAGGTACAAATCGCATTCACCACTCAGCTCAAACACTACTGAATGGAATGTTCAATCGTTTTGGACTTAAAAATGCACCCAATGAATTTCGAATATTCTTAATAATATTTTGAATCCTTTTCACTCATTTTATTATTGTTTACATCGATGATATCCTTGTATTCTCCAAGACTATTGAAGAGCATATTAAACATTTGAATTCGTTTCTTCAAAACAAGCTTAAAACCAATGGTCTTGTCCTTTCTCCTTCCAAGTGTGATACATTTTCGACTAAAAGTCGGAGTTTCTCGGGTTAATCCTCTATCATGGACTCACGCGGCCAATTGACAGAGGTATTCAATTCGCCGACCGATTCTCAGATAAGATTACCGACAAAACTCAACAACAGAGGTTTCTTGGCTCGCTCAATTATATTGGCAAGTTTTTCAAGAATCTCAGGAAGATTTGTAAGCCTCTCTTTCAGCGCTTACAAAGTAATCCACCTCCATGGACTGATATTCATACTTCTGTCGTCCAACAAGTTAAAAAATATGTTAAGGTATTGCCCTGCCTTGGCATTTCAAATGATGTAGCATTCAAAATAGTTGAAACTGATGCCTCTGACATTGGATTCGGTGGCATACTCAAACAAAAGTTAACTCCTTCTTCAGATGAACAAATTGTTCATTTCCATTCTGGCGCATGGAATCCTACGCTTAAAATACGATCTACTATTAAAAGGAAATTTTATCCCTAATCCTATGTATTAAAAAGTTTCAGAGAGATTTATTAAATCGAAATTTTAGTTAGAATAGATTGTAAGTCGAAGAAAATTTATTCTTGAAAAGATGTTGAAAATGTAAGCCTCTAAGCATTCATTCGCTAGATGGCAAGCTATTTTAAGTATTTTCGATTTTGATATTGAATACATTAAAGGTAGTAATAACTCGCCTTCTGATTTCCTCACCATGAGTTCCTTAACACAGTACTTCAAGAAGAATATGAATGTGCGAAGAGGATCATCTTCTACGTGGTCATGGCCATTCTGTAGGTCCGATTAATCGACCAAAAGGAACTATTGTTCCTCATCCAGCTTACACAAACACACTGATAAATTCCGTGCTTGATACGGTCCCAAGCCCTACTCCTCGATTTTCTCTAGTCAATCAAGCCGCTTGATATTTTTTGCTAGTCGATCCTGAGCTACCTCATCAAAACCTAGTCACCCAATTAATCCGATTATCGTCAATTTTTGATCGGCACTTATTCCATATCGAGTTACCTATGAAACCCAAGAATGACCCGATTCAATTGGGCGCCCAATATTTTCCTCTTTGGATGGCATTTCCTCCCTCTTGCTCCTTATAAATCACTTGTGTATTATAGGGATATCCTTATTGAACAGTGTCGGTATTCATTAAACCAATTTATGCCAACGATGATAAATCAAAGCTCCTTTATCATTCGTTGTATATTAAACAAGTTCTCAATCTGTCCGATTGGGGTAGTCATCCATCAGATCTCAAGTCACTTTCTAATCACACTAGCTCCTTTTGCTATTATGATTATATTGAGGCTTGACATAAAATCATGCTTCATCAAAATGAAGATCATAGTCATTCGTGATTTTTCCAGTTCGACCACAAGTTCAAAAGTCAATTCCCCAAATGGTTTATCCTTTGGTGGACAAGGTATGGTTTGTGCCATGATATTTTCCCCAAACCTCTCCTTGCCCAGTTAGAACATTTTTGTCATCACAGTAATTATCATTCCAAATATGAGGAAATTCCAGTCTTCCTTATATTCTGTAGTAAATATAAAATCCCTTGGATTCTTAAATGGCAATATGTCGTTTTAGCTACCCAAGAAGTCACAGTATTTCAGTCTCCGTCGTCCATAGGTATTCGGACAGCTCAGACTTGTCTTTCCCCTATTTCTCATGTCTCTCGCCGTTTTTTCATTAAATGGTGGGATAAATTCGGTGTTGATAGAATAGTTGGCCAAGTTCAGAAAGAATTTCCGCCTTCTCCTTTATTGACTCCTCCAGTAACCACTCCTTCAGTTACCACGGCCCCTGCCGTTGCATCTTCCAGTAAAACAGTCACTAAGACAGCTGATAAGTCAAAAGAAAAATCAGTTGTTCCTCCTGTTTCTGATGAAGTTACTAACGTTTCTAGTTACTCCAGCTCTCAGTTAAGGCGTCTTGCAGATGCCATTCATATGAGACTTGACCAATTACACGAAGAATCAGACAAAGCTTCTTCTCAGTCCAGAGGAGAAAATTCTAGTCAAGATCTTAATGACGAAGGTGAAGGTGATTGTGATCCCTATGGCACGATCAGTCTTCAGGATGCTTAAGATCCCTTTTCTTGAGTCCCGTAGTAATCAATCAAGGTGTGTTGATGTTATCAGCCGCCATCATAGCCTCGATCGGCAAAGACTGCCCGTGACATAGTAATGACATCTTACGCTTTTCCACCAAAAAGCAATCGAATCAACAGCATCTAGCCCCACGGTCGCATTAGTCAAAAGAGACGTCTGCTTTTCACCGAAAGCAGTTTCTTTTCCTTTTACTTTAGTAAAATGTTTTTTACTTGTACTTTTTACTTTAGTAAAATGTTTCTTACTTTTACTTTACCCCAATTATTGTAATAGTAATCTTGTAACAGTTCATTTCCTTGTTCTATAAAAGGAAATCGAATTCATTTGGTTTAGGCAGACTTAGAAAGACTCAGAGTTCCTTCTCTGATAAATCTTTAATATTTCTGGTAAAATATTAAATATTATATTTAATATTTTAGCCCCAAATTTGTTTTTTAAATATTACATAATTTTCGGTAAATATTTTTTTATTTATAAATGTGACTTTTTTTGTGGAACAAAGCAAGCAATTTAAAATTTGGGGAAAAGCTATACTTGGAGTTGTTGTGGAGAAGCAAGTAATTTTAATATTACATTAATTTAATAATGCATAATTTTTGGTAAATATTTTTTTTAATTTACCTTAAATATATTTTAATTAATCATTAATTTCATAATGTAATATTTATCGAAAATTATGTAATTTGTCTCAATCCGAGCAATTAAGGGTTGTTTTGTATTAGGCAGTGTTCTAAAATCCCACTTTAGGTTCGCTTAGGCCCCGCCTTCAAACATTAGGCCCCCAGCACTGGCACTTTCTTTGGCGCTTCAGTTCCCTCGACGCTTCACCTAGGCCCAACGCGGCAAAAAAATTCCTACATGAAATTAGGCGGGGCCTAGGCGGAGAGTTTTTTTTTTAAATAACCCAAACCAGATCTTGATATATATATTTTTTTAATGATTTACCATATTCATAATATTGATTGTAATATATCAAAACACAACAAGAAGTGAACAGTATCAAGTCAAAATTGATAATTTTATTATAGTTATAATTTTTTGAACTTGTACCAACTTCAAATTATATAAATGATGATACATTTATAATATTTAGTTTAATTCAATATAATTCTTAAATTTATGTTTAGTTTTTAAAGTTTTAATAATGACCTAAATTCTTGAAATTTTAAATTTTATTATTTAATAGCAATCTTATTTGTGAATAAAACTAATACGTTAAAAATATGTTTGAACTTTAAACAATTGCATGTTTGTATGCGACCTTTGACATTAGCAATATGGATGTGTTTGAACTTTAAGCAAATGCATTTATTATCTTTATTATAGATTGTTTTGCTTTATATTATTGTTTTGTTTGGATAAATGTAAGATAAAATATTAAAATTGGCTTAAAATAAAAAATCTCGCCTAGGCCCCCCTCGGCCGCCCGCCTTTTAAAACATTGGTATTAGGCAATTCTTTTCTCTTAGCACTCAAACAATAAAATCATTCACTGTACTTGCAATGAAACCATAAACTCAAAAAAAAAAAAGAATTTTACCTTTACTTCCCAACCCAAGCAGTTCCCATAGCAAACCTTGAGGATATATTTACCGAAAAAAACATATTTTAATTAAAATATATTTAATATTGGGATAAATCACTTTTTGGTCACTGTACTAGGGTTCGATTTTTATTATGGTTACCGAAACTTTTTTTATTACAATCGAATAACTGTACTCTCAAATATTACAAAATGGTCATTAATTTTAATTTCCGTCCAAAAATCAGACGAAAATATTTAGTAGACTAACAGAATCCAAGTGGCACCGAGGTGGCACGTAGGGTCCACTTCCACGTGGATCTGTAGTCAAGATAATACACTTTTTGGTTACTGTACTAGGGTCCGATTTTTATTGTGATTACCGAAACTTTTAATAATAAAAATATTAATAATAATAATTTCAAATAATAATAATAATATTTTTTAAATAATAATAATTTCAACATTGACTTTCAACATTTTTAAATAATAATAATTTTTTAAGTAATGACCATTTTGTAATTTGTGAGAGTACAGTTCCACGTGGACCCTAGTACAGTAACCAAAAAGTATGTTATCTTGACTACGAATCCACGTGAAAGTAGACCCTACGTGCCATTTTGTAAGTCTACTAAGCATTTCCGTCTGATTTTTGGACGTAAATTAAAATTAATGACCATTTTGTAATATTTGAGAGTACAGTTATTCGATTGTAATAAAAAAAGTTTCGGTAACCACAATAAAAACTGGACCCTAGTACAGTGACCAAAAAGTGATTTATCCCATTTAATATTACATTAATTTAATATTACATAAATTTTGGTAAATATTTTTTTTAATTTACCTAAAATATATTTTCATTAATCATTAATTAAAATATTAAATATATTTTCGGTAAAATATATTTAATATCAAAATATTAAATATCATACTTAATATTTTAGCCCCAAATTTGTTTTTTAAATATTACATAATTTTCAATAAATATTTTTTTTAATTTACAAATGTGACTTTTTGTTGAACAAAGCAAGTAATTTGCAATTTGGGGAAAAGTTATACTTGGAGTTGCTGTGGAAAAGCTATACTTGGAGTTGCTGAGGAGAAGCAAGTAATTTTAATATTACATTAATTTAATATTACATAATTTTCGATAAATATTTTTTTTAATTTACCTAAAATATATTTTAGTTAATCATTAATTTCATAATGTAATATTTACCGAAAATTATGTAATTTGGAGGTCTGTTTTGTCTTTTAATTTGGGGATCTAATTGTTTAGTTATAAAGATTAATCCTTGTAAAATAATAACAGCCAAGCCCGTGGTGCTCGGGTGGTCATTGGACCAAAGTTCCAAACTAGAGGTTCTGGGTTCAAATCTGTGCAGCTACATATTTTTGGGAAAATTTTCAAAAATGGTCACGTCAGCTCGTCCACTTGTAAAATAAAATTAGAAATGCCCACGTCAGATCTGCCACGTGTGCCATGTAGGCGCCACGTAGGCAGGTCAACGCACATGTGGCGCCTGAGGCTCAAAGTCAAAAAATTTTAATAAAAATGGGCTCAATTTGCATTGACCAAAAGAAGAGGGCTCAATACCCAAAACTCCTAAATTTCAGTGATCGACTTTGCATTTTACCTTATACAAAAGTATCCTCTGTTTCATCATTAATCAGTGCAAAACCAAACAATATGGAATAATAATGATGTTTATCCTGTGAACGAAACAAGCTACATGGAATACTCATTCGTCCGATAAGCAGTATCAAATGTCACTACATCTCCAAAAAATTTGTAAGCTATGATTAATTGTTAATCTATCCACAAAATGCATGTAATGCGATTATCTTCATCTCGTACACTTAAATGACTGTGATGTGCTTATCTTCATCTTCATCCCCAAAACAAACGACATCTCGTGCAGTTAGATGACTATGCGATGCGATCTTCATCCCCAAAACAAACGCATGCATTTTGTGGATAGATTACCGTCCAATCATAGCTTACAAAAATTTTGGAATGTAATGACATTTGATACTGCTTATCGGGCGAACAAGTATTCCATGTCGTTTGTTTCGTTCACGGGGGTAAATCATCATTATCATCCCATGTTGATTGGTTTTGCACTACTTAAGGATGGAACAAATATACTTTTTGTATGGGTTTTAGAAACTTGGCTTCAAGCGATGAACAACAAGGCACCGGTTACCATTATAACGATCAAGACAAACATATGAATAATGTGATTGCTAGGGTTTCAGAAACACATTATGCACTTTGCACGTGACATATTAGTACCAAATTTCAGATAAATTACATACATTGTATGATGAGCCCCAACATTTAAAGATGATTTTTACTGGTGTGTATAAATCATTGACTGTTGCGGATTTTGAGTAGCAATGAAAAAAGTTAATAATAAATTATGAACTGCATAACCATGATCGACTCCAATCACTTTATGAGGTTAAGAACAAATGAATCAAGGCATACACAAAGAAATTTTTTGAAACGGAAATGACAACTACGTCCAGGAGTGAGGGAATGAACAGTTTATTCGATGACTATGTGAATGCAACAACGAGTATAAAGGAATTTATCGTAAACTCATAAAATGCCCTTGAGAAGCAGGTTATGAGAGAGAAAAATTGACTATGCAACTTGTCATCGGACGCGAACTATGACTCTTGAATCACCGTTGAAAACGCATGGAGCGACTATTTACACAAAGGAGATGTTCAAACACTCAGATTAAAATAGTAAAATCTCAATTACATAATGCAGAAGCTTCAACATCTAACAACACCGGATACGAAGTCGTATGCAGTGTACAAGGCAAACACCATCAAAGAATCAAATAGGTACTTTACTGTTGTCAGTAATGTTCAAACTGGAGATAAATTATACTTGTAAAAAATTTGAACATTTTGGTATGCTTTGTAGACACATTGTAAACATATGATTGTCAAAAGTATTAAAAAGATATTTGATAAATACATTTTAAGTCGGTGGTGTAGAGATGGTAATAAAGTTAACACTGAATTACCAAATATTTTGACTGAAATATCCAATTATAAGGAATCTCAGACGATGCAGTACAATTATTTGGTGACGCTACTCTTACGATTAGCTTCTACCGGATCACGCTCAATAATGGTTTTAAGTATGTTGTACAGTTGTGCATGAACAATCAACCATCCTTGAGAAATTGACCATGATGAAATTAATGTAAAAGAGGTTCCAGAAATTCCAGCAGAAGATGATGAACCCGTTGAAGATGTGTTGTTATTCGATCCTATTTGTTCGCAAATAGAAGCACGCAAAAGAGCTACAAGAATAAAGAGTAGGATCGAAGAGGCCGCGAGTCATAAGCAATTGAGAAAGTGTGTAATATGCAATATGATGACCAATTGTGATAAGCGAAACCACTACAAAATTTTGGGCCAAGAAAAGTCGGGCGTTTGAAGTTATCTTTACACGAGGTTGTATTGCGAAAATAAAATTTTCTATTTTTTTTGAAAATAAAGATAAATTCGGGTAACTTAAAGGGACAAGTGCAAAAAATTGTCAAATCCAGTAAGAACAAATGGGTTGGGTTGGGTTGGGTTGGGTTGGGTTGGGACGGGTTTCAGTCAAATCGGGTAAAAGGAACAGAATCGATAAAAAAATGTCTTTAAGGACCTAATTGACGAAAAATGAAATTTAAGGACGACTTTAAATGTGGATGACAACTTGGAGGGTCAGACGTGTCATTCAGCAAGAAAGTGAAAGTTGTTATACATTAATAAACTTATAATATTTTGCCATAAGTATGAGAAAATGTGATATTCTTGGTTCCATATGACAATAAGCTTATAAGGTCGGGATTAATATCCATAGCTTACCTAAACATTCATCACAATGTCAAGAATTAAACAATTTATAAAATTTCCCTACAAACTTCTTTTAATGTAAATACATTTTACGCATCACTTGCCAGAATCCTAGCACAACGAGTTTTCAACTAAGTCTACTCTAGAGGGGGCAAAGCAATAGATTTTTTTTAACGAGGAAGGTCAAGTGCAAATGACTTATACTTTTGGATTCCAACTAAATTATTCTACTACATAGGAAAATGCAAGTGGCTCATACTTCAACAATGTTTATTGTTAGCTAAAGATAGTATTCAAAGCAAGCTATTGAACATTAAATGAAGTGAAACTAGACAAAAGTCAAAACAACATAATCTATTAACCTGAAGCTTTTTAGATTATATTCCCACAAACACAATACAAGACTAAAACACCGACATTCCCAATATATATAACAAACTCCAAACACAAAACAAGATTTAACAATGACATTCCCAATATATATGATACCCAAACAATGATGGTATCCAATTTTTTGACACTGGTAGATGGGGTACCCAATTTTGATGAATTTTCAATTATTAACAATCATAATTTGAAAAACTTACTGATTAAATGTTGTCGATGTATGGGTCCGTTTGCACGTCAAACTTTGATAATATTCCAAAATTAGGGATGGTTTTCGGTCTTTCCCATATTGTCGATGTATGGGTTGTAGTTTTTGTGATGGGGACTAATCCGCTAATATCTTCCACACTAGGCCAAATTAGGGATGGTTTTGCGAAGGGGTTTGCACCTCCAACTCGCCGCTTCGCCACTTGCACCTCCACCTCCAAATTGTTGCGCCACCGACAGAACCTCCAAATCGCCGAATTGAATTCTAAATTGGGGATGTTTTTACCCCAATTGTTTTACCAATGCGACTATAACAATACTAATATCCGTCCGCTGGTAATAGTAACGGACATGTTGTTGGAATTTTTAAAAAATTGTTGACTTGAGTTGACTTTAGGGGTATAATGGTCATAATTGGGTAAACACTCCGTCCGCTAATATTACTAGCGGACGCTGTTTTCCCCAGTTGAATCTGGGTCGTTGATATGGTCATAATAGCCAATTTTTGATCCATAGCTAAGGATCATTACCCATTATTATATATTATATATATATAAAGTATAGTTAATTGTTATCTTATTAAATTCTTTTTATTTTATATTTACTAGTTGATTGGTAGAACACTTTTGGTGGGTGTGCGCAAAATTTTCTAAACGTATCCTTAGCCTTTGTCGTTCATCTTCTGGCTGTGAATGCAATTGGAGCACTTTTTGAGTTTGCAAGTATTAATTATCACATCTCAAATAAATAAATAATTATAAAGTTGTGTATATTTAATTGTTAATGACAATTTTTTTACACTTGAAAATTTTAGATTCATACCAAGAAAAGAAATAGATTGGAGCATCAACGATTGAATAATTCGGTGTATGTTCAATACAATCACAGAATTATTTCAAGATTCCAAAAGAGGCGTGAAGTAGGAAGAAATTTTGATCCATTGGCCTTAGAAGATTTTGATTAGGACAGAGTGGATAGTGAATAATTCCAATGAAGATTTAGTTCATCATGGGAAGATCTTACATAGAGAGATGTAGATATAGCAATTAGTGCATCTACATCGATTGCTGAAACAACCAGGGTCAAATCCCGAGTCCGAAACAAATCTTGGGTCAAATTCTAAGTTCAAAGGAAATCAAATTCATCCAAATAAGGCCTTGAACCACTAGCACAATAGTATTTTCTTGGGTCATTTTAGCCCCACCACAGGCTCACCCAAAAAGTCACGACTGAAGGTATTATTGTTAATAACTTAATTCCTTATACACAAGACAAATTTTTCCCATATCTTTCGATGTGAGAGTGGGGTGTTACAAGCTCCCCCACTTAAATTTCAGACGTCTTCGTCAGAACCGATCACACACACAGATTTTTGCCTTTCTAGACATTGTGGGTTAATACCCACATCCGGACTTTTCTCCATTGTGGGATAATATAACCAGCCTCTTCGTGTCCCCACCTCCGACAACCCAGTCAGATGACCCAACCTGAGCTTTTGAGAGTCGACTCTGATACTATATGAAACAAACCGGGTCAAATCCCAAATCCGAAACAAATCTTAGGTCAAATTCCAAGTCCGAATCGAATCAAATTCATCCAAACAAGACCTTAAACCATTACCACAATAGTATCTTCTTGGGTCATCCTAGCCCACCACAGGCTCAGCCAAAAGATCATGATTGAAGGTATTATTGTTAGTAACTTAATTCCATATACACAAACAAATTTTACCCATATCTTTTGATGTGGAATTGAGGTGTTACAGCTGCAGGTCGCAATGATCCTAGGAGGGCTCATGAAGCAAGTCGCTGTACTCCTAGTTTAACTTACTCTTGACGTGGTCCTTCGAGTTCGAGAGTGATAGGTGTTGATGGCTCCGATTCGGATGTTGAAGAGATTATGGAAGAAGAGTCTTCCTAATGATGATGTAGACGTGGAGGATGGTTATGGTCGGAGAGCACCTACTCCTTTGCGTGAGAGTACTAGTAGTGATAAAGATGGAGAAAATTTACCCTTAATGAATTTTCTTAATTGATGAGTACTTACTACTTACAATACTTTTCCTTTTCACTTAGAGAACTCTTTAGCTTTATGTTCTAAATTTCATCATTTGTTATGTGAAAACTTCATTAGTTTACTTTTGTTTAATGCTATTTGCTACTTATTTGAATTGTAATGAACAACGACTTACCTTAGTAGCTTCTTTCTTTTTCATATCAAATTACTTTGTTTGTGGCAATATTAATGTAGTTGTGTTTCAAATAGTATTTGATAGTGTTGAGTATTGTGAAATAATAATGTCAAATGTATATATATGTATATATATATATATAGAAAATTTACATGTATAAATTGTACATAGGAAATGTCTTGTTGACTTGTGGACGACTAGTCGGATGCCTGGTCAAGTCAACTAGTCGATTAAGCTCCCAGCCAACGACTCAACTCGACTTTAAAGTTGGTCAATACCCATTGTCAAGGGATGATGACTTATGTGGGGTGAAAGGTTGGACAATGTGTTGGCAGTAGCAAAGCTCCAAGAGGTGTGTCAAGCCCGGGAGCTTGCAAAGTGTTCCCGCTAGCTACAGAACTTCCAACCTTTGGAGAGTTAGAAGAATTTGGGAAGGAGAAGAGTCCAACATCTCTTGGGGCTGGTTCTCAATTTGAAGAAGAATTGACTTTCAATTTGGGAGGGGGGACAACGTGTACTGGGGGAAGGGTCAGGGCAACAGAGAAGAAGCAAATATATCATTTTACTAGATCAAGGATATAAAATAGGATTAACTACTTTCACAGTTTCATGGGGGTTTCATATGTGGGGAATGCAGAAAGGAAGAACGGAAAAGAAGATGCGACTTGGTGCCACACTATATGGTGGACGTTATGGAAGAAACATAACTGTGGGTAATGGGAGGGTTGAGCGAATCCAATTTCCCATATTTGCTTTTCGTGGGTCTTCTATGTTTTTGGCTTCAGGAGGTGTTTCTGCGTTCAGTGGTGCACTTTGTGAATTTTTTTTGGAGAATTCAAAACTTTCATAGCCTAATGTAGTTATTGTTTGGAGGCTCCATGTATAGGGAGGGGTATTTCTGGTTGGATGGGGACATAAGAGTGACTTTTATTGTTCTATGCTCTGTACATGGTACGAGGGTTCAAACCCTTTTTGGCACTTTTAATGAAATTATTTATTCATCAAAAAAGATAGTGTGAGAATTCAAGAACGAAACATAAATCGAGGAATATATAAATGCATGGCATACCGGGACAATCTCCTCGTAAGTTTCATCATCAATCTCAACAGTTGTGACGATTTCTTCAACATCCCCGAGAATCATATTCAAACGTTGATCATAAGCCTAAAAAAATTGAAACATCACCAAAAAGAAGTTTGGAAAACACTAAAAACAGTTGCCTACTAAAGGCTTCGCAATCACACGCAACTCAACAAAAATAAAAATAAAATAAAGGAAAATTTTCTTTCTCCACTTTGTTGCTTACAAGGTTAGAGTTTTTGACTCTAGTATGTCACATTTGCAAACCAAGACAATGCATTAAAAGAGAAGCTTACTTGCCTACAATAGAGCAGTAGTTATATTAATGCTTATAAAGGTGCTGTTTGATGCCTAAAATATGAAAGCCTGAAGCTGAAAAACTACTAAAGCAAACAAGATCTGATCTTACCAAAATGAATAACTACAAAAATTCTAAAACAAATTCACGCTGTGATAATGCTAGATGATTTTTGTGCACTAGCTTTAAGTTGTTAAAATCGAAGGAGTAATACTTCGCTCAACAAAAAATTATGTATAAACATTATTTGGGTAGGATTATTGTAACAAAAGTAATTAGGGTTAACAACACTAGGTTCATGGGTATTTCTCAATAATAATTTCCCAAATCAGCAATAACTGTAAAACCCTAATCATCAATAGACTAGTGTAAAGACTACACCATAGAAAAGGTACATAAACCGATACACGTCTAATTTATATATAAGATGAGAGATATATACAAAAAAATTGGGGAAATTGAAAGAATGAGAGAGAAACAAACATGGAGTTTTCCGCGGAGCTCACGATCAGAACGGAGTTTAACGTAGATACGCTCGTCAAGGCTGAGTCTAATGAGATCCAGTGGCTCTTTCACTGCGATTTCTTCTTCGTTTGTTGCCATTTCAAAAATTCCCTCTTTCTCCTAACGGTTTTCGGCTGTGTTTGAGAAATTTTCACTATTAATACAAGCTAGATTAGCTGGGGGTGGGGTGGGGTTTTTATTTGATTATGTTTGGGATTATTGATTCTTATTACTGTTTTTTTATAGGAAAAAAATAATGTCAAATATGTCTTATTCAAACTTGATTAAGATGATATTTGATAAAACTAAATAATTAAGATCTGAATGATTAATATATCTTATACATTAGGTCATCTGAGTGAAATAGTATTTGAACTTAAAAAGTTGTTTGGTAACTAAAAAGTATAAAATATTTTAATGATTTTTAAATTTAAAAATATCTCAAATTGACTTTTCAAAAATCAATAATGATTTTAAAATTTAGAATGGAGGGAGTACAATATTTATAGAGGCTACTCAGATTTAAAATTTTCATTAAAAAACAACTCTTAATAATTTGAATTTATATCTTTCTCTCGTCGATTAAGAGACGATAAGAGACAAAACAAAATTTTACAAAATAACTTTACCCTCTTGCTGAATCAGATGTAGAGTAGTTAAGAGTAATTAAGAGGTAAACAAACATCACCTAATATTATTTAGTAAGACTTTAATAAAACCACATAGTTTTAATTAGCCCTAGGGTTAAGTTTTTTATTTTTGGATTTTATATAAAAAAATTAAAAATTATAATTTTTATACAAAATTAGATCGTTTTGTTAAGTCGCCTTAGCTAAGCTTATCTAAAACATGCCTTAGATTAACTTTCTCTTTTTTCTTATAAATAGTTTTAAGGTAATTTGCGTTTGGTGATGAAAAAATATTTAAATTTAAAAAAATGATTTATGTATCAATAAATGGCAAAAATGGATATTATCTGATTGTGGTTGTTCACTTTTAAACATTACACCACTAAACTTTAAAAATATGCAGTTAACTCATTAAACTAATTAAAATTTAAGAATCACACCATTCTGTTAAATTCATTGGATGTCCATATATATTTATTACCTACCTAACATTTAAAAAAGAAAAAAATCCAAGAAAATGACTTGAAAACAAATAAGCAAACACAAGTGTGAGATGAACTAATCCCATGTGTATCCCTTATGAATTTTAATATTTATTTAATACAATAAAAAGTCACTTTTAAATAATAAAAGGTAACTCTTAAAAATAAAAATTTAAATAAACAATCATCTTAAACCTTCGGTCGGTTCAACCCAACCCGTTTACTAGCCATACGGGTCAAAAGCAATAAATATTTTGTTTTTTCTCCAAATCATGCAAGTAATATGTCAAACCTTTGTTTCAGTGATGCCTTTTTTATACTCTCTCCGTCTCAGGATAAAAGTCTTGGTTGACTTTTTGCGCATATTAAGAAAGATGATAAAATGACAAAATTATCATTTAATTGCATAATTTTCTGCACATTATTAGTGATGTTCCATAAATATGCATAGAGAATAGAAATATAATACTCCCTCTGTTCCTAAAAGATTGTCGGTTAAGATTTTTGCACATAGATTAAGAAAGTCATTTAATACTATCATTTAACAATTAAAATTTATTTGAAATTCCATCACTACCCCTTTATGGGAAATTAAAAACTATTAATACAAGGGAAAGAATTTCTTGGAACAATGAGAGAAGGTAGGGATAATATAAGAAAGTAAATAATTTATTATCCTAGAAAGTTATAAACGACAAACATTTTGGAACAAATTTTTTCTTCTAAAACGACAATCTTTTAGGAACGGGGGAGTAATTAATAATAAGGGTATTATAGGTAAATTATTGTAAAAAATAGATCATTTAAAGTAAGTAGACATTTAATTTGTGATTACCTAAAATAGTAATAAAGATTTTTATCTTGAGACGGAGGGAGTATATATAACATGATATCCATGAATTCATGAAAAGAAGCCAAAAATGAAAAAGATTTGAGATAAAAACGTGGCCATAAATGGTTTATATTTGAAATCTTAATTCCTTTGTAAATATGAAAACTTAAGCCACTAAAACACCATAAAACTGCATGATTTGGTGATAAACAATGATTGTTTCATTTCCAGGGAACTCTAAAGAAGAAACAAACTAAAAATTTTGAAATGGTGAGGCCAATTTGTGGAGCCCTTTCGTGGGGGGAAATAGAAGGAAAGACAATATATTTTTAAAAATTTATTTCAAAGTTATGAGAAGAATGCTACAAATGAGATGAGATGAAGAAGATGAATTCAAATGAGATGAGATGAGATGAGATGAGATGAAGATGAAGAATCATGATAAGTGATGTGTTAAAATTATGTATTGCAAGTGCACAACGTCTATTGTAGATTTGGCAAGTGCAGGTCGAACCACAGAGACTAGATTAATTCTTTAATATATCCTTAATTAATATTTTAGGCAAATTAGAAACAAAAATGGTGGAGAAGATTTATTAACTAAATTATGCAAACTATTAATTAATAACGAAAACTATTAATGAGAAAAGATACCTAGGAATCAGAATCCACCAAATATTAACATAATAAATCATTTCTTATTTCCTAAATTAATTTTCAAATGATTTTCCCTTCCCTTTAAAAATAATGATTCATATAATTAATATGGGCAAGCATAAGTTATGAAAAATTTACAGATTAACTATAACTTATCAAAACCTCGCAATCAATATAAGAATCATATGCAATTAATGCGGAGGAAAATATGAAGGCGAAAACAATTAGGCATTAATTTTGGAACGGAAAGAAAATATTATTATGAAATACTTAGTTTCATCATAATCCTAGGTATTATAAATTTAGCTAGCCATGGAATTAAAAACAAAAATAAATAATATTAGTACTATTATTTGCATGAAATAAGAACAATAATGAAAAGAGAATTTCTATTATATCAATAAAAGAAAGTTACAAATACTCCCTGAGAGTAGTTCCACGCGTGATTAGAATAAGAGAAAAGACAAACTCTAAATATCTTACTCCATTCTACACTAGTGAAAAACTAAGAAAAAGAAAATAACAAGTGGTGTCATTCTTCCTAATTTAGGTTCATTAAACTTGGACACTTTTGTTCCCTTTTCATGTATGTTTCAACTTCCTAGTGGCAATTAACTTCTAAAAAAGATCTTCTAGATATACTTTCTTTTCTCTTGTTGGATTTAACTTGCACAGCAAGATTGTTTCACCTCTTTCCTTCTCCTTGCATGATTCTTCTTGGATATTCCTTACATGAATAACAACAATAAATATTGCTTGATCACCAAGATTTTGACTTTATTGCAACAAATATTAAATTCTACAAAATAAAATAAAACATATTAATTTAATAAACTAATATAATTAAAAGGATAAAATTAGGGATAATAAAATGTATGAATTATGTGTCTATCAAATACCCTCATACCTAGTTTTTGCTCGTCCTCGAGTAAAATAAAAAAGAAAATAAAATAACAATTATACTACCCCATTTTCGTAGGAACACGATTGCACTTAGCATGTGCAACAAGTCTTTAAATTCCAAGGTTACCCCAAGTGGACGAGTTGTGTCTCGTGAGGGTTTGGAGTGAATATACCCACAAAATTCAAAAAAATTATTTTTGGGTTCAACAAATTATGAAATTGAAAGAAAACTTCTAAATATCCATGGACATTATACATAAGCAAGATTAAATTTAAAATCACACTTTTATTTTATCAAAAATACTCAATCTTTATTTTCGACACCATCCTTCATTATATCAATTTCATGTGATGCATGCATTGTGTATATGATGTAACTTTTAGTAGGGATTTTTACCATGAAAATCAAGCAAGCTCATTTTCTTTTCTTTCTTTTTCTATTTTTTTTTCAATTTTGATTCTTGACTTGTGCAATGTCTCATTTTCTTAGGCTTTTCAGAGTTACCCATGTAGAGCGTTGGACCAATGACTCCCAAACTAATTGGCTTTAGGGCACTAGATGTAGAGACATCCCTAAGGGCTTACTAACTCGAGTAACAAATGACACAAAATTAGACTAGTCAAACTATTTTTTTTCATCACAATTTTTAGCGTGAATATTAATGCTTCTCGAGGCTTGGATACCCAGTTATTTCGTTTAATGGATATTGAAGCAATTATTTATTTCTTTTTTTAATTTTTTTTTAAAATTACTCGAATCATGGTTTATACCCCACAACTAAGAATTAGTGCAAACGTGAAGTGCAAAAATGCTCGTAAAATCAATTTTAATCCAGATGGTGTTTTGAACTAAGATTTCGTATCTTATTAAAAATTCAAGAGTTCTAAACTTTCAATCTTACTTATGAGCTTTTGATCTACAAACACTTATTAGAATTAATTCAATCCATAAAAAGTCAAACAAAATTTTTAATTTTTTAATTTTTTTTGTGTTTTTTTACTATTTTTTCCTAAAAAAAAAAAACACCGGGGGATAGCTCCGGTGTGAGAATAAGTACAGTACCAGCCCTGGGCTAAAGCCTAAGGTGCCTGAGCTTTAGGCCCACTAAAATTTATAAATTTTTAGGGGCCCCAAGAGATATTTGTGTTATGTATATATATACCCAAAATAAAAGAGCCCAGTTCACATTAGTTTAAATTTAAAGACCCACAAAAAATTTACCCAATTAAATAGGTCCAAATCTCAATGGAAAACTTGTATTCTTTCGTATTGATGCTCTTTTGTTCAAGGAAAGTTCTTAGTTTTTTTTATGCCTATCTTAATAGCAATTCATAAAAGGCCCATTTATTTTGTTGTCGATTTAGGCCCTTAAAAACTTAGGGCCGACCCTGAATAAGTACATGCTGATATAATGTTAACAATGGAGGCTTAATGCTCTAGTCCTGAAAAATAATAAGTTGCATGTACCTTAGAATCAGAGAAAAGCCTCACCACCATCTTGAAACCTTTCTCCGAATCAGATTAAGGTTCTCACCCAAACAATCATTGATTGCACCGAATCTCCTAAAATTAAGAAAGTTGATTTATAACCCAACACTTTCTTTCATTTCATATCTAGAGATCAAATAAAATTAGAAACCTTAATCTACAAATCCTCCGTCTGCCAAAACAACTCCGGGTCCAAGCCCACATGACACCATAGTGACACTGGCCCACTATAATACACAGGCCCGAATATCCTGAGCCCAACAAATATGTAAAACATCTCATGATAGATCCTATTTTCTATTTATTTTTCTCTTTTTTTTAAATATTATTTGCGCACAACTTTTTTATATATAATTTATATCCATAACATTTTATACTTTTATTTTTACATATATTTTAGAGTCATGCTATATATTGCAATATATTTATGTCGACTTGTAATTATGAAACTTATCAATACATGAGATTGATATGAATTATAGGAGAACCCCACTTATTACATATTTCTCCAAAAAATTAGCACTAATAGCTATCTACATAACTGGCAATCAAATAATCTGACATAAATATTTGTAATATATATCATTTTTCATATATTTTATATATGAATAATTTTATGTGTACAAATTATACAAGAAAATTTATACACAATTAATAAAAATCATATATTGCATACTAATAAAATTTGTAAAAAATCCAATAGTAGGTCTCGTTTTTTATTCTCTTTATACCGTTTTTGCAAAATTATGTGTATTGCAAACTTTATAATTATGTTAAGAAAAGGTAAAACTATAATTTGTGTATATAAAATTATTTTTCTTAATAGTTTTACAATTTTTTTCTCGAGTACAGTGGGTGAGAAAATTAAATACAAATATAAAAAATACTTGTGAAAATATCATTTATCTATTTTTATTTATGGTTATTTTTATGCTTTTTAATGTTTGTTGGCAACTTGGCATCAGCTTTTTGCCTCTTTCCACCTCTCTCAGGGACGTGTTACATAAAAAATATGCCAAAACAGACCCACCTGATCCTCCATACATTGAACCTACCTAAACCCTTTATTGGCTTTTTGGCTTACTTGTCAACCTTGCATACATGTATATATATATGTACATATACATACATACAGATCTCTCTGTTTTCTCTTCACCCCTTCAAGCTCTACAAACTGGTGTCTTCTTGGTTCTAAGCTTTGTTGCAAGGTCTCACATTTCTTGATTTGTCAGCTGTTGAATTTGTAAGTTTTATTGATGTATGCTCTTTTCATTAACCTTGTTTCTCTAGTGGTGATATTTTTTGATTGATTTATTTTTTCATTTAATTTTGGTGATTGGGTTATTGGGTTTGTTTGATTTGATTTTGGTAATTATATTTAATGAGATATTTATAGTTAGTACTACTGTGTGCACAATCTTATTATGATTTAGATGGCTCTAGAATGACCTGGAAATTCTTTATGAGGTAATAAAGTGAAATGGGTGTGGTTGTTTCTGAATTGTAGAATTCAACAACTGTAGACAGGTGGCTTTGATGGAGCAAAAATTGCCTGTGATTGATGCTTTAACTGAAATGGGGTTGTATTTATATTTTGCATAATGGCTTTTTCAGTGTAAAATTAAGCCTGAACTAGGGTTTTGGGGAAAGGTGTCTGTCAGTTTGATCTGAAGTATTGTTGTTAATCGTAAATGGAAGGCAATTTACCATCAGGAAATACGATGCGTGGTATGGGATCTTATGGAGGGGGTCTCGACTTGCAAGGGTCTATGCGAGTTCATCATCATCAACAACCCCCTTCCCTCCAATTACATCATCACTCGCATCCTAGGCAAGGGTCTATAGTTCATCCACAGATCAATGAGAATTCCCCCCTCTCAATTGGAAGGATGCACGACGGTGATCAAACAGTTACTATGGCTGAATACCCTAGAGGAGAGAGAGGGAAAAATTCTGCAAGCGAAGAGGAGGAGCCTAGTTTCACGGACGATGCTGCTGATGGTCAAAATGACGGGAGTAGAGGAAAGAAGATATCCCCTTGGCATCGTGTTAAATGGACTGATACAATGGTGAGGCTTTTGATAACAGCTGTTTCCTATATAGGAGAGGATGCTGCTTCAGAGTATGGCGGTGGGGGAAGAAGGAAATATGCGAATCTGCAGAAGAAAGGCAAGTGGAAATCGGTTTCAAAGGTCATGGCTGAAAGGGGTCATTTCGTCTCGCCTCAGCAATGCGAGGATAAGTTCAATGACCTCAATAAAAGGTACAAGAGGCTTAATGAGATACTTGGGAGGGGAACTTCATGTGAGGTTGTTGAGGATAATTCACTTTTGGAAGTGATGGACATATCAGAGAAAGCAAAGGAGGAAGTTAGGAAAATTCTTAGCTCAAAGCATTTGCACTATGAAGAAATGTGTTCTTATCATAACGGGAACCGATTGCATCTTCCTCCAGACCCTGAGTTGCAGCATTCTCTGCGATTGGCTCTCAGAAGTAGAGATGATCATGAAACCAATGATTCGAGGAAGCACCCTCATGATGATATAGATGAGGATGATCAAGATGCAGAAATGGAAGATTTTGATGAACTTATGGAAAATCAGGCATCACATGGGGATCTCAGGGTATATGGGATGCCAGGGGCAGCTACTAAGAAGATTAAACAATGTCAGGGTCATGACACTGTTACTATTGGTAATTCCTTAGATTGTAATAGAACTTTCAACTCTCAACCACAAAGTGCTCATGTTGATATAAATCAAGTATTACCAGAAGCCATGAAGGAAAACCTGTTACAAACGCAGTGGTGGAAACATCGGTCAATGCAGTTAGAAGAACAGAAGATACAAATTCAGGCACAGATGTTGGAATTGGAGAAAGAGCGGTACAAGTGGCAAAGGTTTTGCAGGAAAAGAGATGAGGAGCTGGAAATGATGAGAATGGAAAATGAGAGGATGAAACTTGAGAATGAGCACATGGCATTAGAATTGAAGTGCAAGGAGATGGGAGCAGACACCAACTAATTGGCCAGTGTCGTCAAACTTGGACTAATTTGTGAGGTTTGGCATTTGTTCAGCTGCCATTTATATTTAATGGTTTATTAAGCTATGGTCTGGAGACCTTGTGGAGTTGATGTTCCTGCTTGCATATGCTTTATTGTTGGTTTTCACTATTTGGCATGTATTTCAATGCTCGAGTTTAAATCATATGTTTTCCATGTTCTATCCTCCCTTCTCCTCCTTTTTGTTATTATAGATTCTGGTGTAACTTTTGAACATGTAATGCTAGACCTTAATTTCATTTTTGTGCTATTGAACTTTCTTCTTGAACATTATCCTTCAAGTACTATAATTGCATGCCTCCAAAAACTTACCAAGTAGAATAAGTTTAATCCATAATTGCATGCCTTCAGGATGTCACCATGAACAATCAGCTAATCATTTAGCTCACCAGCTATTTTGAAGAATTGGCTACTAAATGTCAAGCCCACAAGAATACAAGTCGGTAAATTCTTTTTCGGCTCTTTCAATATGCAACGAGTGTATCTTGATGTATATTGTAACACCCCATTCTCAAATCGAAAGATATGGAATTAAGTTACTAACAGTAGTACCTTCAAGTCATGATCTTTTGGGTGAGTTCCGGACTCGGGATTTGACCCGGGTTGTTTGATGCAAAATTATCTTGTTTGTATGCTCTTTTCTGATAATTAGACCACTTGACAAAAGAATATCTAATTCTCCTTCTTGAGATGCCCTTCTCCTGCTCTGTAACACTTAAAGACCAATGTTGAGCACGTAGTCATTAAGTCACAAAATAGTTGGAAGTGAATAGGCCATAGAATTACATATACATCAGGATCTGTTTGTGGAACTGAACTGCCTTACAACAAGATTGTTCTTTTTCTAAAAAATCTACCACAGTCATCCAGATCATGCTTAAGAAGATAACTGCAGAGGAGAATTGCTGAGCTATTTTGCCTGGGGTTTGTCTAACTTCATTGTATTCTGTTAAGAAATAAGAAATGATATCTAGGACCATTTTTAGTTCTTCCTTTCCTTTGGTAAATGTCTTGATTATTTCTAAAGAAGATTGCATAGTAATTTGTAGCATCAATCTGTAAATGAATACATGGAAAAGTTTCATCATGTTCTTGCAGTCTATTATGTAGTCTCTAGAGTTGCCTGCCAGTTGCAGAGGCAATTTTTTTTTCAGTGCCTATAATTTGTTTGCTTGGAAGGATTCTGAATTTCCCTACAAATCCAAAGAAAATAATCAGTTTGCTTATAGTTGGCTATGCTTTTTTGGAATTGCTATATAGTACTACTGATTGTAGTAGATGACAAAATTTGTCAAACTGATTAATAACCGATTGTTTTCACATGTACTCATATATAATTATTGGATTTAAGATACTTGTCTAGTGTCTACTCTTTGATGTAGTGTTGGATTTATATTGAAATCTTCCTGCTTCACTTGCACTTTATTACATAATATTTTATTTACTAGCTGTGTCCCGTGCCTCCGGCACTGTATGGACGGTGAGATTTATCCTAAACTTTAGACGGCCCAGATGATTTATTGAGTGAGCGGGAAATTCAAAATCATTTGTATTATATTAGATAGATATATTAGATAGATAGATTTATTTCATTTTGCAGTCTGCTGAGAATTAACAAAAAAAAAGTACGTTGGAAAATTTAAATCCTGGCTAGCTACGTGATATTGCACTACATAGGCTCGTATAGTTGAAATCTCCGATTTAGTTGTTAATTCTTAGTATTTGAAGTGGAGATGATCTTAAGTTCTCTATTGTTATGAGTGAATTATTCTTTTTAGTTATAATAATATATTCATTATAACAAAAATAGACTGAGGGTGAGGGGATACCTTTAGAAGAATATATTTTGTTTTAATTGGATATGGGATAAATCAATTTTTGGTGTATGTATTGAGACCCGATTTACAAATTATTACCTCCAATTGAAAAAAATAATAAATTGGTGCTTATACTAGAAAAATTTTACAAGCTGATGATTGTAGTTGGATATTTATGTAAAATCGTTAAATTTAATTAACGGACATGACAAAAAAGTTTTAGTAGGCTAGCAGATTGTACGTGGACTAATTAGGAGGGAAATCTCCTCCACTTTCGACATTTAATAGATCTCAGATACAAATGTCATTATCCACGTATTTGTTAGCCTACTAAGAATCTTTTGTCATGTCTGTTAGTCAAATTCAACAGTTTTATATAAATATTCAAAAACAATAATCAACTTGTAATTTTTTTTAGTACAAATACCAGTTTGCTACTTTTTTCAGTTGAGGTACCAACTTGTAAGTCGGGTCCCAGTTCGAGTAGATGCACCAAAAGTTAATTTATCCATTTGGATGAGCAATTAAAATTTTAAAATTGATAACTAATTGATTAAACGTTAACAAGATGTAGTCGTATCTTGGTACATATCTGAAATTTGTGTGGAATCTCTATATATATTCATGCTTCGAGGTTCACCAACTAGCAACTACCATGTGAATGGAATGGAGGGGGTTCTTCTAATTCATCTTATAGCTGAGTCGTTATAAAATCTTGGGAGAAAAATGCCAGTTGAGGTTAGAAACCATATCTCCAACTCCAATATAAAACAATGAGCATAAGTCGGATTTTTATCTAGACAATAAAAGTCGAGTCTTCATATTTTGAACTCTGTTATGAGAGTGGTGTATTAAAATTTTCATTTTGGATGTCAAAGCAGTTGGATCTGCTTAGAACATAGTGTTTTCCTGTTATTGACTGCTTACAAATTGAGAAGGGTAATAACATTGTGCTTTAAAGCATTAATTTTTTGAAAACCCCAGGCTATATATCAAGGTTGTAATGCTCAACAATATGAATACTGATGGTTTGTTTTATAAGAGAGGGGTGCCTTTGGGGAACGCGGACATAGGTGGTCAGAGGCGGAATTAGGGGGAGGACAGGGAGCACCTGTCCCTGGTGGGCTGGTACCGGCGACTCTCCCTAGAGGCTAGAGTACCCTCTTGCTGCGGTTTTGTTCCTGCCCGGCCGATAATTAGTCGTGGACGGTGATGTCGCCGGAGACGGAGAAGGGGATAATCCGATAATGATTGATGAGAAATGGGGGTTTTAGTCTTTTAGAAGGAGAGAGAGGACAGACAGAGAGACCCCGCCGAGTTTTAGTTACGATTTGTGGAGGGAGTTAGGTGGAAAAGACACCGTTGGAATTTGAGCCTAAATTAATATGAGTGTCATTAATTATTTTTAATGATTCCATATATTAATGTTAGACCTGGCAAAAGAGGCCCAGGCACGTGGGGCGGGCCGAAATTTGGGCTTTAATTGCAGTTTTTTAGCCCAGTAAAATTCAGGCATATTTGGCCCGACCCGCCATCGGACTGGCCCGTTTGGCACAAACCCAAAAAATAGCAAAAAATAGGTTTCGGACCGGGCTTTGGGCTGCAGATTTTTGGCCCAGCAAAAAATCGGGCTTTTTTGGATCTCCCGTTTTTGGCCCGGCTCACCCGGCCCGTTTGGGCCGGGCCCGCCTGTTTTGCCAGGTCTAATTAATATATTTTACTCTATTAGTAGATTAAATTAAGTATTTGGAAGCTCAAATCCATTGAGTAATGAATGATATATTAACTCTCAAAGATCATGATAAAAGATAATAAATACATGTGGGAAAAATCAAGTCCCACATAGGTTAGGAATTAAATATTTTATATGTTTATATACAACTCTTGGGTTTGGGCCCCAAGGGGCACCCCACTTTTGTGGAAGGGAGAGAACCTAGCCAAGACTAGGTTCGAACCCATACGCGCCGTCGTCCAGCTTGGCTTTGGCACGAGGCACGAGGGTCTGTATATATTTTTTTAGACAAAATTTATTTAAATTTTTTAATTAAAATTTATTTATTTAATTCTATTATCAAAAGCGTAATCGTTTTGAAGTCAGATTTATTATATTATCAAAAGCGTATCGTCTTGAGAAGCGGTATTATCAAAAAACTGTATTCGCTTTGAGGAAGCAATGATTCATAAAGGTTGAACGGGCGGCCCTAAACTACGTCATTTCTGTCACGCCTTTTCTTCTAAAGCCTAAAACTACGTAGTTTTGGTTCTGCTAACGCTTAAACTACGTCGTTTTAATAGACCGAATAGATGCGCCTATTCTGCAAATGGTCAAAACTACGTCGTTTTGACCAACATATACAAATAATACCTCTTCAAGAGGCACCCCATGCCTTTTCAGGGGTAATGTGCCCATCTGAAGGGTCACCAACCCTCCTATAAATAGATAGGAGGGGGCAACCTTCATTTCCATCCATTTCTTAAGCATTCTAGTCTAATAAAGCATTCTAATATTTAGTTTCTTCATCAGTTTCCTTAGTAAATTTGAGAGAGAGTTAGAGCATTTCATTTGGTTCGAAGTGTATACTTTTAGTAGTGCTGTTAAAGTGTACAGTGTCATTGTATACTGGGAGATAAGTGTTATCAACTCTAAGTACCATACGGAGGGCATAATTGTCTTAAGGACATAGTACCAAGTACTAGCCTTGACAAATATTTTTCTAAGTACAGTTCTACTTAATTAAGATAAGTCAATATATATATAATTTCCTTTAAGGTGGATAACAGACACGTCAACGTTTGTGAATTTAATAGCCAAGTTAGGAGGTTGTATTAATTTTAGTGGGGGCGGGTTGATTGTGAGGCTGACACGTAAGTAGTGAAGTGATCTGATTCTTTTGACTTTGGGTAAGGCTGATGTGACAGAACAGAATGACGTGGCAGGATTTGGTTGGGTAATTTAGTCAAATTATGTGTGTTTATTTTTTAGCGACTGAGCGTGGTAATTGAGGGAGGGATAAACTTGTTTGAGCACCAAGCTAAAATTCTCGTTACCATTTGCACTATGATCCATAACAAACAAAGCGACTAAAGATAAGTTGTCATAGTTTTATTTTTCATTATATTTTATTTTTACAAATAAATTGAATTATTATATTTTTTTAATAATTGAAAATGAACAAATTTTGAGACGTTTTCAAACTATACAGACTTGCAGGATACAGTTGCCTCCTCTTAGTCGTATAACCGAAAGAAGCAATTCAAGCGTCAATAAATAAATTTTTTTTACTGATGTATTTTTACCCCCTATGAAAACCTTCTGGTTCCGCCACTGCAGGTGGTGCATGGTTGTCTTGAGCTCATGCCGTAAAGTGTTTGGTGTTGGGTTAAGTCCTGCAATGAGCACAACCCTCATGTTTAGTTTAATTATTTGCAAATTTTATGTTGTACATGTAGATTCCGCTTATAATGCTATTTTGGGAAGGCCCACTTTAACTGCCCTACAAGCTGTGACCTCGATCCCTCATTTCAAAATCAAATTTCCTACGGCTCACGGGGTTGGTGAGGTGAAAGGAGACTTGGATCTGACCCGAAGATGTTATAGAAATGCTGTGATCACTTCGGGATTGGGGGTATCGAAGCAAAAGCAGACCATGGCGATAGAGATCGAACCCTTCACGGAGAGCAGTTCAGAGCCATTGGTCATGCCAGCTGAAGAAACAGAAGAGATAGAGCTCATCCCGGGCAAGGCAAACAAGACAGTGAGGATAGGTTCGGGTCTGCCGGAACCTCTCCGGACGAATCTCACGGAACTCCTACGATGCTATGTTGACATCTTCGCATGGGAACCTCAGGATATGCCGGGAGTTAGTAGGGATATTGCTGAGCATCGGTTGGAAGTGGACCCGTCAAAGAAGCCAGTTCGGCAGAAGAGGAGGATCTTTGCGCCTGAGCGCCAACGGATCATCGATGAAGAGATTGCGAAGCTGTTGGCTGCTGACTTCATCTTTGAGATCGACTACCCACAATGGATGGCAAATGTGGTGCTGGTCCAAAAACAGAACGGGAAATGGCGAGTCTGTATCGACTATACCGATCAGAATAAAGCTTGTCCAAAGGATTTCTACCCGCTGCCCCACATCGACCAGCTCATCGATGCCATTTCGGGGTATGCATTGTTAAGTTTCATGGACGCATTCTCTGGGTATCATCAGATTTCCATGAGTAAAGAGGATATACCGAAGATGGCATTCATTACGCATCGTTCGGTATATGCCTATAAGAAAATGACCTTCGGCCTTATCAATGTCGGGGCCACATACCAGATGATGATGAACTACGTCTTCAGACATCAGTTGGGCAAGAATATGGAGGTGTACGTGGACGACATGATTGTCAAGAGCATGATGGTGAAGAAACATTTGGATGATTTAGAAGAGTGTTTTCAGACAATTCGTCACCATAAATTGAGACTGAATCCTGAGTGTACCTTTGGATTAGGGGCTGGCAAATTTCTGGGTTATCTTGTCAGTCAAAGAGGAATTGAAGCCAATCCAGAGAAGATTCAAGCGATCCTAAACATGAAGACTCCTCAGTCATTTAAAGATGTTCAACGTCTGACTGGAAGGATTGCAGCTTTGAGGAGGTTCATGTCCAAGTAGGCAGAAAGATGTTTGCCATTTTTTGATACGTTGAAAGGGCCAAAGAATGCAAAGACGTTCCAATGGACGTCGGAGTGTGAGGACGCCTTTCAAAGCATTAAGTCCTACTTGTCTTCGGCGCCTTTGTTGGTGAAGCCCGCTCCTGCTGAGCCTCTGTATTTGTACTTAGCAGCTAGTTCGTTGGCAGTAGGAGCAATTTTGGTGCGTGAAGTTGGGGGTAAGCAGCACCCAGTTTATTATGTAAGCCATGTCCTTCGGGATGCTGAAACAAGGTACCCAAACATTGAAAAGTTTGCTTTTGCTTTAATAACTACTAGCCGAAAGCTTAGGCAATACTTCCAGGGTAGGTTGTTAATAGTATACACAGATCAGCCTTTGAAGAAAATTATGGGCAAACCCGAGGTCTCGGGGAGATTAGCTGCATGGACGATGGAGTTATCCCTATTTTTCATTGAATATCACCCCGAACCGCCATCAAAGGTAAGCCTTGGCCGATTTTGTAGTTGAATGCTTTCGTTTTACGAAGTCGATGAAGTTGTGGCGGTGTCAAGAATTTGACAGCAGCGATTATAGTTCTTCAATGATAGAGTTAAATGACGCCAGTATGCGAGATGGGTCTTCTACTACTACGGACGTCGATGGAGCGAGGATTATTCGACGAGTCCGGAGGGATTCAAGGTGCAACAGCCATCGATTTCGATTCAAAGCGATGAACAACAAAAAAGTTGAGTATAAAGCGGTACTTGTAGGGGTTACGACTTGAGCGAAGAGTCTTGAAGTCACGAGAGAATAGTCATCTTCGATGATTCTCGGTTAGTCGTTAAGCAACTCTCCGGGGAGTCTGGCTTCGAGGCCCAAGAATGATCAAATATTTGGCAGAATTGAAAGAACGACTTCAGTATTTCCAATCCTACGAGTTTCAGGGGGTCGAGCGTAATAACAATTCCATTGCTGATGCACTCTCTAAATTAGCCACTACGGATGTTAACGTCTTTGATGGGTCGGTTTACTTAGAAATTTTGAAACATCCTAGTGTTCATCATGAATCGGTAATGTGCGTTGACCGAACCAACTGCTGGTTGACTCCATATCTGGAGTATCTGGCAGATGGCGTCTTACCTTCGGATCGGATTCTAGCCAAGAAAGTCAAGTACAAGAGTGCTAATTTTGTTTTGATTGATGGGGATCTGTTCCGAAGGGCTTTTTCGTCTCCACTACTGAAATGTTTGACTCCATTTGAAGCTGAATATGCTCTCCGAGAAGTACATGAAGGCATATATGGCGACCATATGGCTGCTAATTCATTAGCCTATAAAGTACTTCGTCAGGGGTACTACTGGCCTACCATCTTCAAAGAAGCGACTGAATACGTCAAGAAGTGTGAGAAGTGTCAGCTCAACAGTCCGATCCCACATCAGCCACCAGAAGAGCTATACTCGATCTTATCTCCTATACCCTTTGCTGTCTGGGGGGTTGATATACTGGGTCCACTACCGAAAGCAAAATGTCAAGTCAGCTTTGTTATAGTTGCCATCGACTATATGACCAAATGGGTAGAAGCAAAGCCACTTAGGTTAATAACGGAACAGGAATGCTTGAAATTTTTGAAAAAATCAGTAGTGTTTCATTTCGGAATTCCTAAGGTGGTAATATCGGACAATGGACGTCAGTTTGTGGGATCGAAATTTGAAGCATTTTTGAAAGAACTGGGGATCAAATTTACCAAAGTCATAAGAACAAAGCCCATGTTTCATTAATATATTGCCAATTACAAGGACATAAATATGAATTTTTTTTACAAAAATCCTATATGCTAAAAAAGAAAAACAGATGTCCCTCTTCAGGCTGCGGTTTCATCTTCAGACGAATCGAGAATGGTAGGATCAGCTATGATCGCAACAAGTTTTGCCTTGTCCTTTCTTCGGCAATCATAATAACCATCAGAAAACATCTTAACTACCTTCTCATTCAGCTCGTTTGACTTTCGGTACTCGTCATATATTTGCTCCCGAAGCTCTTCAGTTAAGGGTGGACCTAAAGCCTGCAAAGCTTCCAACTTACCCTGAAGCTCAAGACGAATGTTCAAATTCTTCTCTTTGTCAACACGAGCTTCTTCCTGAAGATTATCCACTTGTATAGCCAGACTTTGATTGGCTATACAGAGTTCTTCATTCCTGAGCCTTAGAGCATGATTCTGAGTGTCAAGTTCAACATTCAAACTCGTCATCTCCTGCTGACTGGCCTTCGTCTTCTTCAAGTCCTCTTTGCAGATCTTCAATTCCTCCATTCTTCGAGTTAAGTCCTTTTGAAGATTTTCATTATTGAAGAGAGCATCGCCGAGGTCAGTCCTTGCCTTATTCCAAGCCGACTTCAGAATCGTGTTTTCCCGACGAGCATCATCCTCTTCGGCTTCAAATTCTTGGTAGCGTGGAAGAAGACGACCAAAGACAGCACTAGCTTGTAGATGTTTACAGATAGTTCGTTAATTTTCAAAGAAATGCATATAAATCCGAAAGAACAGACAGACAAATATTTACCTTGGCCTGATAGCTCATGCCTTCTTTAATCAAATCCATGATTGAGCTATTGCCAAATCGGTGCTCATCGGTCTCTCTGACAAAAGAATTGAAGAGATGGAAGGGATAATTGGCATTGAAATGGGGCCATAAAGTTGGGGACCCCCTTGCATCATTCTCAAACTCATCAGCAGAAGGGATCGAGATGAAAGGCATCCGTTCTTCATGGGGGGGGGGGGGACGGTGAAGGATCCATATATATGTTCTCAGGAGATGGAGAACGAACAGGAGTAGGTTCCCGGGTCGGCGAAGGGATAGGTGACGGCTGAGGTTGGTCTGGAATCGGTTCTCCGGAGGGTGGTGGTTGGTCTTCTGAAGGTTGTTTTCTTTTCCGAGAGGCAATTGAAGCCTCAGGTTGTTCTTCAGGACCCTCTTCAGAAGCCTGAGTTCCCACTGGGCCAGTAGGAACCCGAAGCTCTTCGGCAGTCAATGGAGTTACCTTGACTCGCCTCTTCTTGATTTGAAGAGCCTGCATTCGTTCGTTTTCAGGCATATCGATCAGGCTGCAAGTAGTAATCCATTGAGTTTCTTGAGAGATACCCCTCGGCTTTCGGACAGCTCTCTTCTTCTTGCGAAGCTGGAGAGTTTCCTCAGCAACCTCTAATTCTATAAGAAGATCTTCGGCATCCAGGGATTCAGAAGCCGGAATCTCTTCCTGGGGGGTTTCGGTAGGAGGAGATGTTAGAGGTTTGCCAGAAAGGAATTTTTCTAGATCCATTCGATCCATCGATGAAGGTTTGATCAAAGACACTGCAACAAAGAAACACACTCTATTAGATCTTTCTACAATAGTAAACACAAAAACTTTACTTCAATAAAAATTCGAAAACTTCGAGACTCACATTTGTGGTCATACAACCAAGCTTGTTTGGTGAGAAGATTGTAACTCCACTCCTTCTTCGGGAAGTTATTCAGAAGCACAATCATCTCTTTCACGCGTTCCTCGGCTATATCTCCGAAGTCAGCAGATACTTTGTCTAATGTTGTCCAGTCAGGGAGAGAGGCAATCTCAGGTCCTTTAACGAAGAACCACTGCTCATGCCATCGTTTGTTACTGGAAGGAGTATTCACCAGAGACCGTCGCTCGAAGTCCTCTCTAGCTTTTGAAGGAATCTTGCCCAGAAGTTTGAATCCCTTCTCTCTGGACTTGCTGACGGAATATATGGAGAAGAAAAAGTCGAGGGTGGGGGCGACACCCACTTCATGACAGAAGGCAATAAACGCCAAGATGTGAATGTATGAGTTCGGGACTAATTGGGCGAAGCCGACGCCAATAAACCCTAGAAGGGTGACCAAGAAAACGTGTAAGGGGAACCGAACCCCTTTTTCTAGCAAGGTCAAAGGCATGGCAGTCCAGCCGTCTGGACATTGGTACATTCTCTCAGTGGCGGGGCAAATGGCCCGATGAGTCATTGAACTCAGTACCGCATACATAAGCATTTTGAATGCTTTTTTCGTTCATGGTGGAGATGGTATTGGCATGAGGGAATTAGGTCGCACTCTGGAAGAAAATAGAGGGATTTGGAAGGGGCTTTTTCGGTGTGCTCTTACTCGAAGTGGCCTTGTCAGGGTTAGGTGTAGGAGGAACAGTGGTAAGAGAAATGACGTGGATGGGAGCAGTGTTAGCAGAATCGGAAGACGCCATTATTGATAGTTTGCAGGCAAAAGCAAGAAATTTGAGAGAGAAGGAAGTTTAAAGCTCGTAAAGACGTTTGAAGTTTGAAATGGCAGGTAAAGTTGTCAATTTGGGGGAAAATTATCTTTTATACTGACGGTTACACGTTACACGAGGGCGGCACATTTAATTAGCAGCAATGATGGCGAATGTGAAGGGGTAGCGTCCGGTTTTGGGTTTAGTGTCTTAACCGGATTGGACTTCTCTTTTTTGGGCCTTATCTTATTTGAATTATTCATCCGTTGGGCCTCGACAGGTTTCTGATTGGACCTCTTGTGATTTATTACATTTTATTATATCATGGGCCTATATTATTTACAGTCTTCCACTAAACACCCTGTTTAATAAAAGACTGGGGGGCAATGTTGGGCCATGATACTTTTCATTATTGGGCCGGACTTAATGGGTTCCTCCCTTAGCTTATGTGACTTTTATCTTGTTGGGCCGAACGATTTGGGCCCAGTTATTTGATTATGTTAGTGGATTATTTCGGTTGGATCCGGTCAGTCTGGACCATCTTTATCGTATTGGGCTAAATCCTTAGATCGGCCCATTACCCAAATTGTCACTTAACCCATCTTTGACCGGTAATCATTACATAAGATAACAGTTGACTGTTATCTGCCACTTTTCTGCATGGCATTAATGAGGATGGGACTCAGATGACCGGCGGTGGCGAATAGTGGTAGCAGGTAGGGCAGTGATCTACATACTTTCGGCTGAGATGACCGGGAGTGGGAGAAGGTGTCAGGATATAGTGGGTGGCACAGTAAACTGGGTCTGGGGGACGTATGGGGCAAGGATCACACAGAAAAGGTAAGTAACAAAACATTACACCACACACAATCAGATTATTATTCTCTCTCAAGCACTAGACATTATTTTCCTCCATTGTTAACCTTGTGATCGCCGATACTGACTCTCACACCGGAGCTATCCCCCGACGGTCCAGCCAAGCTTTTGGTGTTGACTTGTTGAACTGTGCAGGATATCGGACGCGTCTTGGTGATTGGGACGTGGGGAAAGATCTTGGCGTTAACATTACGCAAGACAACCTTTTATTCATTGTTTCTTTTATTGATTCTGTCCATCTTCATGATAACATAAGTTTTACAATAAGGTGTTTCAGTTCTGGACTCTAAGCTAGAAGCCTACTAAAGTTGATATCCTGAGGCATTGCGTATAAATGCACCTTTATATTTCTTCTTTTTAAATTCTTGTTATATAGCTTTTATTGATGTTATAATTTTGAAAGGCAGGCGGTTTGAAGATCTTTCAAGAATTTTGTGCTTTTTATCTTTTATCTGTTTATTATCGAATTATCTGTTCTTCGCTCGCTTCTGATTTGATCATGGATGATCTACCACCCCAGATGAGTTGGATTGCTCATAAGGGTTCTGTTTACGAGTTCCACTGGTCTGACAGTGAGAGATTTTAAGAACTCCTATATAGGTGAAAATATAGGTCATGAACTCCTATATATAAGCGAGCCACTACATTGTTAGAACCTTAGTTTTGTAGAGTTAAGATTGTTGTAGAAGACATGACACGGGTGATCTCTGTCCTTAAGGTCTTTATCGTTCTCACCACGATCGATTTGCTATGGGTTGCAGACGATATACCTCCTGGATATATGTCAAGCCTCAAAATTGAAAAAATTTGTGATAGCAATTCACATTTGTTCCATACGAACACTTCTTTGTAATAGTTGTTTGTTTGTAAGAAGAATTAGAGAAGATAGAAGAGAGAAGAGAGAAAATACATGTGTAAAAATTGGTCTCTTATATGTAAACTTATATATCATATGCATATATCTCATCTTATGTGTGTATATATACAATCCACTTTCTATGTGTGTGGTCTGCATAAGGTCTAAATCGGGCTATAGCGACGGTTCTGGGTTATCTCAACGGCTCAAATCCTATGACGACGAGTTTAGCGACGATTTTATCCATCGCTAAAGGTGATCCGCATGCAGACCACCCACATATAAAACTCTCTCTGTGTGTGTGTATATATATATATATATATATATATATTTATAACTATTAAATTATATTTAACTACACTTATTAGTACTAAATATGTAAGTTATAATAATTACTAGTTAAATATAATATGAATAGTTCTCACTATTTTTCTTTTGTTCTAAAATAAGATATTAGACTACAACATTTGTACTCGTAGTGCTTTCTATTAAATGAAACTAGGAAAAATAGTTTAATCAAACAACTTTGCATCTTATTAAATGTCTTACTATAGACACAAATCAAATGTTTTGTACACAAATCAAATAAAATTCTCTCTTATTCTTCACATAGAGGACATTAAGTTACACATTTTATACTTAAATATATTATGTCCACAAATGAGTAAGGCTGTAAACGAGCCAACACAGTTAGAGCTCGATTCGGGCTCAACTCGAAAAATTACGAGCGAGACTCGTACTCGTTAATAATATGATCCAAATCTAAGCATTAAAAATAGTTCGAATAAAAATATGAGTAAAATCTGAGTAAAGTTATACTCGACTCGTTTAAGATTCAAACTACTCGAATTTTTGATTGTGATTCGATACATACTCGGTTAATACATATTCGATTAGATGTTCAATACATTCTCTTTATAATATATACAAATTTAAATCAAATTAGGACAATTAGTTATTATTTTGTTTTGTTTTTAATTTTAATTGTGATTTTATATTTGTAAAGTGTAATAATAAATATATTTTCTCATTTTTAAGTAAAATAACAAATTTAATTTATAATTATAATTATTATAAAACTAGTTATTATGTGAAGACTCGAATTCGAGCTTGAATTTGAAGATCACAAGTAGTTTGAATAAATATTCGAGTCGAGTCGGATCAAATTCGAGTAATAAATAGTCGAGTCAAATCTGAGTAGGATTTTTTAAATATAATTCGAATTCGAGGCCGAATTTGAGTACGAATTATCATTTCGAATTAATTCGAGTAGGCTTCTGCCTTTCGATTTGACTTTCGCTTACACCCTTACAAATAAGTTTTATCAAACTCAAATATAAAATATAATAAATCACAAAAGTATAAAATAAGTTGCAATATATAACACTACTCATTTTGCACCCTTGACTCTCTCTGAGCCTCGGCCAGATCTTAAGAGTATGCCTGGTAATTATATACCAGTTGGTTCTTGAATTTATTTAGGAGCATGCAATTTTATCATCATTTACGGGGTACAAATATTCTCAGCAGTATATCTTTACTTTAAGATTGTGCCTGCATTCTAAGTACTTCATGAATTATGCTATTTTGATATGCTTGTAATGCGGTTTTGGCTAGTCAGTTGGCTGTAAGTTAAACGAGTTCTCGAATATATTGTTCAAATTCAACTGGTCGAGCTTGAGTTTGAGCCAAGTTTTACTCGAATTAAATTAAATTTAAATAATTATTAAATTATATATAATAGGTAGAATTACGTAACTTAATTATTTAAAATACTAAACTAGCCGAATTTAGAGGAGCCAAACTTAAACCAGTCAAACTATAGTTGGAACTCGGCTCGTTTGTTCGACCTCGAGTTGAGCCATGCCGAGCTATCAGACTTTAGGGACTAGGGGTAAGAGTTGCTTTATCCTTTTCAGGTCATCAATTTATAGTTATTGCATGGGTCAGAAAAACTGAGGCTGCTGATGGTTTTGTTGTCTGCAGGACTGTCAGCACCAGAAATTTGCAGGAGCATATTTTTGGGTTTGCCATCTCTAATCATTACTGATCTGGTTCGTGGTCACATTCCTGACGTAGATTAACAACTTTATTTCCATTTTCCAAGTTTGAATCTCTATACAGTGCTGAAGCCAGAAATCCTTTCAGCGGGAACAAAATTATTATTAAGTTATAAATAATTTGGCGGAGGTTCGGGTGCACTGTCCCAAAGCCAATGTTTTTTAATATTTTTGTACTTTCGAATCACACACACATATATATACATATATGTGTGTGTGCAATGACAATATAATAAGTAATAATATATGATATATATACACTATATTGACTCATAATAAATTTTTTTTTAATCACAACTGCTCATAAGTAATTAATTAATTAATTATTTTTAAAAATAATATAAATTAGATTATTATTTAGTTTAAAATATTATAGAGAGATACATATATTGAGAGGATATGAGTCATATGTGGATAAAATTTGATTGCCAAAATTATAAATTTTCAATTTGACCTATATAGTAGAAAATTTATTAAATTTTAGTAGAGTCAATTTATATATAATACTTAAAATTTTAAAAATTTATCTTACATTATAAAAATAATTATTTTTTTAATGAATCAATTGACCCCCACAATCTCATACGTAGCTTCGGTAGTGTCTCTATACATTATTTAATTTTATCCATTTAATTTCATGAATCATGTGACTTGATCTTCACTTTAGTCGTGAGATGATCATGGGTTTTAAATAAATAATCCATATTTATTTTTCTTCAGTTAACAACTACCTAATTATAGGCAGTGGTTGGATCTTTTATCTTCGTTACTTTATAAGCATGAGTTTATTTATTATAAGTATTATATTTATCCGTTTTAAATTATAAAATTATTATTGATTTTTTAAAATTATTTCAAAAATTTTCAAACTCAAAATTGAAATAAAATTCTTTAATTTAAATCAATACAATAATGAAAATTGTAAACTATCTAAAAATTACAACTCATTGCCAAATTTACTATTTCATATTTTTGGTAAATCATCTCAATTTTAAATTTAAATGCTTAAACTTAACTTTTAAAAGTCAATAATAATATTATAATTTAGAATGAATGTAGTACTTTGTATTTAAAATGGCCGATTGGCGGAGCATGGAGATGAAACGCTTCATTTAAAATTTTAGACAAAATTCCTTTCATAAAAATAGTTAAAATAATGTCTGATTATGAAACTATAAAAATGCTTTAAATAAAATTAATAATGAAGTTATAGATTTTTAAATCTTAACGCGAAAAAAAAAAAAAAAAAAACCCTCCACGAACGAGCTCAAAGAAGTATATAGCCCATTTGTTGGTCCTTTATGAAATACCAAAAATTATGTGTATTTTTTTACCTTTGTTGCATAGTACTTAAATCATTTTGAAGGCAAAATGGTAGCTTATGAAGTAATATGTACACATGAAAAAAATAATATTTTTTACACGATCTCTCTTATATAAATAGTGAATGTGTCATGTTGGGCCATGATTTTTTTCATTATTGGACCAGATTTAATGGGCTCCTTCCTTAGATTATGTTACTTTTGTCCTGTTGGTCCGAATGATTTGGGCCCAGTTACTTGATTATTCTATTGGGTCCTTTTTGGTTGGATCCGGTTGCATGGGTCATTTCCATTATTTGGGCTTAGTCATTAAATTGGCCCATTATACAAATTGTTACTTAACCCATCTTTGACCGGTAATCATTACACCAAATAATAGTTGACTGTTATGTCTGCTACCTTCCTGCATGGCATTAATGAGGATGGGACTCAGGCGACCGGCGGTAGCAAATAGTAGTAGCAGGTAGGGAGGTGAGCTACTTGCTTTCGGCTGAAATGACCGGGAGTGAGGGGGGAGGTGTCAGGAGATAGTGGGTGGCACGGTAAACCGGGTCTGGGATACGTATGGGGCAAGGATCACACAAGAAAGGTAAGTAACAAAACATTACAACACACAATCATATTTTTATTCTCTCTCAAGCACTAGACATTATTTTTCCTCTATTGTTAACCTTGTGATCACCGACATCGATTCTCACGCCGAGTTATCCTCGACGGTCAAGCCGCTGCTTTTGGTGTCGATTTGTTGAATGCGCGGGGATATCGGACGCGTCTTGGTGATTGGGACGGGGAAAAGATCTCGCGTTAACATTCAAGCGCTAGAAGGAGGGGGTGAGTTCTAGTGTCCCGAGTATTTTCAATCACAAACCGTGTTTGTTCTACGCCGATATTCATGGTGAAGAGTAGAACACCTACACTCAAGGGCGTACCTATGGTCACAAAGTGAATCAAAGACCACGAGTATCTGCCAAAGATTGTTTGGGACCTACAATAAGTGTTCACGCCAAAGACAACGTTCAAAACGTTCACATGAAGATTCTCTACCGGAAGGTCGAGGCAAAGCTAAGCGTAAGCTAGTTTTTACTACAGAGAAAGGTCCGCCATGGTCTAAATGAGTAGAAGGCACCTCGCCTAGAACTCGATACCGAGATGACCAAGATGAAAAGGCCTCCCGATTGGCTAAGATGGCAGATGAAGCAGATAGAGCTATGGAGGTACTTATGAAGCAGCGACAGGATATAGCTGAGCAGATGGCTCGAATGGCAGAGTTGATGGATGAAGAGTTCAGTTATGTTCAGTCCGAAGAGCGAGGGCATCGGAGTGGGAAGGAACCTGCTCATTCAGGACGTGAGTCTCGGGGCCAAACCCGAGAAAGAAGAAGATCCCGAAGCCCTACTCCTCAAAGATCGAAGAGGGCACATCACCCTGTCGATTCTAAGGAGCAGGGTCGAAGCGAACGAAGAGGTCGATCCAGAGATCGCACTCCTGAGAATACAAAGAAGGCACTTGTTGTTGCACATTCTCACCATAGCGTCCGAGTTCAGAGATGAAGTATATCCAGAGGCCGTACTCCCGAGAGTCTACTGAGGGTACACCACCCTGTGGATGCTCGTCATCGAAAAAGTCCCTCTAAAGTTGGAGGTTCTGTTATAAGAAACCGGTCCACTCAGAAGAAGAAGGAGTCACCGAAGAAAGAAGCATCATCGCAACTAGAAGGTGTGGAGTATCTGGTTAAAGAATTAAAGGAACTTTGGAAGCAGCTTACCGAAGTACAGAAAACGAAAGATACTTCGGGAAAGAAGGCATCCCCTTTTTCCGCGGAGATTCTAAAAGAGAAAGCTGACCCCACCAAGAAGTTGCCCCACATTGAAAGTTATGATGGATTGGGGGCGTTCGACCGACTGATGGATTATTATGACTTTAGCGATGCTGCTAAGTGTCATACTTTTGTCACGACGCTCAGAAAGGATGCCAGGCAATGGATGGGGACTTTGCCCTCGGATTCAATTTCATCTTGGGCAGACATGTGCAGTAAGTTTCATGCTCGCTTCGGGAGCAACAAAAGGAGGGGAAAACCAACTAGTTCGTTGGCTCAGGTTCGACAGTATTCGAATGAGTCTTTGGGCCAATATGTGAAGCGGTTCCATGAAGCAGTCGGCCAAGTGACAGACCTGAACGATCTACAAGTCGGGACTATTTTCGAATGGGTTAGATTTGGTCAAATCGTAAAAGTTGGTGAAGAAATTAATGTTTCACCACCAAGAGTCTCAATGAAGCCTTCGACAAAGTCAAGGCTATATCGTGGTGGAGGAAGCCATGAACAGCCTCAAACGTCCTTCTTCAGACCGGCTTAAGGAGACAGACCGGGACAGAACCGATGGGGACCAGAAGAAGAATGAAGGGAATAAAGACCGCTATGAAGGCGGGTCGAAGAAATACAACAATTGGAGACAGGGTGGAGGACGTTCGTCCGCTCCCACCCAGAGAGTAAATAGGACGTACACAACACTTAACACTGATAGGGCTGTTATCTTGGATCAGATTAATAATCAACCTATCTTCGAGCCACCTCGAGATAACATTAAGCCCGAAAAGGGAATCCTCGTAAGTATTGTGATTACCATCAAGCCTCTGGTCACGATACGAACGACTGTGCTAGTTTGAAAGATTTCATTAAAGAAAGGTACAAGGTGGGGCTTTAGTTCAAGATGTGGGTCGCCAGAATCTAATCTATAGCGGGATAGATGACCCGCTCCGGCAGCTCAACCAGGGCCAAAGAAGCGTTGCTACCCGGGACAAATTTGCAAGGCATGTGATAGATGTCATCATTGGGGTACTTTCGCAAACTTGTTGGAAAGAAGCGCAAAGTCACTTGGATTCGGCCATGTCGCTATGGTACCCTCCAAGACCGATAGACCTTATCCGAAATACTGGTAATCTCCTTTATCGATGAGGTTTACCTTTCTAAAACCATCGAACCGCATGAGGGATCATTGGTGCTGACTGCGCAAGTGGGTTCGGTGGATATGAAGCGAATGATGGTAGATAATGGGTCTTCTGTAGATATTCTATATGCCCACGCTTATCAGAGGATGCATCTAGACGGGCGGAAGATGGAGATAGGGCAGGAGGCTCCTTTGTACGGTTTTAGTAATGATCCGGTCAAGGTGGATGGAACCATTGAACTATCGGTCATCTTTAGAACGGCCCCTCAACAGGTAGAAATTATTTGCAAATTTTATGTTGTGGTATGTAGATTCTGCTTATAATGCTATTTTGGGAGGCCTACTTTAATTGCTTTTACAAGTCAGTGACCTCAATCCTCATTTCAAAATCAAATTTCCTACTACTCATGGGGTTGGTGAGGTGAAAGGAGATTTGGATCTCGCCGTAAGATGTTATAGAAATGATGTGATCACTTCGGAGTGGGGATATCAAAAAAAGCGCACCATGACGATAGAAATCGAACCCTTCACCGAGAGTAGTTCCAACCATTGGTCATGCCAAATTAAAAAAAGAGGAGATAGAGCTCATCCCGCAAGGTGAACAAGATAAAGAAAATAGGTTCGAGTCCATGGAACCTCTCCTGACGAACCTCATGGAGCTCCCCGAGATGCTATGTTGACATCTTCGTATGGGAACCTCGTGGATATGCCGAGAGTAAGCAGAATATTGTCGAGCATCGGTTGGAAGTGGACCCACAAAGAAACCAAATCGATGAAGAGGAGGATCTTTGCACCGAACGTCAGCGGATCATCGATGAAGAGATTGCAAAACTGTTGGCAGTGACTTCATCTTTGAGATCGACTACCCGCAGTGGGATGACAAATGTGGTGCCGGGTCCGTAAGTAGAATGGTAAATGGCGAGTCCATGACGACTATACCGATCCAACAAAGCTTGTCCAAAGGATTTCTACCACGCCCCACATCGATCAAATTTCATCGATGCCACTTCGGGTACGCTTTGTTGAGCTTCATAGATTCATTCTCCGGATATCATCGATTTCCATGTGAAAAGAGGATATACCAAAGACGACGCTGCTCATTACGCATCGCTCGGTAGATATGCCTATAAGAAAATGACTTTCTACCATCATCAATGCCGAGCCACATACCGTAGGATGATGAACTATATCTTCGTGATATCACCGGGCAAGAATGTGGAGGTGTACGTGGATGACATGATTGTCAAAAGCATGTTGGTGCATAAACATCTGGATGATTTAGAAGAATGCTTTCAGACAATTCATCATCACAACTTGAGATTGAACCCCACTAAGTGCACCTTCGGTCTAGGGGCTGGCAAATTTCTGGGTTATCTTGTCAGTCAAAGAGGAATTGAAGCCAATCCAGAGAAGATTCAAGCAATCCTGAACATGAAGACTCCTCAGTCATTTAAAGATGTTCAACGTCTGACTGGAAGGATTGCAGCTTTAAGGAGGTTCATGTCCAAGTCGGCAGAAAGATGTTTGCCGTTTTTTGATACGTTGAAAGGGCCAAAGAATGCAAAGACGTTCCAATGGACTTCGGAGTGTGAGGACGCCTTTTAGAGCATCAAGTCCTACTTATCTTCGGCGCCTTTGTTGGTGAAGCCCGCTTCTGCTGAGCCTCTATATTTGTACTTAGCAGCTAGTTAGTTCGTCATTGGCGGTAGGAGAGCGCTTTGGTGCGTGAAGTTGGGGTAAGCAAAGACTCGGTTTATTATGTAAGCCATATCCTTCGGGATGCTGAAACAAGGTACCCAAACATTGAAAAGTTTGCTTTTGCTTTAATAACTGCTAGTCGAAAGCTTAGGCAATACTTCCAGGGTAGATTGGTAATAGTATACACAGATCAGCCTTTGAAGAAGATTATGGGCAAAGTGAGGTATCGGGGTGATTAGTGTGCGTGGACGATGGATTTGTCCCAATTTTTCATTGAATATCACCCCAAACCGCCATCAAAGGGCAAGCCTCGGCTGATTTTGTAGTTGAATGCTCATTTTCCGTCGATGAAGTTGTGGCGGTCAAGGATCTACAGAGCGCTTATGCTTCTTCAAAGAGGCGAGTTCGTGGGACGCCGATGCAGATGGGTCTTCTACTACGAACGCCGCGGAGCAGGATTATTCGACGAGTCCGAGGGATTCAAGGTGCAACAGCCATCGATTTCAGTTCAAAGCGACGAACAACGGTTTTGAGTATAAGGCAAGATTTCGCGGGTTACGACTAGCGAAGAGTCTTGAAGTGCGAGAATATTCATCTTCAAAGATTCTCGCTTAGTCGTTAAGCAATTCTCCGGGAGACTGGCTCGAGGCCCAAGAATGATCAAGTATTTGGCGAAATTGAAAGAACGACTTCAAAGATTTCAATCCTACGAGTTTCGGGAGTCGAGCGTAATAACAATTCCATTGCTTGATGCGCACTCTCCAAATTAGCCACTACGAATTTTAACGCCTTTGAGGGATCATTTATTTAGAAATTTTGCAACATCCTAGTGTTCATCATGAATCGGTAATGTGCGCCGACCAAACCAATCACGTTGACTCCATATCTAGAGTATCCGGCAGATGGCGCTTACCTTCTGGATAGGATGCTAGCCAAGAAAATCAAGTACAAAAGTGCTAATTTTGTTCTCGATTGATGGGGATCTGCTCAAGGGCTTTCTGCCCACTACTAAAATGTTTGACTCCATCCGAAGTCAATATGCTTCACGAGAGGTACATGAAGGCATCTATGTGGTGACCATATGGTCAAGTAAGTCATTAGCCTACAAAGTACTTCGTCGTGGGTACTATCGGCCTACCATCTTCAAGGAAGCGACTGAATACGCCAAGAAGTGCGAGAAGTGTTAACTCAATGTCCGATACCACATCACCACTAGTAAGAGCTATACTCGATCTTATCTCTTATACCCTTCGCTGTCTGGGGGTTGATATATCGGGTCCGCTATCGAAAAAGCAAAAGGTCAAGTCGGGCTTTTTTTATAGTTGCCATCGATTATATGACTAAATGGGTAGAAGCAAAGCCACTTAGGTTAATAACGAACAGAAATGCTTGAAATTTTGAAAGAATCAAGAGTATTTCATTTGAAATTCCTAAAGTGGTAATATCGGACAATGGGCGTCGGTTTAGGGATCGAAATTTGAAGCATTTTTAACAGAATCTGGGGTCCAAAGACATAAAGACTTCAAAGGGCTCATCCTCGCCAAACGGATAAGTCAAAGTGACCAATAGAACGTCAATAATGGGATCAAGCCAGATTGGACGGCCAAGGAAGATGGCCGTAAGAGTCGCCAGTTGTGTTATGGGCCTATCGGACTACTCCGAGGACTTCAATAGGATTCACCTTTCAGATCGCCTATGGTAATCGATGCCTTAGTCCCAGCTTGAAATTGGATCTCCAAGTCTTCGAAGTTAGTCAATTCAAAGAGATCTACAATGAAGAAGGATCCGAAAGCTAATCTCGATTTACTTGACGAAGTCGAGAAATATATTTGGTTAAACTAGCGACTTATCAACGAGAGAGTAGCCAAGCATTACAATAAGGGGTAAAGCTTCATGAGATTTGAAGTGAGATTTTGTTCTCGTGGAAGTCAAGCATCTACACCTCAGAATTTGGGAAAGCTGATGCCGAACTGGGAAGGACCGTATGAAGTCACTGAAGTGCCGAAGCCGGAGACTTATCGGTTGAAGGCATTGGATGGGTCCGCAATTAAAAATACTTGGCATGCCGGTAGACTTAGGAAGTACTTTCAGTAAATACAACGACATTACATCAGAAGTCTGTAAATATTTTCATCATCAATCAATAAAAGTTACCTTTTTCCTCAAACAAATCTTATCTTCGGTCCTGTTCAGTTCAGGGGTGTAAGGAGGTTCGGGAGGACTCGCTGACCATTCGATGGTAGCCTTAATGGTAGGTGGACCTTATAGGTTTGTCAGGCCCTGCGCGGTAGGCAAATGCCATCCTTAAGACGTTGTCAGGCCCTGCGTGGTAGGCAATTATCGACCTTTATACCTTGTCAGGCCCTTCGTGGTAGACAAGTGTTCTCCTTAAGACGTTGTCAGGCCCCTTCGGTGGTAGGCAATCGCCGACCTTTATACCTTGTTAGGCCCTTCATGGTAGACAAGTGTTCTCCTTAAGACGCTGCTGCCCTCTGCGTGGTAGTGTAATCGTCGACCTTTAGACTTTGACGCTGTCGTGCCCCGCCCTTCGTGGTAGGCAAAATGTCATCATGTGGGTTTGTTAGGCCCTTCGTGGTAAACAAATTCCCTACGAAGCGATCCGCCTCACACTTCTAGAATTTAATAAGTATCCCTTTACTTTATTACCTAGATTTTTTCTAAGTGTTGGGTTCAGAATGCCTCATTCTTTAAACTTCATTTTATCTGTTATACGATGTGCCCAGTTGTTGATTAACAGTTTAAGTTCAGTTCACGAAGAGCTTGTACATTTTTCAAAGTCAGTAATATTGAAATATTGGCAAGAAGTAACTACACCGAAGTTATATAGAATAAAACCCGTATTTTGTTCATATATTATCGGTTACAACAACGATAAAAAGTAAAATCCCTTTTTTACAAGACATCCTATAAATTAAAATGAAAAAAATATCAGACTCAGGCTGCTCCTTCATTCTCGGAATCAAGAAGTGCTGGGTCCAATTGAGTCATAGTCACCTTTTCCTTTTCTCCCGACTCGGCAGTCCTCATATCCTTCATAGTACACTTTCAGAATTTCTGCACCGAGCTCGTCAGACGTGCGATAGTCCGCCTGGATCCACTTGATCACTTCTTCAGTTAGAGGGGGGTCCCATTCCCGAAGTGCCTTTATCTTGCCATGAAGTTTACGACGCTTGGCCCTATGGGCTTTTTTATCAACCCGAGCCTTCGTCTGAACTTCTCCGAGCTGTATTGACAAGTTTTGATTGGCTTCAGCAAGCCCTTCATTGGTAGTCTTTAAAGCTTTGATCTCGGCAACAAACCTGACATTCATATTAGCCAATTTTTGTTCGCTGGTCTTTATCATCTTCAACTCTTCTCTAACAGAGACTAGAACATCATGGGTTTCCCTCAAATCGTCTTTATTTTGGGCCACTTCCCTCTGAAGACTTTCATTGGCATGGAAAATAGATTCGCGTTCCTCTCTCTCTCTCTCGAGCCAATGTAGCCTTCAACATGTTATTCTCCCTTCTTAGAGTTTCTTCGTCGACTCAAAGATTTATGTGCCTGGACGAACGCTCAAGACCGTGATTTGCTCGCATATATTCGACAATATCCGGTCAATTTCAGATACTTAAATGAGTAAAGAAATATCTAATCAAGAAAACCATCACTTACCTTGGCCAAATAACTCATGCCCTCATCAAGAAAATTCCCGTTCGTATGATCATTGAATCGGTGATCGTCATTTTCTCGAACGAAAGCATCAAAGAGCTGGAAGGGAAAATTGGCGTTATACCGAGGCCACAAGGTCGGCGCTCCGGTAGCCTCATCGTGGAATTTCGGTGATGATGGCTTTGGGGGGAAGGCATGGGTTGGTCACGAACGGGAGAAGGATCCATATAGATATTCTCGGTGGAAGAAGATCGAGCTGGAGTAGGATCTCGAACTGGTAAAAATTCAGGAGCTGAACTTGGATGACTGTCGGATGGTTGTTTCCTTTTTCGAGATGGTGCTGCAGCAGTTTCAGTTTGTCCTCCTTCATTTATAATTCGAGTCTCTACAGGGGCTGTTGGTGGAGGAACATCCGAAGAAGGCACCCTAAGCTTATCGGGGGTTAAGGGGGTAATTTTGGTTCTCAACTTTTTGATTCGAAGGAGTTGCCTTCGATCATTTACAGGTAGATCTAATAAACTTGTTCGAGCTAATGTTGGATTGGTCATTGGTAGTGGTGTTGGATCCACAGTTGGCGGTATTGGGTCGACGACTGGTGGTGTTGTATTAGTGATTGGTGGGGTTGGGTCAACCGGTGGTGGTGTTAAAACAACAATGGTTGGCGGCGGCTGGATCGATAGTGGGGGGTATAGGGTTGTCAGTTGGTTCAGATTCAGAAAGAGCTTCGGAGTTTGATGGGATGGAAATTAGTTGAGGCCTTCGGGTGGCTCTTTTCTTTCGACGATGTTGGAGGACTCTTTCCGAGAGAAGGGGTTCATCATCTTCGAGTGCATGGGTTTGAGGTTCAGCAGTTGGTGTTTCAGTAGGTGGATTGAATTTGGAGGAGGCCTCCGGTTGTGAAGGTTCAACATCGGCATCTGCAGATTTTCCAGCTACGTTACCTTCGGAGGTGATTTCCTGTTGAGAGGAATCGGCGGTGGCTTCTACCAATTTTCCGGTTAGAAAATCCTCCAAGTCTTTCACCTCCGAAGACGACGGTTTAATCAGAGTTACTGCAGAAGATTAACAGTTCTACATCAGAATTCATATCACATAAAATTTCTAAATATTCATAAAATGAACCTATACATACGTTTGTGGTCATACAACCACGCTTGTTTGGAGAGCAGCCTGTAGTTCCATTCCTTCCTCGGGAAATTGTCAAAAAGATCCATCATCTCGACCTCACATTTTTCAGATATGTCCCCGAAGTCAGTAGAAGTCTTCTCGTTGGTGGTCCAGTCCGGCAAAGAGGTGATTTCAGGTCCTCCAACAAAAAACCACTTCTCGTGCCATCCTCTGTTGCTCGAAGGAGTATTCACCAATGACCGCCTCTCGAACTTCTCTCCTGTGTTCGATGAATGTTTACTTATGGTCCTAAATCCTTTCTCTCTGGACTGGCCGACTTTGTACACAGTAAAAAAGAAGTCAAGGGTGGGCTCGACACCCAGTTCGTGACATAAGGCTATGAATGCTAGAATGTGAATGTAAGAGTTCGGCATCAATTAGGCGAACCCAACACCCATAAACCCTAAGAGAGTTAATATAAAAGCATGAAGAGGGAATCGAACCCCTTTCTCCAAGATAGTCATCGTAACAGCCATCCACCCTTCAGGGCGTTGATACATTCGTTCTTCAAACCTTGGAACTCTCACCAAATGGGTATCCAGAATGTGGCAGCGAGTTCGAAGCTTCTTCAAATCAAGTTCTGTAACTTTCAAAGGAGTATTGGCATGGAAATATTGTTCCTTACTCCTATAAAATACAGAAGGGTTGGGAGGAGGCTTCGTGATCGTTTTCTTCTTAGTAGTTGCAGCGGCTGGATTAGAGCTTGAAGCGTCTTTGTTGGGGTTTGGACTTGGAGGAACGACGGTGATCGGTGTCACTAAAAGAGGATGTCCTTGCTCAGAATCTTGCGAGGCCATTGTTAATGATTTACAGACAACGGAAAGAGAGCTCGGGAGATAGTAAGAAAGCTCAAAGGTTCGAAATTCAAATTGGCAGGTAAAACTGTTAAAATTGGTAAAGTTTACCTTTTATATTGATAGTTACACGTTACACGAGGGAGGCACATTTAATTAGCAGCAATGATGATGAATTGGAAGAGGTAGCATCCGGTTTTAGGTCTAAATATCTTAACCGGAATGGACCTATATCTAGTGGGCCTCCCATTTCTGTCTCTGATATCAATTTGGACCGACTTAGTTAAACCTTGGTGAGTTTCACTTTGAACCCCTTGTGACTTATCATAATTCATTATATCATGGGCCTATATTATTTACAGTCTTCCATTAAACACCCTGTTTAATAAAAGACTAGGGGGCAATGTTGGGCCATGATCCTTTTCATTATTGGGCCAGACTTAATGGGCTCCTCCCTTGGATTATGTTACTTTTGTCCTGTTGGTCCGAATGATTTAGGCCTAGTTACTTGATTATTCTATTGGGTCCTTTTTGGTTGGATCCGGTTGCATGGGTCATTTCCATTATTTGGGCTTAGTCATTAAATTGGCCCATTATACAAATTGTTACTTAACCCATCTTTGACCGGTAATCATTACACCAAATAATAGTTGATTGTTATGTCTGCCACCTTTCTGCATGGCATTACTGAGGATGGGACTCGAACAGGCCGTGTAGCAAACAAGAGTAGTGTGAGTAGGGAGGTGAGCTACTTGCTTTCGGCTGAAATGACCGGGAGTGAGGGGGAGATGTCAGGAGATAGTGGGTGGCACGGTAAACCGGGTCTGGGATACGTATGGGGCAAGGATCATACATGAAAGGTAAGTAACAAAACATTACAACACACAATCATATTTTTATTCTCTCTCAAGCACTAGACATTATTTTTCCTCCATTGTTAACCTTGTAATCGCTGAAATCGACTCTCACGGAGCTATCCCAAGCGGTCAATGCCGTCGAAGCTTTTGGTGTTGACTTGTTGAACTGTGCAGGATATCGGACGCGTCTTGGTGATTGGGACGTGGGGAAAGATCTTGGCGTTAACATGTCATATTCATTTGAGAGATATTCAAATGGAAATATCATTTTATATGTAAAAATATCTTATTTAGTTATTTATGTTTATTATCATTATTTTTTCTTTTGCAGGCTAATCAAAATAAGTCTCTTCTTCTCATTTAGTTACAAGATTTTTTTGGGAAAAGTTATATTCATATTTCTAATCCTCAAAATATACTGCCATTAAATAAGAAAAGGAAAAAAGCTTGTCCACAGTGATATGAATGGGGGACTCGCATCATGGAAGTAGACGTGAGTAACAAAGTAAAAAAACAGAAGTGGACGTGAGAGAGTAACACCTCTTTTGTAATTTAAATATATATATATATATATATATATATATATATATATATAGTCCGGTTCTCCAACGAACGTGAACAAACGAACATGGGTTATGACGACTGTCCGTACTGTTGTTATAGTCAAAAACTGTCGTCATAGCCTATGTTCGTTTGTTAGTTGGAGAAACCAAAAATGAATCGGCTATAGCGACGGTTTTTCCCGTCATTATAGCATAAAAAGCCGACGATATGTCTATAGCGACGGTTCGAACCGTTATTATATATCAGAAAATCGTCGTTATAGTCAGTTCGTCTTTGATTCATTTTTTTTATTCGTTGAAGAAAGGGACCGTGTGTGTGTGTATATATATATATATTATTTTTTTTGACTTCCAAAATATTTATAATATTTATTTTAACTTAAATTTTTATAAAATTCAGTGATTTAGGTGTAATTTGGATACATGTACAAAACAAGGTTACATGCACTATAACTATGTCCTTTATATATATATATATATATATATATATATATATATATATATATATAAATTACACTTAAGCAAAAATTTGAGTGAAAATAAATAGTATCAATTTTTTAGGAGTCAAGAAAAAAAATTTGGAAGAATATAATTTTTTGTTCCCAAAAAACTGTCCCATAGAAGGACTCTTATATTTATATAAAAAAAATAATGTAAGAGTTCGCGCTACCTTATCATCATTCCCTACCACACACACACACACACACACACACACACACACACATATATATATATATAAAGAGAGAAAGAGAGAGAGTCCGGTTCCTATCCGCACTTTATTAAAATATGGATTTTTTTTTTTTTTAAAATAATTATTTTTTTTTTAATATTTTATGGAACTGGAATTTTTATATAATACAGTGTTTTGGATGTGATTTGGATACGTATAACAAAAGAGGTATGTACAGTTTGTGCAAACTTGTACATACATTTTTTGGTATAAGTATCCAAATCACGCCCAAAACATTGTATTATGTAAAATTTTCAGTTCCATAAAATATTTAAAAAAAAATTTAGTTGTTTTTAAAAAAAAAGCAAAACAAAATAAAAAAATAGGGTTCGGATTTTATCAGGTCCGGACTCCTGGACCTGATCCGTGGTGTGTGTGTGTGTGTGTGTATATATATATATATATAGGCTTAAATATAATTTACTACCCTAAACTATAGGCCATATTCCACTTCGATGATCCACCTTTCAATTTTGTCAATTAGATGATTGAACTATTTATTTTTTTTCACTTTTATTCAATTGGCCCTACTGTGACGCCCCCAAAATTAGGTATACATCACCCATCTTGAGTCTTGGATACATGGTATGTAATTCAAATACAACTTAATAATACAACTATCGTACAATCGACAAAATATAAACCGTGAGTTTGAATACAAATATTATCTACTAGAGAGTATACAAACTCAAAAGGAGTCCTCATTACAATTATTATCACACTATTTCACGAAATAGTGAGGACTACTAATGCACCATCTAGGATCATCACTCTGTTCCCGACTAGTTCCGCTATGTTCTCATTTCTTTGAAGAAAACGGTGAAAGAAAGGTGAGCTCAACTAGCCGATAGAAGAAATATTATGACTAAGATAATGCGAATAAATTATCATTAACCTTAAGCAGTGTTAAACCGATACAATATAACAAACATCAAGTTTAAGCTGCGGTGAACAGTAATCCATTAAAAGAGTCAAGTAGAGAATAAAATCTACTATCTTTTATGATTTAAAAGGTTTTTCATTACTTTTATCGCTGGGACTCAGCTTAATAAATAATCCACATCATCGAATCACCCCTGCATTACGGCCAATGATATTCTTTAGTATCACGACCACGAATTATCCATGCACTACGGGCCAAAGATAATCATATTTTCATCAATGGTCCTGATCATGCCATAAAATAATTCATCTTTGCACCTTTGGCCGAAGCGAATCCATAGCCATAATCATACCAAAAACTGTCCATCAATGCACTACGGGCCAATGAGGACTTTTTCCACATCATTTGTAACATTACGGTCATGATTATACCGAATAATTCCTGGTCATAATCATACAAAGTCCATCTATGCACTACAGGCCACAGATGACTTTTACCACATCATTTATAACATTACGGTCATGATTATACCGAATAATCCCTGGTCATAATCATACCAAGTCCATCTATGCACTACAGGCCACAAATGACTTTCAACATAATATAAACATGAGGATGATGACAATGACATAATAATTCAATAAAACAAGTTCAAGAATTAATTTATCCAAGAACCAATAACGTCCAAATTGTCAACATGATACTGCTTTGTGGAGTAAAATTCAAGAATGCTCAGAAGAATATTTCCATGAAAAGATACTGGATGAAGCACAAATATCAAGGATATTCCACCAATTTCATGGAGTATAGAAGTCAAAGCTTTAACCAACTGAGTATAATAGAATATATGAAACTGCAAATGGATTTTCGCCCGCCATGCGGTAATCCACGTAGACAGGTCATTTCCACAATTTAATTAGGAATGAATACAAAGGATCATTCACCATGCATGTGGTAATCCACATAGACAGGTTATTCCAACAGAATAATAAAGAATGGAATAACAGAAGGATTCATCATGCGTGCGATAGATCGCATGAGACGAGTTATTCCCAACGAGAATAATAAATAATGGAACCGTGTCCAGGCGTAAGCGCATGCGAGCGATATATTCCGGCGAGAATAATAAATAACGGAATAATAAATAATAGAACCAGGTCAGGCAAAATTCTCACTGACAGGATATTTCAACAGAATAATAAAGAATGGAATAACAACAGAAATCACCATGCATGCGATAGATCGCACAGACAGGTTATTCTCAACATAATAATAAATAATGGAACCAAGTCCGGCGTAAACGCACAAACAGGATATTCTGACAGAATAATAAATAATGGAACCAGGTCCGGCGTAACCGCACATATAGGATATTTCGACAAAATAATAAAGAACAGAATATTAGAAGAATTTCACCATATATGCAGTACTTTTCATAGATAGGTTATTCCAACATAATAATAAAGAATGGAATAACAGAAGAATTTCACCAAGTATAGGGTATCCCGCGTATACAGGTTATTCCAAAAGAATAATAAAGAATGGAATAACAGAAGTTCTCTTCATAAATAAGAAAGAAAGAGTACCCCTTACGAGTATAACAAATAATATTCCCTACCTTAGAAAGAAGAGTCTTTGGATATAAAAGTAGTGAAGTAGCGAACACTTTTCTTACGTCTCTCTATAGTTTCTCTCTCAGAGTTTCAAAGAATTAAAGAAATAATGAAGGAATGAGCTTCTATTTATAGAAAAATGGATCGCATAGTAACTAACTCATGAACGGTCCAGATTGATTTACTTTAATCTGACGGTCCATATTTAAAGCAAAATCTTTTAAATAAAATATAATATATTCCATTTATAATCTAATAAAACGAATAACTTTATAAAAGATTTTACTATGCAAACATCATGTCTTGGAGCATTATGCAAATACTATGCATAATAAAATATAATATATTCTAATTATTGTCTAATAAAACAAATAACTTTATAAAAGTATTTTGTTTTATATAAAAAGATTTTAGTATGCAAAACACTATGCAAACACTATGCAATACTATGCATAATAAAATATAATATATTCTATTTATAGAATAACTTTATAAAAGTATTCTATTTTATATAAAAAATTTTTACTATGCAAAACACTATGCAGACACTATGCATAATAGAATATAATATATTCTATTTATAGAATAACTTTATAAAAGTATTCTGCTTTTATTACATTAATAATACCAATAAAACAAAACTGAGTGACTTATCACATAAGCATCAATAATCAATACCGTATGCTACTATGCAACCACACGTATTACTGTACTTTTACTACCGAGTAGTTCAACATTATTAACGGTAAAACTTCCGTCGTTATTTTTAATAAAATATTTTTGTCGTTTTTTTATTCCGACAATAATTCCGTTGCGGGGTCCACTAATGATTGTGCCGTTACACGAATATTCTCTGATAAAACAAATATTCCCCGACCAATCGAATATAATATGACAACTTGTATACTTTGAAAAATTTGTAAATACTACCCACAACTATAACATTATATCAAATCCACACCATAATATTTAAAAAAAACATTTCGAGAAAATAAAATCTTTATTCATAAAATCTTTTATTATGCATAGTGTTGCATAGTGTTTGTATAGTGTTTTGCATAGTAAAATCTTTTTATATAAAACAGAATACTTTTATAAAGTTATTCGTTTTATTAGACTATAAATAGAATATATTATATTTTATTATGCATAGTGTTGCATAGTGTCTACATAGTGTTGCATAGTGCCTGCATAGTATTTTGCATAGTAAAATCTTTTTATATAAAACAGAATACTTTTATAAAGTTATTCGTTTTATTAGATTATAAATAGAATATATTATATTTTATTTAAAAGATTTTGTTTTAAATCTGGACCGTCCGTTTAAAGTAAATCAATCTGGACCGTTCATGAATTAGTTATGTTGGGAGAATGCATATTATGATTTGATGTTTTAATGTATATGTTCATGATTATTTGTAAGGTCCTTAAATGAATATATGTACAAGGACTTAGTGATAGATCAAAATTGTTAGGTTGATCTAAAGCTCTCAACGTGTATCATTCTGATAAAGAATGTATAGATAGAAAGATCAAAACTGTTAGGTTGATCTTAAGATTTAATAGATTAGTCTTGAAGAAATTGTAGTGCATCCATCTGATCAACATTGCAGGAGTCAAGGTAGAAAACGTAGAGCCTGAAGATCGTAGTGTGCCTGCCTTGAAGGAGACTCTTCAGATATCGTAGAGTGATCCCAACGATTGCTGAGTTAACTCCATGATCGTATTATGCTGAAGGAAACATGAAGTTTACAAGTCAACGATCGTAGTGTGATCTCGGGAACGTAGAGTCAACAACACAAGCAAGAGAAGATCGTAGTGTACGAAGGTTTAAGGGAAATCGTAGTGCTCTCGATTGATAGTATCGTAGTGTGCAAGGATGTAAAAGACACTACGATCTAAATCGTAGAACACCACGATCCAAATCGTAGAGCATCATCTGTCTCAATGTCGAAAACGTCGAGCCTCATGATCTGTGTTTTCAAACAAGTGAGAATGGATCCCGAGATCTTTGCAAGTGATCATCGATCCCCAGTTGTATGAAATATCCTTAGTATGCAACAAAGAAGCGTATTGAAGAAGCTAAGGATAGTACCATGGGTAAGAGGGACAAAACACCTTTTCAGGTGGTAGGTGAGAAAGCGACTGCGCAAAGTCGATTGGGCGAATGCTAAATTCAGAAGATGTGCAGAAATGTCTCCATCACAGTACAGAAAGTTCAGACACATTTAATGCCACAACGGATGGATCCAACGAATAGTTTTCAACATCACATATATACAGATCAGACAGATGAGAGAGAAGATAAACAAGCATTAATCAAACAATATGAACATCTCTCTCAAGCTCAACTCTACGATCTGAGATATTGCAAAGCTTGCTCAGCTACTCAGTTCTTAACGAACCAGTGCTTACACAACAACTGAGTAGCAACCATCATGAACTTATCAACTATCAATCAACTGAAGAAGAGTACCAAGTCTGCTGGACTTGAAGAGTTCAAGAGTGAACTAGAGAGTTCCTGGGCTCACCGGGTCTATAAGGAATGCAGTGATTCAAGATTGTAAAAAGACATCCTTAGTGGATATCCTACTGCGTTGAGTAGAAGAGTGGACTAGGAGCTTTGAGTGCTCAACCACTTAAAACAATCATGTCATTTACATTCATGCTATATCTGCTATAACTGCCTTACTCGCTCGTAACTCCATTGCTTGGTAAAGAAGATTAAAACAAATACTAATTTCGCTAAGTTTTAATCATTATCTAAGAACAAGTTTAAAAAGGAAAAGATTTTGAAATATCTATTCAACCCCCCCTTCTAGATAACTTGTGCCCACTAGGAATTAACAAGTTACTATGCAGTCCATTTTTCTATAAATAGAAGCTCATTCTTTCATTATTTCTTACGAATTCACTGAAACTCTAGAGAGAGAAACTATAGAGAGAGTTCTTCTTTTATAATCGTGAGTGTATTTCTTTAGAGTTTAAGAAAGCTTTGAGCGTAGTGCAAGTTTTCTTCGAGTATATCCTCGCCCTACCAGTCGGAATACTTTTCTTTTACGGTAAGGGATATTATTTGTTGTACTCGTAAGGGGTATTATTCTTTCATATTCATGAAGAGGGTTATTTTCTTTCAGTACTCGTAAGGGTTGTTATTCTATTCTTTATTATTATGATGGATTAACCTATCTATGCGAAGTACCGCATACATGGTGAAATTCTTCTGTTATTCCATTCTTTATCATTATGTTGGAATAACTTTGTTTATCACAATCTGCATACATGGTGAAATTCTTCTGTTATTCCATTCTTTATTATTCTGTTGGAATATCCTATCGGTGCATTTTACGCCTGATCTGGTTCCATTATTTATTATTCTGTTGGAATATCTTGTCTGTGCTTTATGCATGACCTGGTTCCATTATTTATTATTCTGTTGGAATATCCTGTCTGTGTGTTTACGCATGACCTGGCTCCGTTATTTATTATTTTGTAGGAATAACCTGTCTGTGCGGTCTATCGCATGCCTGGTGATTTCTTTTGTTATTCCATTCTTTATTATACTCAGTTGGTTAAAGTTTTGGCTTCTATACTCCATGAAATTGGTGGAATATCCTTGATATTTGCCCTTCATCCAGTATCTTTTCATAGAAATATTCTTCTGAGCATTCTTGAATTTTTACTCCACAAAGCAGTATCATGTTGACAATTGGACGTTATTGGTTCCTGGATAAATTAATTCTTGAACTTGTTTTATTGAATTATTATGTCATTGTCATCATCCTCATGTTTATATTATGTTGAAAGTTATCTGTGGCCTGTAGTGCATAGATGGACTTGGTATGATTATGACTAGGGATTATTCGGTATAATCATGACCGTAATGTTACAAATGATGTGAAAAAAAATCCTCATTGGCCCGTAGTGCATTGATGGACGTTTTTGGTATGATTATGGCTATGGATTCTCTTCGGCCAAGGGTGCAAAGATGAATTGTTTTATGGCATGATCAGGACCATTGATGAAAACATGATTATCTTTGGCCCGTAGTGCATGGATAAATCGTGGTCGTGATACTAAAGAATATCCTTGGCCTGTAGTGCAGGGATGATTTGATGATGTGGATTATTTATTAAGCTGAGTCTCAGCGATAAAAGTAATGAAAAACCTTTTAAATCATAGAAGATAGTAGATTTTATTCTCTACTTGACTCTTCTAATGGATTGTTTGTTCTGCTGCAGTTAAACTTGATGTTTGTTATATTGTATCAGTTTAACACTGTTGAAGGCTAACGATAATTTATTATACATTATCTTAGGCATAATATTTCTTACTGGGCTAGTTGAGCTCACGCTTTTGCTTTCATTATTCTCTTCAGGAAATGAGAACGTAGCAGGGACTAGTCAGGGAACAGAGTAATGGTCTTAGATGGTGCATTAGTAGTCCTCACTATTCTGTGAAATAGTGTGATAATAAATGTAATGAGGACCCCCATTGAGTTTGTATATTGTCTAGATGAAAATATTTGTATTAAAACTCACAGTATATGTTTAGTCATATTTTACAAGACTGTTGTATAATTAAGTTTGTATTTGAATTCTGTACCATGTATTTGGCGACTCAAGATGGGTGATGTATACCTATTTTGGGGGCAAAACAGTTGGTATCAAAGCTTAGGGATATGATCCTTGGCTGAGATGTGAGACAAGAACTAGGAGGGGAGAGACGGGGAATTCCTTCGCTAGTATGACCTACCTAAGTTTATTTGGTATTTAATTGGTCGGTCAGAGTATAGGGATAATATGTGATATGTGAATTAACCCTTGTTTTGTGATAGTGTTTGAAAATGGCATCTAAAAATGTTGAGATCAGCAATGAAGCACATGAGACCGTTTAGTCACCAACGATCAATACCCAGGATAAGGTGCAACAGGAAGACAATAATCCTCAGGTGAACAACAACACTGATCAATTGACGAACGACGGTAAGTTTAGGAGCTTTTTAGAATTCATGCAACATCGGTGACGGCTGCGGCTCTGCTCATAATGCAGAGAGAAACAATGGTAACCACGGTTTGGTCATCGCTAAGCAATTCAAGGAGCTGGGACCACCAGATTTTTGGGAAAGCCGTAACCACTTAAGGCGGAGATGTGGTTAAAGTAGATCACCAAGATATTTGATGTCTTGGGATGCTCCGAGGAGCAAAAGGTTCCATTTGCCACCTTTATGTTGCGTGAAGAGGCGATTCTTCGGTGGGAATCAGTAAAAGCGATACTGACTGGCCTCTCGAAGATGTCTTGGGAGAAGTTCCAAGAGTCATTCAATGACAAGTACTTTCCGAAAGCATTAAATCACATGAAGGAGGTGAAATTTATCAAGTTGGAGCAAAACAACATGACTGTGTCATAGTACGAAGCCAAGTTTGCCAAGTTGTCCCGATTTGCATTCCATTTGGTTGATAATTAGGAGAGAATGACGCGAATGTTTCTAAGAGGTTTGAAACCCAATATACGTCAATACCTCATTTCTCACAAACTCTGTTTATATTAAGATGTTGTGAATAGGGCTCAGTTATTGGAGCGCGATAATGAATCAGCACAACCAAAAGGCAACGACCAACAACACGATAATAATCGATATGTCGGTGGCAATTATCCATCTAACAATGATAACCATCGTGGGGGAAATTATCATGCCATGAATGGTAACCATTTCGGTGGTAATCATGGTCAAAACAATAAGAATGGACATTTCAAGAAGAGAAGGTTCAACAATGACGTGAAGACGCCGGCACCAGCACCCGTTTCAAAGGAAGAAGAACGACCACCAGTCGTATGTTTCAAATGCGGACAGGAGGGACACATCCGTCCAAACTGTACCCAGCAATCCAAAACGTGTTTTAATTATGGAAGAGAAGGTCACCTTGCTCGATTTTGTCGTATGGTGAAGTCAAGTCCAGCTGGGATAGTGATGCCAAAGGATGTCCTAGACAAGCTAAAGCCGGTAGTTTAAAAGAGAGCGTTTTTTTTCGTGACAAGGAACCTGAATAAAATTATCACGGGTATGTTAGTCATAAACTCTTGCGAAGTCTATACCGTGTTAGATACTGGTTCTACTCACTCTTTTATTTCACCTAGTTGTGTTCAATGTTTGAATTTAACTCTGGAGAAGTTAGATTTTGATTTATCTGTTGAAACTCAGTTGGGAGAACCCTTCGTTACATCCACTATTTATAAATCTTGTTTAATTCAAATTGACACTTTCACGTTACCTGTCAATCTTATCTCTTTGAAAATACTTGTCTTTGATGCGATTTTAGGAATCGATTGGTTAACTACTCATCATGCTTTTCGTAAGGTTATTTGCTTTCATATTCCTAACCAACCTGTTATGCGAATTCAAGCAACTAAACCACTAAAGTCAATCATTGTCATATCAAGCCATAAGTAAAGAGCCCCGGTCCTTTCGTTGTTGACTTTCTTGTGTGGAATGCACCGAAGCCAGACTTTCTGTAGGCGACTTCGTGAATGACGATGACAAGTTGATAGGTATCAATGTGACGTACTATCCAAGTCTTTGATGAGGGTCACAGTTTTGAATGATATTTCTATTGTTAATAAATTTCCTGACGTATTCTCGAAGAACTTCTTAGCCTACCCCTAGAGCGTGAAATCGAATTTTGTATTGACCCCAGTACAAAACCCATTTCTAAAACCCTCAAATATTTCTTTACTTAAAACGAACGTAACACGCGCCAAAGATGTTGGCTCGAGCTGTTGAAGATTACGATCGTACCCTGCAATATCATCGTGGAAGTGCGAATGTGGTAGCTGACGCGTTGAGTAGAAGATCGTATGCGAGTGCGATGTTGTTAACACAAAGACCCATTTCGTATAACTTATAAATGATGAAGATAGAGTTAAAGACTCTAGGGACCCACGTGAAGATAACAAATATACGGTTAGAATCGATTTTAATCGATAAAGTTAAAGCCGCTCAAGCTACACACCCGGAGTTGATGAATGTGAAGAAGAAGGTTCAAGAGGGCATTATTCTAGAAGCAAGAATCGACGAAGAGAGGAAATCTCAACCCTCGATTTAATTGGCCCATTTGAAATCCTCGATGAAGTAGGAACTGTGGCCTATAGACTCGTTTTACCGCCATGTATGTTGTGTGTTCAGAACGTTTTTTTTCGTATTGAGGTTACGTAAATATGTGGACGACCCGAACCACATTATTAAATTAGAACTAAACGATATAGCAGAAGATTTAACGTATGAGGAGATACGTGTTAAAATCTTGGATCGTATTCAACACTCAAAGGTTATACCTCAAGAATTAGAATCTGAAATGAAGTCAAGGTATCCTTACCTCTTCGGCATACCAGGTACGTACGTAAATTTCGAGGGCAAAATTTTATAAGGAGGGGAGATTGTGAGACCCCAGATTTTAAGAATAAAGATTTAATTTTCTCGAAATATTTTTTTGAATATTATGGTGTGGATTTGAGATAGTGTTATAGTTGTGGGTAGTATTTATAAATTTTGAAAAGTATGCAAGTTGTTGTATAATATTCGATTGGTTGGGGAATATTCTTTTTGTCGGAGAATATCCGTACGACGGTACAATCATTGGTGGACCCCATAACGGAATTATTGTTGGATTGAGAAAATGACAAAAATATTTTATGAAAATAACGGCGAAAGTTTTACCGTTAAGCTGTTGAAACACCGGTGTTAAAAGTGCGATGTCTGGCGTGGTTGCGTAGTAGCACACGATATTGATTATTGATGCTTACATGATAAGTCACTCAGTTTTGTTTTATTAGTATTATTAATGTAATAAAATAGAAAATCTTTTTATATAAAATAGAATACTTTTATAAAGTTAATCATTTTATTAGACTATAAATAGAATATATTATATTCTATTATGCATAGTGTTTTGCATAGTAAAATCTTTTTATATAAAACATAATACTTTTATAAAGTTATTCATTTTATTGGACTATAAATAGAATATATTATATTTTATTATGCATAGTGTTGCATAGTGCCTGCATAGTATTGCATAGTACCTGCATAGTGTTTTGCATAGTAAAATCTTTTTATATAAAACAGATTACTTTTATAAAGTTATTCGTTTTATTAGATTATAAATAGAATATATTATATTTTATTTAAAAGATTTTGTTTTAAATCGATAGTCCGTTTTAAAGTAAATCAATCTGGACCGTTCATGAATTAGTTACTATGCAGTCCATTCTTCTATAAATAGAAGCTCATTCATTCATTATTTCTTACGAATTCACTGAAACTCTAGAGAGAGAAACTATAGAGAGAGTTCTTCTTCTATAATCTTGAGAATATTTCTTTAGAGTTTAAGAAAGCTTTGAGCGTAGTGCAAGTTTTCTTCGAGTATATCCTTGCCCTACCAGTCAGAATACTTTTCTTTTATGGTAAGGGGTATTATTTGTTGTACTCGTAAGGGGTATTATTCTTTCGTATTCATGAAGAGGGTTATTTTCTTTCAGTACTCGTAAGGGTTGTTATTCTATTCTTTATTATTATGTTGGATTAACCTGTCTATGCGAAGTACCGCATACATGGTGAAATTCTTCTGTTATTCCATTCTTTATCATTATGTTGGAATAACTTTGTTTATCTGCAATCTGCATACGTGGTGAAATTCTTCATTATTCCATTCTTTATTATTACATTGGAATATCTTGTTGGTGCGTTTTACGCCTTCACTTTGGTTCCATTATTTATTATTCTATTGGAATATCTTGTGCATGCTTTTGCGCATGACCTAGTTCCATTATTTATTATTACATTGGAATATCCTGCAATGCATTTACGCATGACTTTGTTCCGTTATTTATTATTTTGTTGGAATAACCTATCTGCGTGCGGTCTAGCATGCCTGGTGATTTCTTTTGTTATTCCATTCTTTATTATACTCAGTTGGTTAAAGTTTTGGCTTCTATACTCCATGAAATTGGTGGAATATCCTTGATATTTAAGCTTCATCCAAGATATCTTTTCATAGAAATATTTTTTACGAGCATTCTTGAATTTTTACTCCACAAAGCGGTATCATGTTGACAATTTGGACGTTATTGGTTCCTGAATAAATTAATTCTTGAACTTGTTTTATTGAATTATTATGTCATTGTCATCATCCTCATGTTTATATTATGTTGAAAGTCATCTGTGGCCTGTAGTGCATAGATGTACTTGGTATGATTATGACTAGGGATTATTCGGTATAATCATGACCGTAATGTTACAAATGATGTGAAAAAAAATCCTCATTGGCCCGTAGTGCATTGATGAACAATTTTTGGTATGATTATGACTATGGATTCTCTTCGGCCAAGGGTGCAAAGAGGAATTGTTTTATGGCATGATTAGGACCGTTGATGAAAACTTGATTATCTTTGGCCCATAGTGCATGGATAAATCGTGGTCGTGATACTAAAGAATATCCTTGGCCTGTAGTGCAGGGATGATTTGATGATGTGGATTATTTATTAAGCTGAGTCAGCGATAAAAGTAATGAAAAACCTTTTAAATCATAGAAGATAGTAGATTTTATTCTCTACTTGACTTTTCTAATGGATTGCTTGTTCCGCTGCAGTTAAACTTGATGTTTGTTATATTGTATCAGTTTAACACTGTTGAAGGCTAACGATAATTTATTCTGCATTATCTTAGTTATAATATTTCTTACTGGGCTAGTTGAGCTCACCCTTTTGCTTTCATTATTCTCTTCAGGAAATGAGAACGTAGCAGGGACTAGTCGGGGAACAGAGTGATGGTCCTAGATGGTGCATAAGTAGTCCTCACTATTCTATGAAATAGTATAATAATCAATGTAATGAGGACCACCATTGAGTTTGTATATTGTCTAGATGACAATATTTGTATTAAAACTCACAGCATATGTTTAGTCATATTTTACACGACTGTTGTATAATTAAGTTTGTATTTGAATTCTGTACCATGTATTTGGCGACTCAAAATGGATGATGTATACTTATTTTGGGGGCGTCACAGCCGTTATTTGTTAAAACTCAAACTTTTAGTTTTCTTCATCTGACCATTTTCCGTTATGGGGCCCACAAATGGCTGAACCGTCGTACGAATATTCCCCGACAGAAAGAATATTTCACTACCAAATGATTGTTCCCCGACAACAATGAATATTTTATAACCACTTGCTTATTTTGAAAAATTTGCACATTTCACCCATTACCAAAGCATTATATCAAATTAACACCTTATTATTCACAATAATAATTAGAGAAAATTCGATTTTATTTATAAAAAGTTAGGGTGTTACAACCTCCCCTCCTTATGAAATTTCGTCCTCGAAATTGACGTACGTACCTAGTGTTTCGAAAAGGTGAGGATACCTCGCTTTCATTTTTGATTCCAACTCCCAGGTCATTTTTTCAATAACATGGTTTCTCCATAAAACCTTAACTTGAAGTATAACCTTGGTGCGTAGGACATGCTCTTTCCTATCCAAGATCTTAACAGGTACATCCTCGTACGTTAAATCTTCGGCTATCTCGTCTGGTTCTAACTCAATAATGTGGTTCGGGTCTTTCACATATTTACGAAGCATAGATATGTGAAAAACATTATGAACACGAGACATGCTTGGAGGTAATGCGAGTCTATAGGCCACATTTTCTATTCGGTCAAGAATCTCAAATGGACCAACAAATCTTGGATTGAGCTTTCCACTATTCCCAAATCTTGTAACTCCCTTCCATGATACGTTGTCGAATCATGTGTCATTTGTATACGTTGTCGAATCGTTTGGATCTTTTCTGTAGTTATGCATACCAATTCTGGTCCCAACAATGTTGCTTCTTCCACCTCATCCCAGCATACTAGAGAGTGACACTTTCATCCATACACTGCTTCAAATGGAGCCACACCTATACTTGTCTGATAATTGTTGTTGTAGGAGAATTCCACCAATGGTAGGTACTTATCCCAATTGCCTTTGAAATCTAGGACACAAAGTCTTAATAGATCTTCAAGAGTTTGAATATTTCTCTCTGATTGCCCGTCCGTTTGAGGATGGTATGCCGAACTGAATCGTAAATCCATGCCCATAGCTTTCTGCAAGCTAACCCAAAATTGTGAAGTGAATTTTGGGTCATGATCCGAAACTATGGATACTGGCATACCATGCAATCTCATAATCTCATTCACGTCATATCTGAGCAAGGCGTTCAAGGAATAAGTCTCCGTATAGGCAAGAAATGAGCAGACTTGGTTAATCTATCAACAATAACCCAAATCGCATCTATGCCTTGAGAAACCTTGGGAAGACCCGTAACGAAATCCATAGTAATGTGTTCCCACTTCCATTTCAGAATCTCAAGTGGTTGCAATGGACCCTTTGGCACTTGATGCTCCGCTTTTACACATTGACAAGTTAAACACCTCGAGATAAACTCTGCAATCTCTCTTTTCATATTGCTCCACCAAAATGTATGTCGAAGATCATGATACATTTTGGTACTTCCAGCATGGATTTCAAACGGTGTGTTGTGTGCCTCCATCATGATTCTGTGCTTCAAGTCAGAATCGTTAGGAACGAAAAGTCTGGAGTTGGACTCGAAGTATTCCTTCTTCGTCGATTCTTGCTTCTGGAATAGCACCTTCTAGCACTTTCTTCTTCATACGCATTAACTCTATGTCCGTAGCTTGAGCATCTTTAATTTTATTGATTAAAGTCGGTTCTACTTGTATGCTTGATATCATCACGTGGGTACTTGGAGCCTTTACCTCTATCTCCATCCTTTGCAAGTCATACAAAATGGGCCTTTATGTTAACAACATTGCACTCGTACCCCGCATATGATCTTCTACTCAATGCGTTAGCTACCACGTTTGCTTTTCAGGATGATATTGGATGGTATGGTCATAATCTTTCAACAACTCGAGCCAACGTCGTTGCCGCATGTTGAGTTCCTTTTGGGTGAAGAAATATTTGAGGCTTTTATGATCTGTATAGATCACCACTTTCTCCCCATACAGGTAGTGTCTCCAGATCTTCAATGCAAAAACAACTGCTGCCAACTCCAGATTATGAGTAGGATAATTCCTCTCATATTCTTTAAGTTGTTGCGAGGCATAAGCTATGACTTTCCCATGTTGCATGAGAACACATCCTAACCCTTTGCCTGAAGCATCGCTGTAGATAACAAATCCCTCCGAACCAGATGGTATTGTCAGAACAAGTGACGAAATGAGTCTCCTCTTGAGTTCTTGAAAACTCTTCTCACAATCCTCGCTCCAATCAAATTTTGTATCTTTATGAGTCAGCTGAGTTAACATAGTAGCGTTTCGAGAAAATCCTTCCACGAATCTCCGATAGTACCAAGCTAAGCCTAGAAAGCTACGTACTTCGGTCACCGACTTCGGTTGCTCCCAACTTTGTATGGCTTCAATCTTCGCCGGGTCGATAGATACTCCATGTTTTGACACCGCGTGCCCATGGAATGCTACTTCCTCAAGCCAGAACTCGCATTTCTTCAGCATGGCATATAACTTATTATCGCGAAGCCTTTGCAATACCAACTTCAAATGGTGCTCATGATCTTCACGGCTTTTGGAATAGATTAGGATGTCATCAATAAAGACAACAACGAACTGATCCAACTATTCTTTGAACACACGGTTCATCATATCCATAAAAGCAGCAGGAGCATTAGTCAATCCAAAAGACATGACTAAGAATTCATAATGCCCGTCTGGGGAGTTACAAGGCAGTCTTTGGAATATCCACAGTTTTAATCTTCAGCTGATGATATCCAGAACGAAGATCGATCTTTGAAAAGAATTGTGCTCCTTGCAACTGGTTGAATATGTCATCAATGTGAGGTAGCGGATACCTATTCTTGATGGTGACATGGTTCAATTCCCGATAGTCAATACAAAGTCGCATACTCCCGTCTTTCTTCTTTAAGAATAAAACAGGAAAACCACAAGGAGATGTACTAGGACGAATGAAATCGATGTCCAACAACTCCTGTAGTTGGACCTTTAACTCCTGAAGTTCAATAGGAGCCATTCGATATGGGGTTTTAGAAATGGGCTTTGTACCAGGTTCAAGGTCAATAAAAAATTCAACTTCACGTTCTGGGGGTAGACTGGGAAGTTCTTTAGGAAATACGTCAGGAAATTCACTAATAATAGAAATAGTATTCAAATCTGACGTGTTTTTGTTCAAGTCCGTGACATGGGCTAAGAAAGCTTGACATCCGTTTTTCAATAAACGAATAACTTTATGGCTTGATATGATAGTGATTGACTTTAGTGGGTTGGTTATTTGAATTTGCATAACAGGTTGGTTAGGAATATAAAAACTAACAACCTTACGAAAATAATCAATTTTAGTATGATGAGTGGTTAACCAATCAATCCCTAAAATCACATCAAATGCAAGTATTTTTAATGAAATAAGATCGACAGGTAATGTGATGGTACCAACTTAAATCAAGCAAGATTTATAAATAGTAGATGTAATGAAAGTTTCTCCTAACAGAGTCTCAACAGATAAGTCAAGGTCTAATTTCTCCGGAGTCAAGTTCAAACGTTGAGCAAGCAGGAGAGATAAAAGAATAGATAGAACCGGTATCTAATTAGGTATATACTTCGTAAGAGTTTATGATTAGCTTACCCGTGATCACCTCGTTCGGGTTTCTCGCGTTTTGGGCAGACACAAAAAATGCTCTTCCAGGAACCACCGAATTTGACTTGTTCGAGATAGCCTTTGGAGTCACCATCCCCATTGAACTTGGTTTCGCAACAAGACAATCTCTAGCTATATGACCTTCCTTTCCACAGTTATAACACACCTTGGATTGTTGTGGATAGTTTGGGCTGATGTGTCCCTCTTTCCCGCATTTATAACAAATGACTGATGATCGTTCTCCTCCCCTAGAAACAACTGATGTTTGTGCTGATGTCTTCACGTTATCATTGTTGTACCTTCTCTTTTTAAAATCTCCCCCGACTCTCTTTTTCTACCATCATGGCCACGATTACCACCAGAGTGGTTACCTCTTTTGTCCAAATGTTTTCCTCCCCGCTGGTTGTCATTGCTCCGATGACTGCTGCCACCGGTATGACCCTGGTTGTGGTCCCTCGGTTGAACATACTCATTATCTCGCTCTAATAATTGAGCCCTATTTACCACATCTGAATATAAAGAAAATTTATGAGAGATAAGATATTGTCGAATCTCGGGTTTTAGACCTCTCAGAAACATCCTCGCCATTCGTTCCCCATTCTCTACCAAATTAGGTGCAAATCTGGATAACTCTGCAAACTTCGCCAATTGTGAATAAGAATTCAAAAATAAAGATCAAAACATGGATACAATCAAAGATAGTAACCATAATAGACATCTTGAACAAAAAGGAGAAAATTTCATTTTTCGGTGAATAGTGTCGTATACGTGAATAGTGTCCTATACGTGAATATTAACCACGACACAAAAAAGGTAGAAATTCCACAATAAAATTCATATCAGTATTTCAGCATAATGATATTGAAGAAAATAATATCATTTACGAAGAAAATAACATCCCTTACCTCAAAATAACAGTACTTCTGACTGGAATATTGGATGTAAAGCCGAAGGAAACTTGCACTGAATATCAACTCTCAAAGTATCTAAATACTCACAAAAATACGCTCGATAATATAAAGAGAGAAAACTTATGTTTCTGGTGTGATTTTCAATTCTAACATAACCACCTATTTATAGGAAAATGCTAGAACGCCAAAGGAGACTAAATAATAAAATAATAATATTATTTTTCTTCCTTCTACGCATGCCAACCATCCAAGACCAGCATGCCATCTTGGAATTTTTTTTGCAGTCCACATGTTTTAAAAAATAATAGTGGGTCCCACCCATAATTTTAATAAATATATTTAATTTCTGAAACTTCAATAATTCATAATAAACAGTCCTTTTATCAGAAAATACGAATTTTATATCCCTTCCATTGGAACTTAAATTCTCTACAACTTTGTAAATTTAAGTTTTTCCAAATTCCAAACGAAAAATGACCGAAATCCACATACGAATGATTTTCAACACCTCTATTCCGACAAAATACTAATAAAACACCTCATCATTTATTTCTTCATTTTTATCCACATAAAATAAATATATCCATCATTTATATCCACATAAAATAAACATTTACTTATCATATAAATCAATAATTAATTATTCACAAATAATATTATAGAATCACAATTATGACAACCTGGTCGTTCCCAGGAAAAAAGGGGGCATTCCGATAAGGAGTTCTCCTTACTGGCGCGTAATTAGGTGACCGAACTCCTTTCGTAGACAGAACTTACTTAGACATTGCCAATAATGCTATCTAATAATATTATTCAAATAATATGAATTATTGATCTGATAATGGAAAATACTGTGCAATGACAATTATTGAAACAACAATAATATAAAATATCAACGCAGCAATTATTGAATCAATAAAATATTGAACAATAATTACTTGGTAACAATTATTGAGTAGTGCCTCTTAACGTAGAATCAATAATTCAAAAATCTCAGTAATACGTCTGGTGTCTTCTTTGTGCAACCACACGACATTCTTATTTTTAACCACCGGGTATCCCAATAGTGTTAACGGTAACAACTATGCCGTTATTTGTAAAAACTCAAACTTGTCATTTTCTTCATCTGACCGTTTTCCATTATGGGGCCCACAAATGGCTGCGCTGTCGTACGAATATTCCCTGACAGAAAGAATATTCCACGACCAAACGAATATTCCCCGAAAACAATGAATATTTTATAACCACTTGTTTATTTTGCAAAATTTGCATATTTTACCCATAACCAAATCATTATATCAAATTAATACCTTTTTATTTACAATAATTAGAGAAAATTCAATTTTATTTATAAAAAGTTGGGGTCTTACAACAGAGATGAATTATAGGTTTAAATCTGATCATAATAACATGTGATTGTGTTTTATGCATGGCGATGGAATTCATGGTTTGTGTCTAGGATAGAAATATACTTATACATCGCATTTAATTTGATAAAGAACTTGGGCTTAAATTTCTTTTTAATTGTATTTCATATAGAGATATAGTGAATTAGTTAATTAGGGTGTTCTTCTTAATTCTATCATTTATGAATTTAATTTAATTTTTTTATGGTGCATCGAGAGATGGTCATATATATTGGTGTGTTCTTGATTAACAATTCAGAATAAGTAGCATGACTTAATAGGAAGTGTATTGATCTAAATGAAACAATAAGTGAAATTGTAATATTAAGTCTTCATTATCTGGTTTCATTCTAGTGGTATTTAGTATTAGTTTAATTACATATTTTAATTCAACATATTAAATCAATTGTCTAAATAAGATTAAGTTGGTTACAGGTTAGTACTTGATAATTTTTATTAAATAATTTCTTGTGTAAACGATACTCTACTTTCACTTTATTACTTGTTGATCGTGTATACTTGCACGCATATATTGTTTGCTAAATCGACCAACAAGAGTGCTGATCATGTTGTAAAAAAAACACACAACAAAAAAAACATAATTAACAAGCAAAAGTTCTATAAGCCATTAGAGGTCTCATGTATGCTTGAAAGCTTTGTAGTTACATGAAATGTGAAATATATATTTGTTACTCATTCTAACGTAGTCCAAATTATCGTTGGGATCATTGTTCGTAGAGCTCGTGATTCTAGTCATTCGTAGTTGTGGGCATACGTTTCAAGAGATAACTAGAAAATTTTAATTTTTTGATTCATATCCGCTGCATGTATTCTCTATATTATTACATTGGTATCAAAGCTATCTTCTGCTAGAATTCATGCTATATATGTTGTCCATGATGTCATACATGTGTTTTATGTTTTTTTAGTACAAAAAGAAAGCTTAAATAACATGATTATGGCAGAACATGTGAGATATATTATTTGAGCATGAAATATCAATATGTTCTAGCTTATATGATGATTAAATAGCCTGTAAAATTTCATACTAATTGGTTTTATATTTCAAAAGATATTTCAAACCCTAGTTGCTTGTAAATGTTTTTTAAAATCCAAAATTATTTTTCCACGAAGTTCGTATAAAATTTTTGATCTCAAGGTTGCGTAGATTTTTTGATACAATTCCGTGGATATTATTTGCATTTTTTGGACTTAAAACGAATAAGTTATGGCCGTTTTAAAAAAAAAGTTTCAAACTATAATTTTTCACCTGAAAACCTTAGCTGGAGGTTGAGATGATGACATGGCAGACACATCAGCGCCACGTGGCGTCTCAAGAGTGACCCAGAACCAAGCCACATCAGCGACAAATGGCAGATGATGTGGCAATTGACAGAGTCACAAGGTGACACGTTAGCTTCCACGTGGCATAATCCTGTTGTGCCACGTGTTAAGTAGGCATTCAAGGGTCTGCCTAGTGGTTGCCACATCATCATACGTGGCGAGTCCGGATTGGTCACAGCCCAGACACGTGTCATTGACCAACCACGTCAGCAACCTAGTTGGAGGTCCCACGCCATGCATGCGTCTGGCAGGCGAATCCTACGCACAACAGTGGCGTATATAGTCTACACGTCGCCTTCTGAATTTTTTCCGACGATGAAATTTTGACAGTAATTTTTATTTTTTATTTCTAGATTTATGGTATATTAAAATTAAATTTTGGATATACTTGGAATTTTAATAAATTTAAAATTTGTTTAAAAATTGTTTTAAAAATATTGGTAAGTTGGTTTTTGTCCAATCCACCAAGGGTGTTGAAAAATGATTATAAATAGTGGCCTAAACAATTTTTCTTGTCAAGATATGCATGTTTACTTTATTATTACAAATTGTGTATTATATAGAAAATTCCAGAAAATTTTCAGAATGTTAATAATCTGTTATTAGACTGTATAAAATTTTTTGGTAGTTATACTATGTGTTTGACTTGGTGTTGCATATTATTTGGAATAAAATGAGTAATTATGAAAGCACAATTTATTTTTAAAAATTGTATATTGTTCAGAAAATTTCAGAATTTTATTTATCAATAAATGATATGTTTAAAATTTTATGGTAACAATATAAGGTGTTTGGCATATTATTATATATTTTGTGGTATAATATCATGTTTTGTTTAATCTTTTAGAATATTTAATATGTAATAGATTTTATCTATTCTTTAGTATGCATATAAAGGATTATTTAGAATGTCATGACCACTTATATATGCTTGAACTTAGTGGGAGAAATTTAAGAAGTTTTTTTAAATTCTATGCATATCTTTGCACTAAATTAAAAATAATTAAATATACACACAAACTGTGATTCCCAAGCTTAGCAAAGTTTCACTTTTGTGTTTATACTTGATTATTTTAGTAAGTTTATGTTATGTGACAAAGATAAGTTACTACTGTGGTGAACTCTTAAATTTTTCTAATAAGGTTCTCTCAATTATTTAGATGGCTAGGTTTCACCTCTTGACAATCAAATTCGACACTTATAGGAAGATAGCTGAACACACCATTAGACAACATCTTCAAGTTATAGGGACTATGAATGAGAACTTAAGAGATGTTGACAACCATTTGACTGATGAACAACAAGTTTGGGCAGTGATACTATAAGACCCCAACTTTTATGAATAAAGAATAATTTTTTCTAATTATATTTTTGAATATTATGGTATTGATTTGATATAATGTTATAGTTGTGGGTAATATTTATAAAATTTGCAAAGTATGCAAGTTGTTATATAATATTCGATTGGTCGGGGAATATTCGTTTTAGCAGGGAATATTAAATAACCAAGACAAATCATTGGTGGACCCTAACGAAATTATTGTCGGATTGATTGAAAAACGACAAAAATACTTTATGAAAATAATTGGTAGGAGGTGTTACTGTTAAAACCTGTTGAACTACCGGTAGTAAAAGAAATAAAGAATACTGGCGTAGTTGTTGCGAAGAAGACACGGTTTTGAGTATTGATGCTTACGTGAGAAGTCACTTTCAGTTATACTCAATTATTGCTACGATAATTCTTTGCATCATATCTCTCGTATTATTGATTCAATTATTATTACAAAGATCATCATACGCATTATATGATATATTATTAAATCAATAATTAAGACGGAAAAGTTATTCATATTATTATTTGTAATATTGACAATGTCTGAAGTTACACAAGGAGAGGTTTGGTCACCTAATTGCAATTATGCCAATAAGGAGAAATCCTTATCGAAAAGCCCCTCTTTCACGGGAACGACACGGTTGTTAAATATTGTGAATTATAATATTAATGATGAATAAGTTCGTGTTGATTAAAGATGAATTTTATAGTTCCATTGTGTTGGACTTATTTGTGTTAGTATAATTGATGTCTGGAGGATATATTGTTCAATTGGGTATTCGGGACACTTTTCGTGTCAGAGTACTATTCACGAGTTACTATTTATGAGTTACTATTCACGAATTACTATTCATGAATTACTATTCATGAGTTACTATTCACGAGTTACTATTTATGAGTTACTATTCACAAGTTATTATTCACGAGTTACTATTCACCCTGTTACTATTCACTCTAGTATTGTGCATTCGGGTATTTGGGTACAATATTATTCCATGAGGAGATGTGCTAATTTTTTAAACCGTTGGTTGAAGATATAATAGTAAGTCAATATGGACCGCTGGTGGAGTTTTAATAGTAAATTAATATGGATCGCTGGTTTAAAGTTTTAATAGTAAATCAGTATGGACCGTTGTTTTAGTTTTAATAGTAAACCAATCTGGTTCGTCCGTTTAATAGTAAATCAATCTGGACAGTTCATGAATTAGTTACTATTCATTCCATTTTCCTATAAATAGAAGCTCATTCCTTCATTATTTCTTACGAATTCAATTTGAAACTTCAGAGAGAGAATTATAAGAGAACCTATAGAAAAGTATTCGGCTACTTCCCTACTCTTATATTCAGTTTTTTTTACGGTAAGGGGTGTTATTTCTTTCATCTTAATGAAGAGAACTTATGTTATTCCATTATTTATTATTCTGTTAGAATAACCTGTATATGCGAGCTACCCTATACATGGTGACATTTTTCTAATATTCCGTTCTTTATTATTCTGTCGGAATATCCTCATCTGCATGCTACGCCTGGGACCGGTTCCATTATTTATTATTCGCCGGAATATCCTCGTTTGTGCGCTCTGGCCGACCAGTTCCATCCTTTATTATTCTGTTGGAATAACTCATGCCATGCAATCCTATCGCATGCATGGTGATTTCTTTTGTTATTTCATTCTTTATTATACTCAGTTGGTTAAAACTTTGACTTCTATACTCCATGAAATTAGTGGAATATCCTTGATATTTACGCTTCATCCAGTATCTTTTCATGGAATATTTTTCAAAGCATTCTTGAATTTTACTCTACAAAGCAGTATCATGTTGACAATTTGGACGTTATTAGTTCCTAGATAAATTAATTCTTGAACTTGTTTTATTGAATTCTTATATCATTGTCATCATCCTCATGTTTATATTTTGAAAGTCATCTGTGACCCAGTAGTGCATGGATGGACTTGGTATAATTATGACCGTGGATTATTCTTGTAATCATGACCGTAATGTTACAAATGATGTGATAAAAGTCCTCATTGGCCCGTAGTGCATTGATGGACGATTGTTGGCATGATCATGACCATTAATGAATACACGAATGTCCTCGGCCAGTAAAGCGTGGATCATTTGTGGTCGTGATACTAAAGAATATCCTTGGTCAGTAGTGCGGGGGTGATTCGATGATGTGGATTATTTATTAAGTCGAGTTCCAAATGATAAAAGTGATGAAAAACCTTTTAAATCATAGAAGATAGTAGATTTTATTCCTACTTGACTCTTCTAATGGATTGCTTGTTCATTGCGCAGCTTAAACTTGATATTTATTATATTTTATCAGTTTAACATTGTTGAAGGCTAATGATAAATTATTCTGCATTATCTTAGTCATAATATTTTTTACTGGGCTAGTTGAGCTCACCCTTTCTTTCACTGTTCTCTTTAGGAAATGAGAACGTAGCTGGGACTAGTCGGGGAACAGAGTGATGGTCCTAGATGGTGCATTAGTAGTCTTCACTATTCTGTGAAATAGAGTGATAATAATTGTAATGAGGACTCCTTTTGAGTTTGTATAATCTCTAGTAGACAATATTTGTATTCAAACTCACAATTTATATTTTTTCGTATTGTACACGACAGTTGTATTATTAAGTTGTATTTGAATTCTGTACCATGTATCTGACGACTCAAGATGGGTGATGTATACCTAATTTTGGGGGCGTCACAGTTCCTTTTGAGTTTGTATAATCTCTAGTAGACAATATTTGTATTCAAACTCACAGTTTATGTTTTGTCGTATTGTACCTGACAACAGATTATTAAGTTGTATTTGAATTCTGTACCATGTATCTGACGACTCAAGATGGGTGATGTATACCTAATTTTGGGGGCATCACAGTTGGTATCAAAGCTTAGGAATATGATCCCTGGCTAAGATGTGAGAATAGAACTAGGAGGGGAGAGACGGGGAATTCTTTCGCTAGTATGACCTACCTAAGTCATAGATGCGATTTGGGTCATTGTTGATAGATTGACCAAGTCCGCTCATTTCTTACCGATACGAGAAACTTATACACTTGAAAGTCTTGCTCAGATGTATATAAACGAGATTGTAAGATCGCATGGTATGCCTAAGATCCATAGTTTCCGATCGAGACCCAAGATTCACTTCACGATTTTGGGTTAGTTTGCAAAAAGCTATGGGCACAGACTTACGATTTAGCTCGACATATCATCCTCGCATCGGACCTGACGATGGAGAGGACTATTCAAAGTCTTGAAGATCTATTAAGACTCGTGTCCTCGACTTCAAGGAAAGTTGGGACAAGTTCTTATCATTGGTGGAGTTTTCCTACAACAACATCTTATCGCAAGTATTGGCATGGCTCCATTTGAGGCGTTGTATGGAAGAAAGTGTCGTTTCCAAAGATCTTTGGGATGAGGTGGGTGAAGCAACGTTGTTGGGACCGGAGTTGGTACGTATGACTACAGAAAAGATTCAAACGATCCGACAACGTATAAAAACTTCACAAGATCGACAAAAGAGTTATGCTGATCTTCATCAAAAGGACGTAGAATTCGATATTAGAGATCATGTGTTGTTACGTGTTGCTCCATGGAAAGGAGTTACGAGATTTAGAAAGAGAGGAAAGCTCAATCCTCAGTTCATTGGCCCATTTTTAATTCTTGAGCGAGTGGGAACTGTGGCCTATAGACTCGCCTTACCGCCAAGTATGTCTCGTGTTCATAATGTTTTTCACATATCTATGTTACGTAAATATGTGAAAGACCCAAACCACATTATTGAGTTAGAACCAGACAAGATAGAGGAAGATTTAACGTATGAAGAGTTACCTCTTAAAATCTTGGATAAGAAGGATCATGTTCTACGCTCCAAGGTTATACCTCAAGTCAAAGTTTTGTGGAGAAACCACGATGTGGAGGAAATGACTTGGGAGTTAGAATCTGAGATGAAATCAAGGTATCCTCATCTCTTCGACATACCAGGTATGTTCCCTAATTTCGAGGATGAAATTTCATAAGAAGGGGAGGTTGTAAGACCCCAACTTTTATGAATAAAGAATAATTTTTTTCGAATTATATTTTTGAATATTATGGTATTGATTTGATATAATGTTATAGTTGTGGGTAATATTTATAAATTTTGCAAAGTATGCAAGTTGTTATATAATATTCGATTGGTCGGGGAATATTCGTTTTAGCAGGGAATATTCGTACAACGGCACAATCATTGGTGGACCCACAACGGAATTATTGTCGGATTGAGAAAATGACAAAAATACTTTATGAAAATAACGGTGGAGGTGTTACCGTTAAAACTGTTGAACTACCTGGTAGTAAAAGTACAGTAATACGCGTAGTTGCACAGTTGCACACGATTTTGATTATTGATGCTTACGTGAGAAGTCACTCAGTTATACTCAATTATTGCTACAGTAATTGCTGCATCATATCTCTCATATTATTGATTCAATTATTATTACAGTATCATCTGCATTATATGATATATTATTAAATCAATTATTAAGACGACAAAGTTATTCATATTATTATTTGCAATATTGACAATGTCTAGAAGTTCTGTCAAGGAGAGGTTTGGTCACCTAATTGCGCGCCAATAAGGAGAAATCCTTATCAGAAAGCCCCTCTTTCCGGGAACGACCTGGTTGTTAAATATTGTGAATTATAATATTAATGATGAATAAGTTCGTGTTGATTAAAGATGAATTTTATAGTTCCATTGTGTTGGACTTATTTGTGTTAGTATAATTGATGTCTAGAGGATATATTGTTCAATTGGGTATTCGGGACACTTTTTGTGTCGGAGTACTATTCATAAGTTACTATTCATGAGTTACTATTCATGAATTACTATTCATGAGTTACTATTCACGAGTTACTATTCATGAGTTACTATTCATGAGTTACTATTCATGAGTTACTATTCACAAGTTACTATTCACGAGTTACTATTCACCCGGTTACTATTCACTCTAGTATTGTGCATTCGGGTATTTGGGTACAATATTATTCCATGAGGAGATATGCTAATTTTTCAGACCGTTGGTTGAAGATATAATAGTAAGTCAATATGGACCGCTGGTGGAGTTTTAATAGTAAATCAATATGGATCGCTGGTTTAAAGTTTTAATAGTAAATCAGTATGGACCGTTATTTTAGTTTTAATAGTAAACCAATCTGGATCGTCCGTTTAATAGTAAATCAATCTGGACCGTTCATGAATTAGTTACTATTCATTCCATTTTCCTATAAATAGAAGCTCATTCCTTCATTATTTCTTACGAATTCACTGAAACTCTAGAGAGAGAATTATAAGAGAACCTATAGAAAAGTATTCGGCTACTTCCCTACTCTTATATTCAGTTGTTTTTTACGGTAAGGGGTGTTATTTCTTTCATCTTAATGAAGAGAACTTATGTTATTCCATTATTTATTATTCTGTTAGAATAACCTGTATACGCGAGCTACCCTATACATGGTGACATTCTTCTAATATTCCGTTCTTTATTATTACGCCGTAATATCACGTCTGCATGCGCTTTATCTGGGACTGGTTCCATTATTTATTATTCTGTCGGAATATCCTGTCTGTGCGTTTACGCCGGACCTGGTTCCATTATTTATTATTTTATTGGAATATCCTGTCTGTGCGTTTACGCCGGACCTGGTTCCATCCTTTATTATTCTGTTGGAATAACCTACCTGTGCGGTCTATCGCATGTATGGTGATTTCTTTTGTTATTCCATTCTTTATTATACTCAGTTGGTTAAAACTTTGACTTCTATACTCCATGAAATTAGTGGAATATCCTTGATATTTGCGCTTCATCCAGTATCTTTTCATGGAAATATTTTTCAAAGCATTCTTGAATTTTACTCTACAAAGCAGTATCATGTTGACAATTTGGACGTTATTAGTTCCTAGGTAAATTAATTCTTGAACTTGTTTTATTGAATTTTTATATCATTGTCATCACCCTCATGTTTATATTTTTGAAAGTCATCTGTGGCATGTAGTGCATAAATGGACTTGGTATGATTATGACCAGGGATTATTCTGTGTAATCATGACCGTAATGTTACAAATGATGTGATAAAAGTCCTCATTGGCCCGTAGTGCATTGATGGACAGTTGTTGGCATGATCATGACCATTAATGAATACACGAATGTCCTTGGCCCGTAGTGCATGGATCATTTATGGTCGTGATACTAAAGAATATCCTCGTCAGTAGTGCGGGGTGATTCGATGATGTGGATTATTTATTAAGGAGAGTTCCAAATGATAAAAGTGATGAAAACCTTTTAAATCATAAAAGATAGTAGATTTTATTCCCTACTTGACTCTTCTAATGGATTGCTTGTTACTCACTGCAGCTTAAACTTGATATTTATTATATTTTATCAGTTTAACATTGTTGAAGGCTAATGATAAATTATTCTCGCATTATCTTAGTCATAATATTTCTTCTTGGGCTAGTTGAGCTCACCTTTTCTTTCACCGTTTTCTCTTGAAATGAGAACGTAATGGGACTAGTCGGGAAACAGAGTGATGGTCCTAGATGGTGCATTAGTAGTCCTCACTATTCTGTGAAATAGTGTGATAATAATTGTAATGAGGACTCCTTTTGAGTTTGTATAATCTCTAGTAGACAATATTTGTATTCAAACTCACAGTTTATGTTTTGTCGTATTGTACACGACAGTTGTATTATTAAGTTGTATTTGAATTCTGTACCATGTATCTGACGACTCAAGATGGGTGATGTATACCTAATTTTGGGGGCATCACAGATACGCTCACTTCCCGACAATTGTGAGCATCTTAGAGGTAACATAGCTGAAAATGAGAATATCAAATCTTTTGAAGATATTTGTCATCACCTTGAGCGCTTAGAGGCTCAGTATTTAAAGGCTAAGAAAATAGAGACTGCCAATGTTAGTGTATTTCAAAATACTGAATGCACTGAGCAGAAAGTGGTATTTACATGTGTCTAGTTACTTCTAGTACCTTTTTGACAAAATCTCTCCATATGTGGACTGTAGATACTGGAGTAACAGACCACATAGCTAGAGATCATGATGGTTTTGTAGAGTATCGTCGCACTTTGGCTAGCAGAAAAGTATACATGGGGAATGACTCTAGTGTGGACGTGCTAGGAATTGGCACTTACTGTAGGGGTTTCGGCACATCAAAGCAACGCACATCGGAATAAAATTGAACAAAACAATATAATTTCCGAAACCCTAAACAGGATCCATGCAAAAATCAATTAACTTAGTGTAAAGAGATTATACCGATTATGAGAATGCTTCTGAAATGCTTCGAATCTCCAACGCAATTCCTCACGAAACTACGTCTCTATGGTATCCACACGAACCGTCGTATGATTCTGTAATAAAGGGACTTGCGGTACTAGCCACCAAAAGAACGAGATTTTCGAAAGGTTTTCTCTCTAGTCTCTCTCTAAGAGCGGCTAGGGTTTTTGAAGTTATGATGATTCCCTAAGTGGCTGATATATATCATATATATAGTAGTTAAAAAGGAATTAATCAAAACTTAATTTCATAAAATCCAAATATATATATATATATATATTAAGTCTTACTTAATTAATATACATATATACAAATTATCCTTTTTAATTTAAATTCGTGATTTAAATACTATTAATCATATTAATATATTTAAATCCTTAAAATTTAAATTAATTCCCTTTTAAATTATGTTCTATGTGTGTGACCCTATAGGTTATTATTATGTTGACAATAATTTTAAAATCATATTATAAAATTATAAACAGTGAGCGACATCTAGTAATGCATCATTGCTACCCAAGTAATAATAAGATCGATGATTCGATGCAACCTTTTCGTGACCAATGTTTCAATGTAATTTAATCATTTTAACCTTAATATCCTAGATTAAACTCGAGTCATGGAATGTGTCATACTCTTCATAATTTAATCTATGTTTTCCTTGATCAATGAATAGACTATATGAAACAAATCACTATTTGAGCATGGCCATGCATTTCATAGTCCTACTCAATCAAGAGGCCTATGGATATCACCCATAATATATAGGATGGTTAAATTCCATCGAGATCACTCATATTTCTCACACGATTAATGATGAACCCAATAATCACCTTTATAGTCCACCCTATTAAAGGTGACATTTGATGATATCAAAGTACATAAATTCTCGTGTAGTAATATAGCAATTTCAGGTCGGAGGACCATTACATCATTGTCACTATGAGAATTGCTAATGACACTTCGCATAATGCTCCATATAGAATTCTCATGGGGGTCCGTCCCAAAGACATCGTTCTCTAACATGTACCTATGCATTGACTTAATATCTCATATATTTATGACCAATGAGATTTGGTCATCAGTCAATCCACATACTAGTCTCAATGCATCATTTTTTTCCCATCAATAATGATACTCGACTAGGGACATTTAAGAATAATGATACTAACTGTAATTATATAATCTCATGTTCAAGTCACATACTCGAAACTATATAATTTGTATCACTATTTTAAGGAGTTTTATTATGTTAACATTTATATAACGCAGTAAATAAAATCGTAATAACATCATTCATTTATTCAATCAAATATAATATCAAAACATTAAGCAATTATATCAAATAATTGGCCTCTAGGGCATAAACTCTAACACTTACAAACTAGAGATGCGAGGATGCTCTACATTAATTCTGCTTGATGTACTTTATACGCTGGATGTCTGACATAATTTATTTTCTGTTCTTGTTAGTTTAAGACATGGGTTTTCTATTGTTTTTGAGAAAGAACAAGTTATTATTTTTCATGGGATAAGTATTTGTGGATATGGTTTTATTAATAATGGTTTAATGGTTTTTGTAAGATCCCAAATTTTGTGAATAAAGATTAATTTTCTCAAAATATTTTTTTAAGTATTATGGTGTGGATTTGATATAATGTTATAGTTGTGGGTAATATTTACAAATTTTGCAAAGTATGCAAGTTGTCATAAAATATTCGATTGGTCGGGGAATATTCGTTTTAACAGGGAATATTCGTACGACGACACAATCCTTGGTGGACCCCACAACGAAATTATTGTCGGATTGAGAAAACGATAAAAATATCTTTTTATGAAAATAACGGAAAAAGTTTTACCGTTAACTGTTGAAATACCCGGTGTTAAAAGTACAGTAATACGCGTGGTTGCATAGTAGCACACGGTATTGATTATTGATGCTTACGTGAGAAGTCACTCATTTTTTTTCAATTATTGCTACAATAATTGATGCATAGTATCTCACGTTATTTGATTCAATTATTGTCGATAATTTATATATTATTACATCAACAATTGACACGATACAATTATTCATATTATTATTTGCAATATTGACGATGTCTAGAAAGTTCTGTTGAGGAGAGGTTTGGTCACCTAATTGCGCGCCAATAGGGAAAAATCCTTATTGAAAATCCCCCTCTTTCTTAGGAACGATTTGGGTGTTAAATATTGCGAGTTATAATAATGATGATAAATGTTGTTAAAATTATTGAGAAATTTTTATTAAGTATTTGTTGTAAATTTTGCTTATTATTAGACCCCCATTTACCCATTTTTCAAAATAATCGGTAAAAAGTTATTCGGTATATAATAATAATAATAATAATAATAATAATAATAATAGGTAGGGCCCACTGTGGGGCCCATGTTTGAAAATGAATATGAAAGGTGGCTGATGTTTGTCACGGGTTTGTATATATATATATATATTTATTATATATATATATATATATTATAATAAGTTTTGTTTTAAATAAAAAATAGAATATATTATATTTTATTATGCATAGTGTTTGCATAGTGCCTACATATAGTGTCATAGATAGTAACAAATCTAAGTGAATCGTAAAAATCATGGAAAATTTCGCTTAGTATAATCGTGCAATCCGTGAAAAACTTTTCTAAATAGTATCCTTCCATTCTCCTATAAATAAGATGCTTAGTTAGAATTAAAAATCACACCAGAATCAGAGAATTCTTCTTCTATAATATTGAGCGTATTTCTTTCGAGTTTTAGAAAGTTTTGAGCATAGAAAACAGTGAAAGTTTTCTTCAAGAATATCTCCGCTATACCAGTTGGAATACTCTTCTTTTCAAGGTAAGGGATGTTATTTTTGTTCAATATTCATATGAAATAATATTTTCTTTCATACTCTGTAGTATGTAAGTAATATTATTTCGTTTCAGATTCCGAATTCTATACTCATTTTGTTTAAGTTTTGGCTTCTATACTCCATGAAATTAGTAGAATATCCTTGATATTTGTGCTTCATTCAGTATCTTTTCATGAAAATATTATTCTGAGCATTCTTGATAAGTTTTAACTTTTTCATGCCAGAGTACTATTCACGGGGTTACTATTTCTGAAGTTACTATTCATGAGGTACTATTCACTCTGTTACTATTCACCCGGGGTACTATTCATGACAAAAATTAATTTCTTTTCGGTCCAAATCATTTTTGATACAATATTATTCTTGAATTTTACTCCACAAAGCAGTATCATGTTGATAATTTGGACATTATTGAATTATGGATAAATTAAATTATACATCTTTAAAAATTTATTATTTTCTTTCTTGTAATTGAATTCTTATATCATTGTCATCATCCTCATGTTTATATTATGATAAAAGTCATCTGTGGCCGTAGTGCATAAATGGACTTGGTATGATTATGACCATGGATTATTCGGTATAATTATGACCGTAATGCTACAAATGATGTGGTAAAAGTTCTCATTGGCCCGTAGTTCATTGATGGACAATTGTTGGCATGATCATGACCATTGATGAAAACACGAATATCCTTGGCCCGTAGTGCATGGATAATTTGTGATCGTGTTAATAATGAATATCCTTGGCCGTAGTGCCGGGGTGATTCGATGATGTGGATTATTTATTAAGCTGAGTCTCAACGATAAAATTGATGATAAATTCTTTTAAATCTCAGAAGATAGTAGATAGCATGCTCTACTTGACTCTTCTAATGGATTGTTTGTTCCGCTGCAGTTAAACTTGATGTTTATTATATTTTATCAGTTTAACACTGTTGAAGGCTAACGATAATTTATTCCGCATTATCTTAGTCATAATATTTCTTACTGGGCTAGTTGAGCTCACCCTTTTCTTTCATTGTTATCTTCAGGAAATGAGAATATAGCTGGGACTAGTCGGGGAGCGGAGTGACAGTCCAGATGTTTGCATTAGTAGTCCTCACTATTCTGTGAAATAGTGTGATAATAAATATAATGAGGACTTATTTTGAGTTTAAATATTGTCTAGATGACAATATTTGTATTGAAACTCACAGCCCATGTTGTATATTTAAGTTTTGTATTTGTATTCTGTACCATGTATTTGGCGACTCAGAATGAGTGATGTATACCTATTTTGGGGGCGTCACAGTTTTGGATATTATTAATTCTAGTTATAATAATGATTCATATTCTTATCTTACTTCTGTTGAGAGTGAACGTGGTAGTTTAATTCAATGGCATGCTAGATTAGGCCATATTGGACATAACATGATGACCAGGTTAGCTCGAGAAGGTCTTTTAGGCCCACTCGATAAGTTTAACTTATTTACTTGTGAACACTGATTAGTAGGTAAGTCTACTAGAAAATCATTTGGTAAAGCCACAAGGGCAAATACACCGTTACAACTTATTCATTTGGATATGAATGTGAAGGATAGACGTGGTCATTCTTATTTCCTTACTTGATAGATGATTTCACTCGTTTGGGACACACATTATTAATCTCTCATAAGTCAGAAGCACTTGATTGCTTTAGATGTTATTTGATTGAGGTTGAGAATCAATTGGAGAAAAATGTTCAAGCACTTCCTTATTGACTGAGGCCGCGAGTATCTATTCGATCAGTTTAAGGAACTATGTGAGGAAAAAGGAATCATTAGACAACTAACAATTCCTGGTACTCCGCAACAAAATGATGTGGCGAAAAGAAGAAATTGGATGTTACTTGATATGGTAAGATCTATGATGGCGCAAGATAAATTGCATATCTCCTTTGGGGAGATGCATTGTTAACTGCGACATAGATACTTAATCAAGTATCTTCAAAATCAGTACAGTCCACCCCATATGAATTATGGACCAACATAAAGCCTGACTTGCAACCATGGGATTTGGCAGCTTATGTTCATTACACTTCTCATAAATATGGGAAGTTGGGCCCAAGGGGTAAGACGTGTATCTTAATTATGACGCCCCCAAAACAGGTATACATCACCCATCTTGAGTCGCCAGATACAAGGTACTGAATACAAATACAACCTAATTATACAACAATTGTGTAAAATACGACAAAACATAGGCTATGAGTTTTAAGACGTATATTGTCATCTAGACAGTATACAAACTCAATGGAGTCCTCATTACATTTATTGTCACACTATTTAATGTAATAAAGAGGACTACTAATGTTATCATCTCCGACCGCCACTCCGCTCCCCGACTCGTCCCCAAATTTATATTCTCATTTCAAGAGAACAAAGGAAAGAAAGGGTGAGCTCAACTAGCCTAAGACTGAAATATTATGACTAAGATAATGCAGATAAATTATCATTAGCCTTTAACAATGTTAAACCGATAAAATACAATGACATCAAGTTTAATCATAATGATCAAGTAATCCATTAGAAGAGTCAAGTAAGGTATAAAATCTACTATCTTCTATGATTTAAAAAGTTTTTCATCAACTTTATCGCTGAGACTCAGCTTAATAAATAAAATCGAACTATCTCTGCTCCACGGCAAAGGATATTCATGTAATCATCAATGGTCATGACTAAATCGAATAATCCCTGGTCATAATCATACCAACAACTATCCACCAATGAACTACATGCCAATGAGGACTTTTACCACATCATTCATCACATTACGGTCATGATTATACCAAATAATCCCTGGTCATAATCATACCAAGTCCATCTATGCACGTAAGCCAAAGATGACTTTCAACATAATATAAGCATGAGGATGATGACAATTTAATAAAACAAGTTCAAGAATAAATTTTAAAGATTTATAAGTGAATTTATCCTGAACTCAATAACGTCCAAATTGTCAACATGATACTGCTTTGTGGAGTAAAATTCAAGAATGCTCCGAAGAATATTTTTATGAAAAGATACTGGATGAAGCGCAAATATCAAGGATATTCCACTAATTTCATGGAGTATAGAAGCCAAAGCTTTAACCAACTAAGTATAATAGAATATATGAAACTGCAAATGGATTTTTGCCCGCCATGCGGTAATCCACGTAGACAGGTCATTTCCACAATTTAATAAGGAATGAATACTAAGGATCATTCACCATGCATGTGGTAATCCACATAGACAGGTTATTCCAACAGAATAATAAAGAATGGAATAGCAGAAGGATTCACCATGCGTGCGATAGATCGCATGCATGCATGTGTTATTCCCAACAAAATAATAAATAATGGAACCAGTCCCACAGAACGCACGCATAAGATATTCTCGACGTAATAATAAATAATGGAACCAAGTCCCACAGAAACGCATGCATGTGATATTTCGGCTGTAATAATAAAGAACGGAATATTAGATGAATTTCACCATGTATGCATTACTTAGCATAAACAAAGTTATTCCAATGTAATAATAAGAATGGAATAACAACAGAATTCACCAGCATACGATAGATCGCATGCATAAAAGTTATTCCAATAGAATAATAAAGAATGGAATAATGTAAGAATTTCACCATGTATGCGGTGCTTGACAAAACAAAGTTATTCCAACATAATAATAAAGAATGGAATAATAGAAGCTCTCTTCATGAATACGAAAGAATAATACCACTTACGGGTACAACAAATAATATCCCTTACCTTAGAAGAAACTGGATATTGGAAAAATGAAGTAGCAGAATACTTTTCTTCTTTCTCTCTATAGTTTCTCTCTAGAGTTTTAGTGAATTCGTAAGAAATAATTAAGGAATGAGCTTCTATTTATAGAAGAACTGAAAGTGGCTCTTGGTCTTAACAAAGGGTCAAAATGACTCTTGGTAATATTGAAGAGACAACTACTATTTGCATGAGGCAATTAACTCTTGAAACAATCAAGGGGCAAATAACTCTCAAACAATCAAGGGCAAATAACTCTTGAAAACTCAAGGAAAAAGTTACTATTAAAACTTTAAATCAACGATCCATATTGATTTACTTATTATAATTTCAACCAACGGCTTTGAAAATTAAGACATCTCCTCATGGAATAATATTGTACCCAAAAATGATTTGACCAAAAAGAAATATATTTTTCTGCAAATAGTACCCCATGAATAAGAACTCACAAATAGTAACTCGTGAATAGTACTCCGACACGAAAAGTGCTCCGAATACCCGATTGAACAATATAACCTCCAGACATCAATTATTATCGAAACAAATGTCAATTTCCACTAACACAAATAATTATAACACAATGGAACTATAAAATTCATCTTTAATCAACACGAACTTATTCATCATTAATATTATAATTCACAATATTTAACAACCGTGTCGCTCCTCGAAAGAGGTGCTTCCGATAAGGATTTCTCCTTATTGCGTGCAATTAATTAGGTGACCAAACCTCTCCTCGATGTAAGTTCTAGACATTTTCAATATTGCAAATAATAATATGAATAACTTTGCCGTCTCAATTATTGATTTAATAATATATCATATTATGCAGATGATACTGTGACAATAATTGAATCAATAATATGAGAGATGATGCAAAGAATTATCGTAGTAATAATTGAGTATTACCGAGACCTATCACGTAAGCATCAATAATCAATACCGTGCAGCTACTATGCAATCAATGCCGTATTATTGTACTTTTACTACCGAGTAGTTCAACAGCTTTTAACGGTAACACTTTCACCGTTATTTTTATAAAAGATAATTCTCATAGCTTTTCTAACTACGACAATACTTCCGCTAGGGGGTCCACTAATGATTGTTCCGTCAGATGATATTTCCCGACAAAAAGAATATTCCCTGACCAAACGAATATTTAGTAACAACTTGCATACTTTTCAAAATTTATAAATATTACCCACAACTATAACATTATATCAAATCCACACCATAATATTTAAAAAAATATTTCGAGAAATTTAAATCTTTATTCATAAAATTTGGGGTCTCACATTAATTATAAGCTACTCTAAACACTCTAAAGGCTTCGTATTCATAGGTGAGCAGCCTGATAGGACGATATGTAAAATTGAGTCATGAGATGTAGAATTTCTAGAAATGGATTTTTCAAGTCGAGGAGATGTTAGTAATGATAAAGAATTTTATGAGATGGAGGAAGAAAATGGCGTACCTAATCAGATGGTTGAGACTAAGGAATCCAATGTTTTGGCTCCTACAGAAAGTGGGAGTGACATTCTTTCAAGTACTCTTCTGTCAAATGAAGAGTCACCTTTTCTTCAATTGCAAAGAAGTCAAAGATGCAATATTTCACGTTGTTTCTTTGTGATTGAAGGAAATGCTTTTATGGCTGATACGCAAGATCACGAGGAACCTCGATCTTATTGAGAAGTTATGTCATCTACATCAAGTGAAAAGTAAAAAAAAGCAATCGATGAGGAAATGAAATCTATGAGAACTAATCAAGTCTGGGACTTGGTTGATCTTTGGAATGGACGAAAGGTTGTTGGGAACAAATAGATTATCAAAGTTAAACGCAAAACGGATGGTTCCATTGAAATTTATAAAGCTCGCCTTGTAGCCAAGGATTACACTCATCAAGAAGGGATTAATTATGAAGAGACTTTCTCACATGTTGTGAGATTTGCCTCGATCCGCCTCTTATTAGCGATGGTTGCATATTTGGATCTAGAACTATACCAAATGGACGTAAAGATGGAGTTTCTAAATGGAGAACTTGCCGAAGAGATATACATGGAACAATCAGAAGGTTATATTGAAAAATTTTTGAGCGCAAAGTTTGCAAGCTCAAAAGTTCCATTTATGGCTTGAAACAAGCATATAGACAATGGTATCTTTGATTTCATTGAGCGTTCATTGATGATAGTATCCAAATCACACTCAAAACACTGTATTATGGAAAAATTACAGTTCCATAAAATATTAATTTTTTTAGTTAATTTAAAAAAAAAAAAAAAAAGGTTCGAATTTTAACAAAATTCGGACTCCCTGACTGGATCATCTCTCTCTCTCTCTCTCTCTCTCTCTATATATATATATATATATATATATATTGTAGGAATAAAATTTTGTTAATTTAATCAAGGGAAAAGCGAGTGTTGTTAGACGCCTGTATCTAATAAGACGTAATTTTAATTTATAAATTAGTAAAATATTAAATAATTATTAGTAAAAATGATGAAATATCAAAAATATTATTAATAATAAAATCTCTTAAAATAATATTAAAGATAAAGTCACTCTAACATAAAATAATCACTTAACATAAAATGCCAAAAACCCATTATCTAACACACCCACAACGTAAAAAAGATAAAAATAAAATTGTGCATGGGTTTGACGTTACCTGTAACATTGAAAAAAATAAATTCCCTTGCCCTTATAAATATGACCTTATATATTTTTTTGAGTTTAGGAAAAAAAAAAAGAATTTAATTTATAATGGAAAAGAGAAGAATAGAAAAGATATGTTTTCTATCATATTAAATTTAAAAAGAAAAAGAAAACTTAATTAGTTTCATATATAAATTATTAAGTTCTCCTTATATTCGTTTTATTATATTTGTAATCTAGAAGGTATAATAGAGATTATAAAAGATGATCTTATGTTATTTAATTTTCTGTTTAAACTCATCTATTTTTAGACAGAAAAATTTGACAAGAAAAATGGTCAAATTTTTTCGTCAATTTCTTTACGTTTTTGTTCATTAAAAAAAACTTGAATATCAAATGAATTGAACAATAAGTTTTCCCATTATTTTTTTCCTGTTCATTTTAAAACTCAATAACAGAGCTTAAAGAGAATGATTGATTAAAAACAATGGATTAGTATTACTACCCATATCTACTAAAGGCCTTATTTTCCTATTTGCTTCTTATTCTTTTTCTTCCCCTAATTGTTTGATTAATTGTTTAAGAATACAGACTTTTACTCAACTTTGGTGGAAAGATTTTTTTATTAGTAATTATTATAAGGGGTTCTAAATTATTATTATTATTTCTTTTGATTTCAATGAAATGTTTTTAGGTTTTGCATTGCAAAAGGTACTATTTTTCTTACAATATAATATGTTGAATTTGTTTTATTTTATTTTATTGATATAATAATTATTTTAGCAACTCAAATGTTTAATGATATGCAACATAAAGTGGATAAAGAAAATGATATATATTGTAATTTTATATATTAATTTTTTATTACGAGTTATGGGATAAATTTAACTAGTAAAACTTTTACGAAATACATTTAATATAGTAAAACAATTTTATAATTTTATCTAATCTCACATATTAATATATATCACAATCTTAATTTAACACAAATCTTTCATAATATATAACCGAGTCCGGATCTTAAGCTCACCTCTTATTTAACTCACTCGAGCTCACCCTCCTTTAGCGACGGATCCGGCGACGGTTTGATCATCCAACCGTCGTCTATACTTTTAGTGACGGATAACATATAGCGTCGTTAAAAGTATAGACGACGGTTGTATGACCGAACCGCCACCGGGTCGGTCGCTAAAAGAGGATGAGCTCGAATGAGTTGTATAAGGAATGAGCTTAAGATCCGAACCGACATATAACCGGACTGGGTAAGTAAATCACCTATAACACATAATTAAATAGACCCGAATCTCTCCCCCCCTCTCTCTCTCATACATATACATACACAAAGTGAATGAAATGGTTTGGCAAATTAAAGCATGGAGGATGCTAATTGTAGCCGCCCACGCCCCACAGTAAATCACATGCTTTCATGTCGGTTGTGAATCTTGTCTCTTCAAACCTTTATTACTAAAAATCGTGCCACATCCACATGCCAACGCTTACTTGTCTATCACAAAACTGCCATGTTTTTTTATCTATCTTCACGCGCAAGCTTTCCCTTGGTACAAGTTTGTGAGTTTATTTTAGAAGAATGGAAGTAAAAGATTCTTCCTTTAAATAACTTTTTTAAAAGAATAGGTTTTTCTTCTCATTTCTTTATTTTTTTGAAATTTCAAAATAAATTAGGAGATTTAAACTTATACGAGAAACTTAGGGATAGCAATTTGTCAAAGTCGTAATCTCCACGCTCTATTCTGAATGGAAAAAATGATTTTTAACTCTTAAATGACTGCACAAGGGACGATATTTATTTCCCTCACTCCAATCTCCGTCTTGTACCTGCCTCCCAAATAATATATATTAAGTAAATTAATATATCTATTTTAACATATTACATAATTAAAATATATATCCTTATGTGTATATACATATATATACACACATATATATATATATATAGAGAGAGAAATGATTCAATATCTTGTCATTATTTTATTTTTTTATTAATTAATTTAGCATATATGGATCAACATACAATTCATTTTCATGTATATATTATTGTAAATATAATTAAAACTAATTTTTTTAAAATAAAAAATATCACAAAGTATTAATTATCGTGGTTATTTAAATTCTCCGTGTAGGTTTAAATTTCCCAAGAAAATAAAAATAATTATTAAATTTTAATTCTCGTAAAATATTAAACGGGTATGAAAAATATTTTTAAGACCATATATAAGATTGGATGAGTAATCCCCACCTCTGTCCCACTGTATTGTCATTCTTAATGCTACGTTTGGATTGAAGGAATGGAATAGAGAATGGAGAATGGTGTTGGGTATAATATGAATTTTTATTAAATTTGGATTTAGGTATTACCTAGAATCTGTTTTGGTATAGGAAAATTATCTTTTCTAACTATACTCACTTTAGTATTTGGTTATAGATTTTAATTCCTATGGCCTATAAATTTAGGTGATATGATTTTTGTGAGACCCCGAATTTTATGAAATAAAAGTATTCAATTTTTCTATTTTGGTAAATAGTTAAATTGATAAAAGTTTAAAGTTAAGGGTAATATGTGATTTTTTTTTTTGCAAAGTAAGCAAGTTGATATAAAATATTCGCTGTGTGTCGGAGAATATTCGATTAGTCGGGGAATATTCTTTTTGTCTGGGAATATCCGATGACGATGACAATCATTGGTGGACCTCATTAACGAAATTATTGCTTGATTGAGAAAACGCGACAAAAATATTTTTATGAAAATAACGACGGAGTTTTACCGTTAACTGCTGAACCACCCGATGTTAAAAAAGTACAAAGAATACGCGCGGCGTGATTGTATAAGAGCACACCAGTATTGATTATTGATGCTTATGTGATAAGTCACCAGCTTTTGTTTTATTGGTATTATTAATGTAATAAAACAAAAAAGCTTTTTATATAAAAATGTAATACTTTTATAAAGTTATTCATTTTATTAGGCTAATAGTAAAATCTTTTTTATATAAAATGTAATACTTTTATAAAGTTATCTGCTTTATTAGACAATAATTAGAATATATTATATTTTATTATGTATATAGTGTTTGTATAGTAAAATCTTTTTAAAAGTTATTCATTTTATTAGATTATAAATAAAATATATTATATTTTATTTAAAAGATTTTACTTTAAATATGGACCGTCGATTAAAGTAAATCAATCTGGATCGCTCATGAGTTAGTTACTATGCAAATTCTTTTCTATAAATAAAGCTCATTCCTTCATTATTTCTTACGAATTCATTGAAACTCTAGAGAGAGAAACTATAGAGAGAAAGAAATCTTGAAGAAAAGTGTTCACTTATTTTCACTACTTTTATATCCAAGACTTTTCTTTATTATTTGTTGTACTAAAGGATATAATTTCTTTTGTATTCATAAAGGATATTATTATTATTATTATTAAGGGGAATTATTTCTTTTGTATTCATGAATACTTGGTGAAATTCTTCATTATTCCATTTTTATTATTATTCTGAATATCCCGTAACTCACGATACGCTTCCATTATTTATTATTACTGTGAAATTCTTCTTATTCCATTCTTTATTATTATCATTGAATATCTCTTATGCATGGCGCTTCTGACGGACCGATTCTCAGATTTATTATTCCTCGTTGCGTTTTAACTCGGTTCCATTATTTATTATTTTTTGGGAATAACTCGTCTGCGGTCTCTATCGCATGCATGGTGAATCCTTCTATTATTCCATTCTTTATTATTCTGGTTGGAATAACTTGTCATGTGGATTACCACATGCATGGTGAATGATCCTTTGTATTTCATTCCTTATTAAATTGTGGAAATGATCTGCTTTACGTGATTATGATGAAAGTCATAATAAAAGCATTGGACTAATGAAAATCATGGGTATATGTGGTATTAGTAAGTGCTATGATGAGTTATGTTGGTTATTATATGAAAACATGAAAGTTTCTTAGAAATCACCAAGGGTTGAAAAATCAGAATTTGGTGAAAATGGAACATGAAATTCAGTTGACCATATCTCCTATTATATTTTGAATTTTTTAGTGTGGTCAAGTTCTAGAGTTAGGTCTATGAGTTTTGTAACTTATCCAAGCGGAATCACTGGAAAAGGTGTTGTAGATTTTTGTATGGATTGATTTTAGCAAAGTACGAAAAACTGCAAAATATGAAAAAGACTACTGCCACGATTTTTAAAAAAGGGTTGTTTCGCCACTTTAATTTGTGAGAAAAATTTCGGCCTTTTGGGACATGAAAGTATATGGTATAAAGTACCTCTGTCAAAAATGAGCTCATTCCGACTTAAAATGAGCAAGTTATGACCATTTCAATATTTAGGTTTTTCCGATAAAAATGCTATAATCGAGTTCTATAACTCCGATGACCATGAAATTTAAACCGAAGCTCACGTTAACATGTGTAAGATCCTCGCCAAGATTTGGGAATTTCTAGAGTTAACCTTGAGGTAGCTAATTTCTTAAAGAATTAATTAGAAATTTATTTTTAAAAAATAGTAAATGAATTTTAAAAATGTCAAGAAAAATATATGTTCAATATGAGACTATATTATAGCTAAATCCCAGAAAAGAATAATTTTTGGGACTGATTTGGCATTTTTCATAAAAATAGTTTAGCTACGAACAAATGAATTAAATTTGTTATGTGAAGTAATAAAATTTGAAAAATAGGATTTTATGGCTCGAGAATCCTATATAGGGTATATTCAGATTTTTGATGAGGATTTTGATCATTGATGATGAAATCTTATGAGTATGACATTTTTGAATGATTAAATGCATTATTTGATAAAGTGTAAACAATTGAAATAAATTGTTTATAAGTTTATGAAATGATTAAAATATTGTTATAATATTACTGATATTAGATTATGAGATTATTAAGTGTTTGATAACATTTGGTTATTATTGAACGTTGGAAAAATTGTATTATAAATGTTTAATATTTATCTTTTATCTCATTTGATTGATTCTTATATCATTGTCATCATCCTCATGCTTATATTGTGTTGAAAGTCATCTTTGGTCGTGGTGCATAGATGGACTTGGTATGATTATGACCAGGGATTATTCGGTATAATCATGACCGTAATGTTACAAATGATGTGGAAAAAAAAGTCCTCATTGGCCCGTAGTGCATTGATGGACAGTTTTTGGTATGATTATGGCTATGGATTCTCTTCGGCCAAGGGTGCAAAGATGAATTGTTTTATGGCATGATCATGACCGTTGATGAAAACACGATTATCTTTAGCCCGTAGTGCATGGATAATTCGTGGTCGTGATATTAACGAATATCCTTAGCCGTAGTGCATGGATAATTCAGTGATATGGATTTATTATCGAGCTGAGTCTCAGCGATGAAATATAAATTCATGGATGTGATATTAACGAATATCCTTGGCCGTAGTGCAGGGGTGATTCGATGATGTGGATTATTTATTAAGCTGAGTCTCAGCGATAAAATATTTATTATACACTTTTAATTCGTAGAAGATAGTAGATATCATGCTCTACTTGACTCTTCTAAAATACAGTTGTATGTCTTTGGCATGTAGTGCAAAGATGAATTGTTAATGAATATCTTTGGCCGTAGTGCAAAGATGAATTTATTAGTATGATTATGAGCAGGAATTCTGATTTGGTATAACCATGATTTTTGATGTTTCAGGTGAAGATAGGTGATGAAAATTATCTTCGTCCTGGTTGCGAAGAGGAATTTAGAACCACAATTATGATTATGAGTTATTCATATGATTGTGGACAGGAACTGTTGATTTATTTTACATGGATAAAACATTATTGGTGGACTTTTAACATAGAGAAGATAATAGACCTTATGGTCTATTTGACTCTTCTAATGGATTGTTCGTTCCGCTGCAACTATGGTTGAAAAGTTTTATCATCTACCATATGTTCTAAATCTCTGATTTATTATTGATGAAAGCTATTGATAATTTAATTATCTTTAGTCATGATATTCTTTACTGGGCTAGTTGTGCTCACCCTTTCTGCTTCATAATTCCTTTCAGGTAATAAGAGTGTTGCCGTAAGAATGTTTCAGCCGTTGGCGGGGATAATAAGGGAATAGAAAAAGTGGTCTCTAGGCATGGAGGTTCTCCTAAACAAGTATAAAAAAGTGTGTTGTATTCTATACATCATTTAGTAGTTATATTTGGTGAATCAAATAGGGTGAAGCGAACCCAACTTTGGAAGGGTATTTTTGCCACTATCATACAAGATGTCTAATGACATACAACCTCGTGTTCTCATAAGACATGGTTGTGCACATCCACTTGCTGAATATATCTACGAGCACTACCTATATGATCTTGGGGTTTATGTGAAATATAATTTTCACTTGGAGACAACGGAGATATTTATATGTCAAGAGAAGACTCACCATTGGAAAGAAGATGATAGTAATCTTCTTGTTTTTCTTTGGGGACTTTTGGGTCAACCAAGGATAATTCTGTGGACATATGATATCTATCATAACCTAGACGCATGGCCTCCCATGTACGAAGGTTTCCTTGAGCACTTCCCAAAGATTTTAATTTCTAAAATAGTTTTTGACTATACTTTTATGTAAAGTACCATTGTAAGGTTGTGATCGAGGCACCATGAGAGTTACATACATTTGTATTAAAACTCACAATTAACTGTGGTCGTATTCTATACGACAGTTCAACAGTTGTATAAATAAAGTTGTTTTTGAATTTTGTACCATGTATCTGGCGACTTAGAATGGGTGATGTATACCTAATTTTGGGGAGTCACATTTGGTATCAGAGCTTAGGGATATGGTCGCTGGCGGAGATAAGTGTCTAGAACTAGGAGGGGAGAGACGAGTTATATACTTCGCTAGTGTGTGACTTACCTAAGCTGAAATTGTTTACTTGATAAGTTGACAAATTGTGATATGTCAATTAACCTTTGTTTTGAAGATATATTCTAGAATGATATCTGAAATACAGGAGATGAGCAATGGAAAAATTATGATACGGAGGATATAATCGGAAGGTACAATCTGAAAAAAAAGTAAGGTATTCTCATCTCTTCAATATCGTACGTACGTAAATTTCGAGGACAAAATTTCATAAGGAGGGTGATTGTGAGACCTCGAATTTTATGAAATAAAAGTATTCAATTTTTTTCTATTTTGGTAAATAGTTAAATTGATAAAAGTTTAAAGTTAAGGGTAATATGTGATTTTTTTTTTTAAAGTAAACAAGTTGATATAAAATATTTATTGTGTGTGGAATATTCGATTAGTTGGGAATATTCTTTTTTTTTGGGAAATATCCGATGGTACAATCATTGGTGGACCCCACAACGGAATTATTATCGGATTGAAAAATGACAAAATATTTTTATGAAAATAACGGCGGAAGTTTTACCGTTAATCTGCTTAAAACACCCGGCATGAAAAGTACAAGAATACTGGTATGGGTTGTATAAGAAGACACCAGGTATTGATTATTGATGCTTATGTGATAAGTCACTTAGTTTTGTTTTATTGGTATTATTAATGTAATAAAACAAAAAAGCTTTTATATAAAAAAAATACTTTTATAAAGTTATTCGCTTTATTAGAATATATAATATTTTATATAAAAATGTAATACTTTATAAAGTTTTTATATTTTAGTAGAATAATTTTATAATATATTATATTTTATTATTAGATAATAATTTGTATATTATATTTTATTATGCATAGTATTTGCATAGTAAAATCTTTTATAAAGTTATTCGTTTTATTAGATTATAAATAGAATATATTATATTTTATTTAAAAGATTTTGCTTTAAATATGGACCGTCGATTAAAGTAAATCAATCTGGACCGCTCATGAGTTAGTTACTATGCAAATTCATTTTTCTATAAATAAGCTCATTCCTTCATTATTTCTTACGAATTCACCAAACTCTAGAGAGAGAAACTATAGAGAGAGAAGATAATCTTGATCGTATTTCTTTAGAGTTTAAGAAAGCTTTGATATCCAAGTTTTCTATAAGTATATTCTAGGGGATATAATTTGAATACTTTTCTTTTTAAGGTAGGGAATATTATTTGTTGTACTAATAAGGGTATTATTTCTTTCTTATTCATGAAGAAAACTTACATTATTCAATTCTTTATTATTCTCGTGAATAACTCAGATATCGCCAGGCTACCCTATACTTGGTGAAATTCTTCTCATTATTCCATTCTTTATTATTCTCATTGAATATCCTCACTCATGCATTTTACTTACGGACCGGTTTCTTTTTATTTATTATTATGTTGGAATATCTTATCCATGCATTATTTTACGCCTCGACCGGGTTCCATTATTATTATTCATTGGAATAACCACTCATGCATCTGCAGCATGCATGGTGATTTCATTGTTATTCCATTCTTTATTATTATGGTGAATATCCCTTCTATTATTCCATTCTTTATTATTATTATTTTTTGGGAATAACCTGCTCATGCGGATTATCGCATTGCATGGTGAATACTTCTTTTATTCCATTCTTTATTATTCGTTGGAATAACTCATTAAATTACCACATGCATGGTGAATGATCCTTTGTATTTCATTCCTTATTAAATTGTGAAATGATTTGTTACGTAATTATGATGAAAGTCATAATAAAAGCATTGGACTAATGAAAATCATGGGTATATGTGGTATTAGTAAGTGTTATGGTGAGTTATGTTGGTTATTATGTGAAAACATGAAAGTTTCTTAGAAATCACCAAGGGTTGAAAAATCAGATTTTGGTGAAAATGGAACATGAAATTCAGTTGACCATATCTCCTATTATATTTTGAATTTTTGAGTGTGGTCAAGTTCTAGAGTTAGGTCTATGAGTTTTGTAACTTATCCAAGTGGAATCACTGGAAAAGGTGTTGTAGATTTTTGTATGGACTGATTTTAGCAAAGTACGAAAAACTGCAAAATATAAAAAAGGCTGCTGCCACGATTTTAAAAGGGCTGTTTCGGCCACTTAATTTGTGAGAAAATTCTGGCCTTTTGGGACATAAAAGTATATGGTATAAAGTACCTCCTGTCCAAAAATGAGCTCATTCCGACTTAAAATGAGCAAGTTATGACCATTTCAATATTTAGGTTTTTCCGATAAAAAAACGCTATAATCGGAGTTCTATAACTCAGATGACTATGAAATTTAAACCGAAGCTCACGTTAACATGTGTAAGATCCTCGCCAAGATTTGGGAATTTCTGAGTTAACCTTGAGGTAGCTAATTTCTTAAGGAATTAATTAGAAATTGATTTTGAAAAATAGTAAATAAATTTTAAAAATGTCAAGAAAAATATATGTTCAATATGGGACTATATTATGCTAAATCTTAGGAAAAGAATATATTTTGGGACTGATTTGGTATTTTTCATGAAAATGAACTAGTTATGAACAAATGAATTAAATATGTTATGTGAAGTAATAAAATTAGAAAATATGATTTTATGGCTTAAGAATCCTAGGGTATATGCAGATTTTTTTGATGAGGGATTTGATCATTGATGATGAAATCTTATGAGTATGACATTTTTGAATGATTAAATGCATTATTTGATAAAGTGTAAACAATTGAAATAAATTGTTTATAAGTTTAAGAAATGATTAAAATATTGTTATAATATTAATGATATTAGATTATGAGATTATTAAGTGATTGATAACATTTGGTTATTATTGAATATTGGATAAATTGTATTATAAATGTTTAATATTTATCCTTTATCTCATTTGATTGATTCTTATATCATTGTCATCATCCTCATGCTTATATTGTGTTGAAAGTCATCTTTGGTTGTAGTGCATAGATGGACTTGGTATGATTATTATGACCGGTAGATTATTCGGTATAATCATGACCGTAATGTTACAAATGATGTGGAAAAAGTCCTCATTCTCCCGTAGTGCATTGATGGACAGTTTTTGGTATGATTATGGCTATGGATTCTCTTCGGCCAAGGGTGCAAAGATGAATTGTTTTATGGCATGATCATGACCGTTGATGAAAACACGATTATCTTTAGCCCGTAGTGCATGGATAATTCGTGGTCGTGATATTAACGAATATCCTTAGCCGTAGTGCATGGATAATTCAGTGATATGGATTGATTATCGAGCTGAGTCTCAGCGATGAAATATAAATTCATGGATGTGATATTAATGAATATCCTTGGCCGTAGTGCAGGGGTGATTCGATGATGTGGATTATTTATTAAGCTAAGTCTCATTGATAAAATATTTATTATACACTTTTAATTCGTAGAAGATAGTAGATATCATGCTCTACTTGACTCTTCTAAAATACAGTTGTATGTCTTTGGCATGTAGTGCAAAGATGAATTGTTAATGAATATCTTTGGCCGTAGTGCAAAGATGAATTTATTAGTATGATTATGAGCAGGAATTCTGATTTGGTATAACCATGATTTTTGATGTTTCAGGTGAAGATAGGTGATGAAAATTATCTTCGTCCTGGTTGCGAAGAGAAATTTAGAACCACAATTATGATTATGAGTTATTCATATGATTGTGGACAGGAACTGTTGATTTATTTTACATGGATAAAACATTATTGGTGGACTTTTAACATAGAGAATATAATAGACCTTATGGTCTATTTGACTCTTCTAATGGATTGCTTCGTTCCGCAACTATGGTTGAAAAGTTTTATCATCTACCATATGTTCTAAATCTCTGATTTATTATTGATGAAAGCTATTGATAATTTAATTATCTTTAGTCATGATATTCTTTACTGGGCTAGTTGTGCTCACCCTTTCTGCTTTATAATTCCTTTCAGGTAATAAGAGTGTTGCCGTAAGAGTGTTGCCGGGTCGAGCGGGGATAACAGGGGAATAGAACAGTGGTCTCTAGCTATGGAGGTTCTCCCTAAACAGTATAGAAAAGTGTGTTGTATTCTATACATCATTTAGTAGTTATATTTGGTGAATCAAATAGGGTGAGGTGAACCCAACTTTGGAAGGGTGTTTTGCCACTATCATACAAGATGTCTAATGACATACAACCTCGTGTTCTCATAAGACATGGTTGTGCACATCCACTTGCTGAATATATCTACGAGCACTACCTATATGATCTTGGGGTTTATGTGAAATATAATTTTCACTTGGAGACAACGGAGATATTTATATGTCAAGAGAAGACTCACCATTGGAAAGAAGATGATAGTAATCTTCTTGTTTTTCTTTGGGGACTTTTGGGTCAACCAAGGATAATTATGTGGACATATGATATCTATCATAACCTAGACGCATGGCCTCCCATGTACGAAGGTTTCCTTGAGCACTTCCCAAAGATTTTAATTTCTAAAATAGTTTTTGACTATACTTTTATGTAAAGTATCATTGTAAGGTTGTGGTCGAGGTACCATGAGAGTTACATACATTTGTATTAAAACTCATAGTTAACTGTGGTCGTATTCTATATACGATAGTTCAACAGCTTTTATAAATGAAGTTGTATTTGAATTTTGTACCATGTATCTGGCACTCTCGAAATGGGTGATGTATACCTAATTTTGGGGGCGTCACATTTGGTATCGTAGCTTAGGGATATGGTCATTTGCGGAGATAAGAGTCTAGAACTAGGAGGGAGAGAGAGAGTTATATACTTCGCTAGTGTGTGACTTACCTAAGTTTAAATTGTTTACTTGATAAGTTGACAAATTATAATATGTCAATTAACCTTTGTTTTGAAGATATATTCTAGAATGATATCTGAAATACAGAGATGAGCAATGGAAAATCATGATACGAGGATATAACCGGGAAGGTACAATCAAAAGAAAGCAAGGTATTCTCATCTCTTCAATATCGTGTATATGACGTAAATTTCGAGGACAAAATTTCATAAGAGGTGATTGTGAGATTTGAAATAAAAGTATTCAATTTTTCTATTTTGGTAAATAGTTAAATTGATAAAAGTTTTATGATAAAAAAAAATTCAAAGCAAGTTTTTATTGTATTTATTCTTTTGTCGGGAATATCAGACGATTATTCATTGGTGGACCCCATTAAATGGAATTATTGTAAGAAACTCGACAAAAATATTTTTATGAAAATAACTATGGTATTATTAATGTAATAAAACACCTTGCAGAAAAGTACAAGAATACGCTGGTCAGAAAAGCTTTTTGATAAATGTGATAAATCACTTAGTTTTGTTTTAAGTATTATTAATGTAATAAAATAGAAAAGCTTTTATATAAAACAAAATACTTTTATAAAGTTATTCGTTTTATTAGGCTAATAATAAAATCTTTTATATAAAAATGTAATACTTTTATAAAGTTATCTCATTTTATTAGATAATAATTAGAATATATTATATTTTATTATGCATAGTGTTTGCATAGTAAATCTTTTATAAAGTTATTCGCTTTTATTAGATTATAAATAGAATATATTATATTTTATTTAAAAGATTTTGCTTTAAATATGGACCGTCAATTAAAGTAAATCAATCTGGACCGCTCATGAGTTAGTTACTATGCACCCATTTTTCTATAAATAGAAGCTCATTCCTTCATATTTCTTACTTAATTCAATTTGAACTCTAGATAGAGAAACTATAGAGAGAGTTCTTCTTCTATAATCTTGAAGAAGAGTTTAAGAAAGCTTGAGTGTAGTGCTACTTTTATATTCAGTATATTCTCGCCTCTACTAGTCTAATACTTTTCTTTTTCATAAGGGATATTATTTGTTGTTATACTAATAAGGGTATTCTTTCTTTCTTATTCATGAAGAGAACTTATGTTATTCCATTCTTTATTATTCTCGTTGGAATAACTCAGATACGCTGCTACCCTATACTTGGTGAAATTCTTCCGTTATTCCATTCTTTATTATTCATTGAAATATCCTGTCTGCGTCGTTACGCTGGGACCGGTTTCGTTATTTATTATGTTGGAATATCCTGAATATCCGGATCGCATTATTACTTTACTTTTCGGTTCCATTATTATTATTCTGCTGAATAACATTATCTCAATGCAAGCACCGCATGCATGGTGATTTCTCGTTGTTATTCCATTCTTTATTATTCTCGTCGGAATATCCTCGTCTGCGTGCGTTTTCTGCCGGACCAGTTCCATTATTTATTATTTTTTTGAATAACCTTCTGCTATTATCGCATGCATGGTGAATCTTTATTATTCCATTCTTTATTATTCATTGGAATAACTTTTGTCTATGTGGATTACCACATGCATGGTGAATGATCCTTTGTATTTCATTCCTTATTAAATTGTGGAAATGATTTGTTTACGTGGATTATGATGAAAGTCATAATAAAAGCATTGGACTGATGAAAATGATGGGTATATGTGGTATTAGTAAGTGTTATGATGAGTTATGTTGGTTATTATGTGAAAACATGAAAGTTTCTTAGAAATCACAAAGGGTTGAAAAATCGATTTTGGTGAAAATGGAACATGAAATTCAATTGACCATATCTCCTATTATATTTTGAATTTTTGAGTGTGGTCAAGTTCTAGAGTTAGGTCTATGAGTTTTGTAACTTATCCAAGTGGAATCACTTGAAAAGGTGTTGTAGATTTTCGTGGACCCATTTTAGCAAAGTACTAAAAAACTACAAAATATAAAAAAAGGCTCACTCACGATTTTAAAAGGGCAAGCTTTACCCTTTTATTTTTGAGAAAAAATTCGGCCCTTTTGGGACATAAAAGTATATGGTATAAAGTACCTCCTGTCCAAAAATGAGCTCATTCCGACTTAAAATGAGCAAGTTATGACCATTTCAATATTTAGGTTTTTTCGATAAAAAATGCTATAATCGGAGTCCTATAACTTCGATGACTATGAAATTTAAACTGGAAGCTCACGTTAACATGTGTAAGATCCTGCCAAGATTTGGGAATTTCTGGAGTTAACCTTGAGGTAGCTAATTTCTTAAGGAATTAATTAGAAATTGATTTTTGAAAAATAGTAAATAAATTTTAAAAATGTCAAGAAAAATATATGTTCAAGATGGGACTATAATCTGCTAAATCCCAGAAAAGAAATATTTTTGGGACTGATTTGGTATTTTTCATGAAAATGAACTAGTTATGAGTAAATGAATTAAATATGTTATGTGAAGTAATAAAATTAGAAAATATGATTTTATGGCTTAAGAATCCTATATATAAGGTATATGCAGATTTTTGATGAGGATTTGATCATTGATGATGAAATCTTATGAGTATGACATTTTTGAATGATTAAATGCATTATTTGATAAAGTGTAAACAATTGAAATAAATTGTTTATAAGTTTAAGAAATGATTAAAATATTGTTATAATATTAATGATATTAGATTATTATGATTATTAAGTGATTGATAACATTTGGTTATTATTGAATTGATTTGGATAAATTGTATTATAAATGTTTAATATTTATCCTTTATCTCATTTGATTGATTCTTATATCATTGTCATCATCCTCATGCTTATATTGTGTTGAAAGTCATCTTTGGTCGTAGTGCATAGATGGACTTGGTATGATTATGACCAGGGATTATTCGGTATAATCATGACCGTAATGTTACAAATGATGTGGAAAAAAAAAAACCTCATTGGCCCGTAGTGCATTGATGGACAGTTTTTGGTATGATTATGGCTATGGATTCTCTTCGGCCAAGGGTGCAAAGATGAATTGTTTTATGGCATGATCATGACCGTTGATGAAAACACGATTATCTTTAGCCCGTAGTGCATGGATAATTTGTGGTCGTGATATTAACGAATATCCTTAGCCGTAGTGCATGGATAATTCAGTGATATGGATTGATTATCGAGCTGAGTCTCAGTGATGAAATATAAATTCATGGATGTGATATTAACGAATATCCTTAGCCGTAGTTGCAGGGGTGATTCGATGATGTGGATTATTTATTAAAATTTGGTCTCAAATGATAAAATATTTATTATACACTTTTAATTCGTAGAAGATAGTAGATATCATGCTCTACTTGACTCTTCTAAAATACAGTTTTATGTCTTTGGCATGTAGTGCAAAGATGAATTGTTAATGAATATCTTTGGCCGTAGTGCAAAGATGAATTTATTAGTATGATTATGAAAGCGGAATTTTTGATTTGGTATAACCATGATTTTTGATGTTTCAGGTGAAGATAGGTGATGAAAATTATCTTCGTCCTGGTTGCGAAGAGGAATTTAGAACCACAATTATGATTATGAGTTATTCATATGATTGTGGACAAGAACTGTTGATTTATTTTACATGGATAAAACATTATTGGTGGACTTTTAACATAGAGAAGATAATAGACCTTATGGTCTATTTGACTCTTCTAATGGATTGCTCGTTCCGCTGCAACTATGGTTGAAAAGTTTTATCATCTACCATATGTTCTAAATCTCTGATTTATTATTGATGAAAGCTATTGATAATTTAATTATCTTTAGTCATGATATTCTTTACTGGGCTAGTTGTGCTCACCCTTTCTGTTTCACAATTCCTTACAGATAATAAGAGTGTTGCCGTAAGAGTGTTGCCGAGTTGAGCGGGGATAACAGGGGAATAGAACAGTGGTCTCTAGCTGTGGAGGTTCTCCCTAAACAGTATAGAAAAGTGTGTTGTATTCTATACATCATTTAGTAGTTATATTTGGTGAATCAAATAGGGTGAGGTGAACCCAACTTTGGAAGGGTGTTTTGCCACTATCATACAAGATGTCTAATGACATACAACCTCGTGTTCTCATAAGACATGGTTGTGCACATCCACTTGCTGAATATATCTACGAGCACTACCTATATGATCTTGGGGTTATGTGAAATATAATTTTCACTTGGAGACAACGGAGATATTTATATGTCAAGAGAAGACTCACCATTGGAAAGAAGATGATAGTAATCTTCTTGTTTTTCTTTGGGGAATTTTGGGTCAACCAAGGATAATTCTGTGGACATATGATATCTATCATAACCTAGACGCATGGCCTCCCATGTATACGGAAGGTTTCTTGAGCACTTCCCAAAGATTTTAATTTCTAAAATAGTTTTTGACTATACTTTTATGTAAAGTATCATTGTAAGGTTGTGGTCGAGGTACCATGAGAGTTACATACATTTGTATTAAAACTCATAGTTAATCGTGGTCGTATTCTATACTGACGTACTCAACAACTTTTTTTAAATGAAGTTGTATTTGAATTTTGTACCATGTATCTGGCGACTCGAGAATGGGTGATGTATACCTAATTTTGGGGCGTCACATTTGGTATCGAGCTTAGGGATATCATCAAGGCGAGATAAGAGTCTAGAACTAGGAGGAGAGACGAGTTATATACTTATTAAGTGTGTGACTTACCTAAGTTTAAATTGTTTACTTGATAAGTTGACAAATTGTGATATGTCAATTAACCTTTGTTTTGAAGATATATTCTAGAATGATATCTCAAATACGTGAGATGAGCAATGGAAAAATCATGATACGAGGATATAACCTCGAAGGTACAATCTAAAAAGAAAGCAAGTATTCTCATCTCTTGAATATCGTGTAATACGTAAAATTTGAGGGCAAAATTTTATAAGGAGGGTGATTCTCATGAAATAAAAGTATTCAATTTTTCTATTTTGGTAAATAGTTAAATTGATAAAAGTTTAAAGTTAAGGGTAATATGTGGAAAAAAAAAATTAAAAGTAAGCAAGTTGATATAAAATATTTATTGTGCTCGGGAAATATTCTTTTGTTGGGGAATATCCGTGCGATGGTACAATCATTGGTGGACCCCACAAATGTAATTATTGTTGATTGAGAAAACGACAAAAATATTTTTTATGAAAATAACGGCGGAAGTTTTCAAAATCGTTTTTCTAAGTTTTGGTAAATAGCACTATTGATTATTGATGCTTATGTGATAAGTCACTCGCTTTTGTTTTATTGGTATTATTAATGTAATAAAACAAAAAGCTTTTTATATAAAAAAAAATACTTTTATAAAGTTATTCGCTTTTATTAGGCTAATAATATATTCTTTTATATAAAATGTAATTTTTTATAAAGTTATCTGCTTTTATTAGGCAATAATTAGAATATATTATATTTTATTATTAGATAATGTTTAGATATATTATATTTTATTTGCATAGTAAAAATCTTTTATAAAGTTATTCGTTTTATTAGATTATAAATAGAATATATTATATTTTATTTAAAAGATTTTGCTTTAAATATGGACCGTCAGATTAAAGTAAATCAATCTGGACCGTTAAATGAGTTAGTTACTTATCAAATCCATTTTTCTATAAATAGAAGCTCATTCCTTCATTATTTCTTACGAATTCAATTAAAACTCTAGAGAGAAACTATAGAGAGAAAAAGAAATCTTGAGTATTTCTTTAGAGTTTACTACTTTTTGAGCGTATCCAAGTTTTCTTCAAGTATATTCTCTTCTCTACTAGTTGGATATACTTTTCTTTTAAGGTAGGGATATTATTTGTATTATTATTATAAGGGGTATTATTTCTTTCTTATTCATGAAGAGAACTTCATTATTCCATTTTTTATTATTCTCATTGAATAACTCAGATACGCCAAGCTACCCTATACTTGGTGAAATTCTTCCATTATTCCATTCTTTATTATTCTCATTGGAATATCCTGTCGTCGCTTTTCTGCCGGGACCGGTTTCGTTATTTATTATTCTCGTTGGAATATCCTCGTCATGCGATATTACGCTTGGTGACCGGTTCCGTTATTATTATTACATTGGAATAACATGTCTATGCTGAATTTCTCGATGCATGGTGATTTCTGTTGTTATTCCATTCTTATTATTATGTGAAATATCATCGTCTGCGTGAATATCCTGTCACTTTTTACGCACGACCGGTTCCATTATTTATTATTTTTGGGAATAACTCTGTCTATGCAGCTATATCGCATGCATGGTGAATCTCTCATTATTCCATTCTTTATTATTACATTGGAATAACTTATCTATGTGGATTACCACATGCACGGTGAACGATCCTTTGTATTTCATTCCTTATTAAATTGTGGAAATGATCTGTTTACGTGGATTATGATGAAAGTCATAATAAAAGCATTTGACTAATGAAAATCATGGGTATATGTGGTATTAGTAAGTGTTATAATGAGTTATGTTGGTTATTATGTGAAAACATAAAAGTTTCTTAGAAATCACAAAGGGTTGAAAAATCAGATTTTGGTTAAAATGGAACACGAAATTCAATTGACCATATCTCCTATTATATTTCGGATTTTTGAGTGTGGTCTAGTTCTAAAGTTAGGTCTATGAGTTTTGTAACTTATCCAAGTGGAATCACTTTGGAAAAGGTGTTGTAGATTTTTAGTATGGACCCATTTTAGCAAAGTACTAAAAACTACAAAATATAAAAAAAAGTCAATCACGCCACGATTTTAAAAGGGTTGTTTCAGCCACTTAATTTGTGAAAAAAATTCTGGCCTTTTGGGACATAAAAGTATATGGTATAAAGTACCTCCTGTCCAAAAATGAGCTCATTCCGACTTAAAATGAGCAAGTTATGACCATTTCAATATTTAGGTTTTTTCGACGAAAAATGCTATAACCGGAGTTCTATAACTCCGATGACTATGAAATTTAAACTGGAAGCTCACGTTAACATGTGTAAGATCCTGCCAAGATTTGGGAATTTCTGGAGTTAACCTTGAGGTAGCTAATTTCTTAAGGAATTAATTAGAAATTGATTTTTGAAAATAGTAAATGAATTTTAAAAATGTCAAGAAAATATATGTTCAATATGGGACTATATTATGCTTAAATCTCGAAAAGAATAATTTTGGGACTGATTTGGTATTTTTCATAAAAATGAACTAGTTATGAACAAATGAATTAAATATGTTATGTGAAGTAATAAAATTGGAAAATAGAATTTTATGGCTCGAGAATCCTATATAAGGTATATGCAGATTTTTGATGAGAGATTTGATCATTGATGATGAAATCTTATGAGTATGACATTTTTGAATGATTAAATGCATTATTTGATAAAGTGTAAACAATTGAAATAAATTATTTATAAGTTTAAGAAATGATTAAAATATTGTTATAATATTACTGATATTAGATTATGAGATTATTAAGTGTTTGATAACATTTGGTTATTATTGAACGCTGGATAAATTGTATTATAAATGTTTAATATTTATCATTTATCTCATTTGATTGATTCTTATATCATTGTCATCATCCTCATGCTTATATTGTGTTGAAAGTCATCTTTGGCCATAGTGCATAGATGTACTTGGTATGATTATGACCATGGATTATTTGGTATAATCATGACCATAATGTTACAAATGATGTGGAAAAAGTCCTCATTGGCCGTAGTGCATTGATGGACAGTTTTTGGTATGATTATGGCTATGGATTCTATTCGGCTAAGGGTGCAAAGATGAATTGTTTTATGGCATGATCATGATCATTGATGAAAACACGATTATCTTTAGCCCATAGTGCATGGATAATTCATGGTCGTGATATTAACGAATATCCTTAGTAGTAGTGCATGGATAATTCGAGGATATGGATTTATTATCGAAATGAGTCTCAAATGATGAAATATAAATTCATGGATGTGATATTAACGAATATCCTCGGCCGTAGTGTGTGGGTGATTCGATGATGTGAATTATTTATTAAGTTGAGTCTCAGTGATAAAATATTTGTTATACACTTTTAATTAAGAGAAGATAGTAGATATCATGCTCTACTTGACTCTTCTAAAATACGCTTGTATGTCTTTGGCATGTAGTGCAAAGATGAATTGTTAATGAATATCTTTGGTAGTAGTGCAAAGATGAATTTATTAGTATGATTATGAGTAGGAATTCTGATTTGGTATAACCATGATTTTTGATGTTTTAGGTGAAGATAGGTGATGAAAATTATCTTTGTCCTGGTTGCGAAGAGGAATTTAGAACCACAATTATGATTATGAGTTATTCATATGATTTTGGACAGGAACTGTTGATTTAGTTTACATGGATAAAACATTATTGGTGGACTTTTAACATAGAGAATATAATAGACCTTATGGTCTATTTGACTCTTCTAATGGATTGCTCGTTCCGCTGTAACTATGGTTGAAAAGTTTTATCATCTACCATATGTTCTAAATCTCTGATTTATTATTGATGAAAGCTATTGATAATTTAATTATCTTTAGTCATGATATTCTTTATCGGGCTAGTTGTGCTCACCCTTTCTCTTTTACAATTTCTTTTCGTGTAATAAGAGTGTTGCCGTAAAAGAGTGTTGTCGGGTTGAGCAGCGGGATAACAGGGAATAGAAATGTGGTCTCTAGTCATGGAGGTTCTCCTAAATAGTATAGAAAAGTGTGTTGTATTCTATACATCATTTAGTAGTTATATTTGGTGAATCAAATAGGGTGAGGCTGAACCCAACTTTGGAAGGGTGTTTTGCCACTATCATACAAGATGTCTAATGACATACAACCTCTTGTTCTCATAAGACATGGTTGTGCACATCCACTAATGAATATATCTACGAGCACTACCTATATGATCTTGGGGTTTATGTGAAATATAATTTTCACTTGGAGACAACGGAGATAATTATATGTCAAGAGAAGACTCACCATTGGAAAGAAGATGATAGTAATCTTCTTGTTTTTCTTTGGGGACTTTTGGGTCAATCAAGGATAATTCTGTGGACATATGATATCTATCATAACCTGGACGCATGGCCTCCCATGTACGAAGGTTTCCTTGAGCACTTCCCAAAGATTTTAGTTTCTAAAATAGTTTTTCACTATACTTTTATGTAAAGTACCTTTGTAAGGTTGTGATCGAGGCACCATGAGAGTTACATACATTTGTATTAAAACTCAAAGTTAACTGTGGTCGTATTCTATACGACAGTTCAACAGTTGTATAAATGAATTTGTTTTTAAATTTTGTACCATGTATCTGGCGACTTAGAATGGGTGATGTATACCTAATTTTGGGGGCGTCACAATTTTGGAGAAGAGACATTCAGAAACATTCTAAAAATTCTCATAGTTCTCTCTCTTTATCTTGTATTCTTTAGATATTTATTTAGTGGATTTCTTCTTCCTTCTCTATGAGTTTTTTCCCGATTTGGGTTTCCACATAAAACCTTGTGTTATTGTCTTTATCTTTTTGCGTTGATTTATTTTGTTTGTTATAACAAACTGGTATTAATTAAAGCTTGGTTATTATCGATCCATACTATGTCGTTGAGTTCGACTTCATCAACGAAATTTGATATTGACAAATTCGATGGGAATATTAATTTCAGTCAAGGAGGGTTCGGATGAAGGTTGTTCTTACTCAGTAAGGCTTGAAGAAAGCCATTGTAGGGAAGCCAATGAAGCCTGTAGATATGTCTGATACCGATTGGGAGACGAAAAAAGCTAACGAGATATCTGAGTCAGAATAGGAAACTATAGATGATAAAGCACGTTCGACAATTCAGTTGTGCATTTCGAATGATGTGTTGCATGAGGTGTTAGCGAAAACTACAGATGCTGATTTGTGGAAGAAATTAGAGTCTCTCTATTTAACGAAGTCCCTCACTAACAGATTGAGACTTAATCAACGTCTTTACACCTTGCATATGACAAAAGGTACTCAAATCAAATCTCATATCACTGAGTTTAATTCAATTGCAACTGAGTTACAGAATATTGATGTTAATCAGATTGATGATGAAGATCAAGGCCTATTGTTGTTAGTCTCATTACCTCCTTCATATAAGCACTTTAAAGACACTATGATATATGGTAGAGATACTATCTCAATTGAGGATGTTAAGACGAATCTTATGAGTAAACAAAAACTAGTTTCTGAGATGACTTTTGGGAAAAGTGATGATCAAGGAGATGGATTGTTTGTTTCTCGGAATAAGAATTTCAGCTATAACTATTGTCATGTAAAGGGACATATAAATTGTAATTGTCCGAAGTTGAAAAATAAAGAATAGAGATGAGACAATCATGGTCAGATTCATAGTGGACAAAATGTGTAGAACCAGCAGAATCAGGGGGAAAGAAAGCATGCTCAGAATCAGGGGAAAAAAAAGCATGCTCAGATTAGGGACATATGGGTGTTCTTATCATATGTGTCCAACTTGTGATTTATTCTCCACATATGAACCGTTTGATGATGGAATTGTTTTTATGGGAATTAATTCTAAATGTAAAGCAATTGACATTGGTACAATTAAAATTAAGATGCATTATGTCATAATTAGGACATTGTCAAATATTAGACATGTTCCGGGTTTGAAGAAAAATCTCATATCTTTGGGTACACTAGATGAAAATGGGTATAAGTACATAACTGAAGGTGGAGTTATAAAGATTAGTAGAGGCTCTCTTGTGTTTATGAAAGTAATCAAGGTCGGTACTGAAAGTAATATGCACACAGGCCAATCATGTTTGATGATAAAGCAGATACTTTGTAACAATCTTATTCATTTATTAATTAAAAAAATTGTTTAATTAAAGGCTTGTAATTTATCTACATGGTGTTATTTTCTAATATGTGATAAACCCATAGTTTTGGCCAATACTTTTAGAATCATGATGATGATCATGCTAATGAGATCTAAATTTTTAGATAGCTCACAAACTAAAATTGTTCCCAATCGTTGGATTACTAAAAAGGAGATTAGTGAATCCGGATAGATTGGTACATATGTTGCATACTCATTGGATGAGGATGATTGTTCTCATGATCATTTATGTGAAGACACTAATGTAAGACCCAAACTTTTTATAAATAAAATTGAATTTTTCTCTAATTATTATTTTGAAATAATAAGGTGTTAGTTTGATATAATGTTTTGGTTATAAGTGAAATATGAAATTTGCAAAATAAGCAAGTGGTTATAAAATATTCATTATTATCGGGGAATATTCGTTTGATCATGGAATATTCTTGTTGTCGGGTAATATTAGTACGACGGTGCAACCATTTGTGGGCCCCATAACAGAATAATTGTCGGATGAAGAAAACGACAAAGTATGAGTTTTTATAAATAACGACGAAATTGTTACCGTTAACAATGTTGGATTACATGATGGTTAAAATATAGTAATACGCGTGGTTGCACAGTAGCACACGATTTTGCACAGTATTTTTGAATTATTGATTCTTACGTAAGAAGGCACTACTCAATAATTGTTATAGTAATTACTGTTCAATATTTTATTTTATTGGTTCAATAATTGCTGCGTTGATATTTTATATTATTGTTGTTTCAATAATTGTCACTGCACAATATTTCCCATTATCGGATCAATAATTCATATTATTTGAATAATATTATGAGATAGCATTATTGACAATGTCTAGAAAGTTCTGTCAAGGAGAGGTTTGTCACCTAATTGCGGCGCCATGAGGAGAAATCCTTATCTGAAAGCCCCTCTTTCCTGGGAACGGCCTGGTTGTCATAATTGTGATTCTGTAATATTATTTGTGAATAATTAATTATTGATTTATATGATAATGAAATATTTATTTGATGTGGATATAAATGATAGATTTATTTATGTGGTTATAAATGAAGGAATTAATATTGAGGTGTTTTATCAGTATTTTGTCGGATTGGAGGTATTAAAAGATCAAATCGGTGTTCTTAAAGCTCTATTGCGTGAGTTACAATTTTTAATCCGACCGTTGGATCGTTGTGATTTTTGAATATGTTATACATATATAAGTTGAGTATATGTCCACAAATTTTGAACCGTTAAAAATGAGCATATGATTTGTTATGAATTTTAAGAGGTGACTGGTTCAGAAATTATTGAAGTATCCGAATTTATCATTATGGTGGAAAATTCTAGAATTGGTGGGCCCCACTTTTGGTTGGTGAGAAATGTGCTCAAATTGAATTTTAAATATGGTGGGTGGCAATAGTAGCAGGTAGTAGGTCAAGTCTGCTTCGGCGTGCTAACATTTTCCTATAAATAGAGAGCTAAGTTAGAATTGAAAATCACACCAGAAACAAGTTTTCTCTCTTTCTCTCTCTATATTATCGAGCGTATTCTTGTGAGTATTTTGATACTTTTAGTGTTGCTATACGGTGCAAGTTCCTTCAGCACTATATCCAGTATTCCAGTCAGAAGTACTTTCTTTTTGAGGTAAGGGATGTTATTTTCTTCCTAATGATGTTATTATTTCAATATCATTATACCGAAATATTGGTATGGATTTTATTGTGGAATTTCTACTTTTTTGTGTCGGGGTTACTATTCACGTATACGGGACTATTCACGTATACTGCACTATTCACGAATACGATACTATTCACCAAAAAATGAAATTTTCTCCTTTTTGTCCAAGATGCCTATTATGGTTACTATCTTTGATTGTATCCATGTTTTGATCTTTATTTTTGAATTCTGCTTCAAAATTGGTTATTATGGAGTATTATTGAACTTGGATAAACTGTAATACGAATTCCTAATATTTGTTCTTTTATCTCACTGGATTCATTTTCTTTAATATATTTTTCATCATCCTCAGTCCTAAATGATGATATTACTGAATATCTTTGGCTTGTAGTGCAAAGATGAATGATTAACTAATGAATAGTGCAAAGATGAATGATTACCTAATGAATATCTTCGGCCCGTAGTGCAAAGATGAACAGGTGTTGAGATGAACATGACCAACTCGTGATACAAATGAATATCTTTGGCCTATAGTGCAAAGATGAATATTTGATTCAAGATGTATATTGATTGATGTTACATGGATAAAATATTGATGATGGACTTTTAAATGTTAGAAGATAGTAGAATTCTTTCTCTACTTGACTCTTCTAATGGATTGATGTTTCCACTGCAGTTGTTTATCTAAAACTTGTTGTCTATTATATTTTATCAGATTTTTCCCTGTTGAAGACTAATGATAATTTGTTGTATATTATCTTAGTCATAATATTCTTTACTGGGCTAGTTGAGCTCACCCTTTTCCTTTTTGTTCCATTGTTCTTCTCAGGAGGAGAGAATTTAGCAGGAACTTGCCGGGGTATGGAGTGATGATTCAAGATAGTTGTTTTAGTAGTCCTCACTATTTTGTAAAATAGTGTATCAATAATTGTAATGAGGACTCCTTTTGAGTTTGTATACTCTCTATTAGACAATAGTTGTATTCAAACTCACAGTATATGTGTTGTCGTATTTTGCACGACAATTGTATTACTGAAGTTGTATTTGTTTCTATACCATGTATTTGGCGACTCGGAATGGGTGATGTATACCTATTTGGGGGCGTCATAGTTGGTATCAAAGCTTAGGGATATTGTCTCTGGCGTAGATCGGGGAATAGAACTTGGAGGGAAGAGATGAGTAAATCCTTCGCTAGTGTGTCCTACCTAAAGCTTATTTTTTGGTCGGTCATAATATAGGGATATTATGTGATATGTTAATTTGTTTAATTAACCCTTGTTTTATAACAGTTTTTAAGAATGGCTGTTGAGAGCGTTAACAATGGAGTGAATAAGACCGTGGAGACACCTATAATCACCAACCAGGATAATGTGATGTCAGGCGAAGAAGAAATTAGAGATATTCTTGTGGTGAGGGAAGAATTAATAGTTGCTGTAAGACCCCAACTTTTATGAATAAAGAATAATTTTCTCGAATTATATTTTTGAATATTATGGTGTTGATTTGATATAATGTTATAGTTGTGGGTAATATTTACAAATTTTACAAAGTAAGCAAGTGGTTATATAATATTAGATTGGTCGGGGAATATTTGTTTTAACAGAAAATATTTGTACGACGGCACAATCATTGGTGGACCCCACAACGGAAGTATTGTCGTAGTTAGAAAATGACAAAAATACTTTATGAAAATAACGGCGAAAGTTTTACCGTTAACTGTTGAAACACCCTGTTAAAAGTTCAATGTCTACGCGTAGTTACACAAGATGAGCACACTAGATTGATTATTGATGCTTACGTGAAAAGTCACTCGCTTATACTCAATTATTGCTACAGTAATTGCTGCATCATATCTCTCATATTATTGATTCAATTATTGTTACAAGATCATCTCGCATAATATGATATATTATTAAATCAATGATTGAGATTAAGAAAGTTATTCATATTATTATTTGCAATATTGACAATGTCTAGAAGTTCTGTCAAGGAGAGGTTTGGTCACCTAATTGCGCGCCAATAAGGAAAAATCCTTATCGGAATGCCCCTCTTTCCTGGGAACAACCTGGTTGTTAAATATTGTGAATTATAATATTAATGATGAATAAGTTCGTGTTGATTAAAGATGAATTTTATAGTGTTGAAATTATTTGTTTTAGTGGGAATCGACATTTGTTTCGATAATAATTGATGTCTGGAGGATATATTGTTCAATCGGGTATTCGGGATACTTTTTGTGTCGGAGTACTATTCACGAGTTACTATTCATGAGTTACTATTCACGAGTTACTATTCACAAGTTACTATTCACGGAGTACTATTCACCCGTAAAATATATTTCTGTTCGGTCCAAATTATTTTTGGGTACAATATTATTCCATGAGGAGATGTGCTAATTTTTCAGACCGTTGGTTGAAGATATAATAGTAAATCAATATGGACCGCTGGTGGATAGTTATAATAGTAAATCAATATGGATCGCTGGTTTAAAGTTTTAATAGTAATTCAGTATGGACCGTTGCTTTAAGTTTTAATAGTAAACCAATCTGGATCGTCCGTTTAAAGTAAATCAATCTGGACCATTCATAAGTTAGTTACTATGCAGTCTATTCTTCTATAAATAGAAGCTCATTCCTTCATTATTTCTTACGAATTCACTGAAACTCTAGAGAGAAAAGTTATAAAGAAACTATAGAAAAGTATTCTGCTACTTCCTTACTCTTATATTCAGTTTCTTTTACGGTAAAGGGTATTATTTCTTTTGTATTCATGAAGAGAACTTCTGTTATTCCATTATTTATTATTCTGCTGAATAACTTTTGTATCACGCCGAGCTACCCTATACTTGGTGAAATTCTTCATTATTTCATTCTTTATTATTCTCGTTAGAATATCCTCGTCATAACGTTCTGTGGACTGGGTTCCATTATTTATTATTCGCCGAAATATCCTGTACATGCATTTTACGGGACTGGTTCCATTCCTTATTATTACGTTGGAATATCCTGCTCATGCATTTTACACCTTAACTGGTTCCGTTATTTATTATTCTGTTGGAATAACGTATATGTATGCGATCTATCGCATGCATGGTGATTTCTTTTGTTATTCCATTCTTTATTATACTCAGTTGGTTAAAACTTTGACTTCTATACTCCATGAAATTAGTGGAATATCTTTGATATTTGCGTTTCATCCAGTATCTTTTCATGGAAATATTCTTCTGAGCATTCTTAAATTTTACTCTACAAAGTAGTATCATGTTGACAATTTGGACGTTATCAGTTCCTAGATAAATTAATTCTTGAACTTGTTTTATTGAATTCTTATATCATTGTCATCATCCTCATGTTTATATTTTGTTGAAAGTCATTCATTGGCTGTAGTCCATAGATGGACTTGGTATGATTATGACCAGGGATTATTCGGTGTAATCATGACCGTAACGTTACAAATGATGTGGTAAAAGTCCTCATTGGCCGTAGTGCATTGATGGATAGTTGTTGGCATGATCATGACCATTAATGAATACACGAATGTCCTTGGCCCGTAGTGCATGGATAATTTGTGGTCGTGATACTAAAGAATATCCTTGGCCATAGTGAAGGGGTGATTCGATGATGTGGATTGTTTATTAAGCTGAGTCTCAGCAATAAAAGTGATGAAAAACCTTTTAAATCATAGAAGATAGTAGATTTTATTCCCTACTGACTCTTCTAATGGATTGCTTATTCCGCTGCAGTTAAACTTGATAGTTATTATATTTTATAAGTTTAACATTGTTGAAGGCTAACGATAAATTATTCTGCATTATCTTAGTCATAATATTTTTTACTGGGCTAGTTGAGCTCACCCTTTCTTTCACTGTTCTCTTCAAGAAATGAGAACGTAGCTGGGACTAGTCGGGGAATAGAGTGATGGCCCTAGATGGTGCATTAATAGTCCTCACTATTCTATGAAATAGTGTGATAATAATTGTAATGCGGACTCCTTTTGAGTTTGTATACTCTCTAGTAGACAATATTTATATTCAAACTCACAGTTTTTGTTTTGTCGTATTGTACACGACGTTGTATTTATTAAGTTGTATTTGAATTACGTACCATGTATCCAAGCACTCAAGATGGGTGATGTATACCTAATTTTGGGGGCATCACAATTTGCCCTTGAGCTAGTCGCAGAGGTAGCAAATGAGAGTGAGGAAGAAGAGGAACCTGAGGAGAATTTATTAGAGGTATTTTATGATCAAAATGTAGAATTGCAAAATCTTATTCATGAGTTAGAAGAACAAAATTTGAACTAAGAAAGGGTGCGTGGAGCAAAAGGATGCAACGATTCAAGCTTGTGTTACCCGATATGTGATGCTTGAACAGAAGCACTCTTTGGCAGAGTATAATATGATAAAGCTTGAATCTGAGCTGATAGAAGAAACAACTGAACGAGTGAGAATGAGTGATGCATGGGTAAAAGCCGCACGATGCGTTGATATTGTGGAAAGAGATGTCCGATCTAAGAAGGCTAAAATAGATTATATGTATTTCTCTTTTCGGACAACAATTTAGAGAACTCAACATCGAGTTTTGAATTACCCTGTACATTGCGGTCAACCCCAATTCGATATGGATCGAAGATTAATGATTCAGATCATGAAACAGGAGTACGATGAAGCAGTTGAGGGTGAAATATTCCCTATAGCGAAAGACAATTCTAGCGGTAATGATGACACCAAAGGCTGTCCCAGACAAGTCAAAATCGGTGGTTCAAGTGAGAGCGCCTTTCGTAAAAGCGAGGAACCGAATGAAGTTATCACGGGTTAGTTAATCATCAATTTTTACGAAGTCTATACCCTGTTAGATACCGGTTCTACCCATTCTTTTATCTCTCCTGCTTGTGTTCAACATTTAAACTTGACTCCGGAGAAATTGGAATTTGACTTATCTGTGGAAAATCCGTTAGAAGAAACTTTCGTTACATCCACTGTTTATAAATTTTGCTTAATTCAAATTGGTACCATTACATTACCTGTTGATTTTATCTCTTTAAAGATACTTGCTTTTGATGTGATTTTAGGAATTGATTGGTTAACCACTCATCATGCCAAAATTGATTGTTTTCGTAAGGTTGTTAGTTTTCATATTCCTAACCAACCTGTTATGCGAATTCAAGCAACCAAACCATTGAAGTCAAACACTTTCATATCAAGCCATAAAGCCATTCGTTTATTGAAAAAATGGATATCAAGTTTTCTTAGCCCATTTCATGGATTTAAACAAAAATACGTCAGATTTGAATGATATTTCTGTTGTTAGTGAATTTCCTGACGTATTTCCTGAAGAATTTCTTAGCATACCCCCAGAGAGTGATATTGAATTTTGTATCGACTTTGAACCCGGTACAAAACCCATTTCTTTAAATCTCTTATCGAATGGCTCCTATTGAACTTCAGGAGTTAAAAACCCAACTACAAGAGTTGGTACTCAAGCCTCTATCTGGTAACTTCCTTTGTGGAATGCACCAAAGCCAGACTCTCCGTAGGGGATGCTATATTTGTTTGGTGGTAAAACAATAGGTACTATGCTATTGTGACGTGCTATCCAAGATTGGGATATGAGTCACAGTTGAGAGCAACTTAAGTCAATAATCGAAATACGTAGCTTTCTAGGTTTAGCTGGTTACTATCGGAGATTTATGGAAGGATTTTCTCGAATCGCTAATCCATTAACTTAGCTAACTCGGAAAGATACAAAATTCGTATGGAGCGAAGAATGCGAGAAGATTTTCCAAGAGCTCAAGATGCGACTCATTTCGGCACCTGTTTTGACCATACCATCCTGGAAAAGCGAACGTGATAGCTGACGCATTGAGTAGAAGATTGTATGCGAGTACGAGTGTGATATTGTCGAACACAAAGACCTATTTTATATAATTTACAAAGGATGGAGATAGAGTTAAAGGCTCCAAGTACCCACGTTATGATGTTAAATATACGAGTAGAATCAACTTTAATTGATAAAGTTAAAACCACTCAAGCTACACACTGGAGCTTATGAATATAAAGAAGAAGGTGCAAGAAAGCATTATTCTAGAAGTAAGAGTCGATGAAGAGAAGAAAGCTCAAGCCTTCGATTTATTTGAAATCCTCGATCGAGTAGGATTTGTGGCCTATAGACTCGCCTTAACGCTAAGTATGTCGCGTGTTCATAACGTTTTTCACGTATCGATGTTACGTAAATATGTGGACGACCCAAACCACATTATTGTGTTACAACCGGATTTAGATAGCCGAGAAGATTTAACGTACGAGGAGGTACCTGTCAAGATCTTGGATAGGAAAGAACATGTCCTATGCACAAAGGTTATACCTCAAGTTAAGGTTTTGTGGAGGAACCATGCTATTGAAGAAATGAACTGGGAGTTGGAATCAGAAATGAACGCGAGGTATCCTCACCTTTTCGAAATACCAGGTACGTACGTCAATTTCGAGGACGAAATTTCATAAGGAGGGGAGGTTGTAAGACCCCAACGTTTTATAAATAAAATTGAATTTTCCTCTAATTATTATTTTGAAATAATAAGGTGTTAATTTGATATAATGTTTTGTTTATGGGTGAAATATAAAAATTTTGCAAAATAAGCAAGTAGTTATAAAATATTCATTGTTGTTGGGAAATATTCGTTTGGTCGTTGAATATTCTTGTTATCGGGGAATATTCGTACGACGACGCAACCATTTGTGGGCCTCATAACAGAATAACTGTCGGATGAAGAAAACGACAAAGTATGAGTTTTTATAAATAACGACGTAATTATTACCAAGCTTAACATTGGATTACACGGTGGTTAAAATACGATGTCGCTGCGGTTGCACAAGATGCACCACGGTTTTTGCAATATTTTGAATTATTGATTCTTACATAAGAAGGCACTACTCAATAATTATTACAGATAATTCTTTGCTCAATATTTTATTTTATTGGTTCAATAATTGCTGCGTTGATATTTTATATTATTGTTGTTTCAATAATTGTCACTGCACAATATTTCCCATTATCGGATCAATAATTCATATTATTTGAATAATATTATGAGATAGCATTATTGACAATGTCTAAAAAGTTTTGTCAAGGAGTGGTTTGGTCACCTAATTGTGCGCCAGTAAGGAGAAATCCTTATCGGAAAGCCCCCTCTTTCCTTGGAACGGCCTGGTTGTCATAATTGTGATTCTGTAATATTATTTATGAATAATTAATTATTGATTTATATGATAAGGAAATATTTATTTGATGTGGATATAAATGATGGATTTATTTATGTGGTTATAAATGAAGGAATTAATGTTGAGGTGTTTTATCAGTATTTTATCGGATTGGAGGTATTAAAAGATCAAATCGGTGTTCTTAAAGCTCTATTGCGTGAGTTATAATTATTAATCCGACCGTTGGATCGTTGTGATTTTTGAATATGTTATACATATATAAGTTGAGTATATGTCCACAAATTTTGAACCGTTAAAAATGAGCGTATGATTTGTTATGAATTTTAAGAGGTGACTGGTTCAGAAATTATTGAATTATCTGAATTTATCATTTTGGTGGAAAATTCTAGAATTGGTGGGCCCCACTTTTGGTTGGTGAGAAATGTGCTCAAATTGAATTTCAAATGTGGTGGGTGGCAATAGTAGCAGGTAAAGGCATCAGGTAGCAGGTCAAGTCTGCTTCGGCGTGCTAACATTTTCCTATAAATAGAGAGCTAAGTTAGAATTGAAAATCACACCAGAAATAAGTTTTCTCTCTTTCTCTCTCTATATTATCGAGCGTATTCTTGTTAGTATTTTGATACTTTTAGTGTTGCTATACGGTGCAAGTTCCTTCAGCACTATATCCAGTATTCCAGTCAGAAGTACTGTCTTTTTAAGGTAAGGGATGTTATTTTCTTCCTAATGATGTTATTCTGTCAATATCATTATATCAAAATATTGGTATGGATTTTATTGTGGAATTTCTATCTTTTTGAGTCGGGGTTTCTATTCACGTATACGACACTATTCATGAATACGACACTATTCACCGAAAAATAAAATTTTCTCCTTTTGTCCAAGATGTCTATTATGGTTACTATCTTTGATTGTATCCATGTTTTGATCTTTATTTTTGAATTCTGCTTCAAAATTGGTTATTATGGAGTATTATTGAACTTGTATAAACTGTAATATGAATCCCTAATATTTGTTCTTTTATCTCACTGGATTCATTTTCTTTAATATATTTTTCATCATCCTCAGTCCTAAATGATGATATTACTGAATATCTTTGGTCTGTAGTGCAAAGATGAATGATTAACTAATGAATATCTTTGGCCTGTAGTGCAAAGATGAATGATTACCTAATGAATATCTTTGGCCCGTAGTGCAAAGATGAACAGGTGTTGAGATGAACATGACCAACTCGTGATACAAATGAATATCTTTGGCTTCATAGTGCAAAGATGAATATTTGATTCAAGATGTATATTGATTGATGTTACGAGGATAAAATATTGATGATGGACTTTTAAATCTTAGAAGATAGTAGAATTCTTTCTCTACTTGACTCTTCTAATGGATTGTTGTTTCAATTTGTAGTTGTTGATCTAAAACTTGTTGTCATTATATTTTATCGATTTTTCTGTTGAAGACTAATGATAATTTGTTGTATATTATCTTAGTCATAATATTCTTCTTGGGCTATTTAAGCTCACCCTTTTCCTTTTTGTTCCATTGTTCTTCTCAGGAGGAGAGAATTTAGCAGGAACTAGCCGGGGTATAGAGTGGTGATTCAAGATAGTTGTTTTAGTAGTCCTCACTATTTTGTAAAATAGTGTATCAATAATTGTAATGAGGACTCCTTTTGAGTTTGTATACTCTCTATTAGACAATAGTTGTATTCAAACTCACAGTATACGTGTTGTCGTATTTTGCACAACAATTATATTACTGAAGTTGTATTTGTTTCTATACCATATATTTGGCGACTCAGAATGGGTGATGTATACCTATTTTGGAGGCGTCACAACTAAAGCAAGTATGTAGGTGTTTATTGGAGAATAAGTTCACTGAACGTGGCTCGTTAAGGAATACCTAATGGAGTTTTACTTGTCTGTTAATAGAAATTCCTGTAGTGATAGTATTACAAGTGATCCTTAGACTTTAGATCATCATAGTATCTTGTGTATAATGAGTTATATTTTGACATGTCCCTTAAGACCCTTAGGGTATGTCAAATGGTATGCTTTGGTGTAATAAATTGTACATGCAGATAATGTATGATCAACAAAGAATCTACCGCTTCTAGTAAAAGAAAAGAATATCATATGTGATTTGATAAATGATAACTCAGTAGTCCTTGGCCAAGGCAGAATGAAATTAGAAAGGAGTTTCTAATTTGCATTATTTGAAGTTATGCATTTAAGAATCGAAATACATATAATTAAATAAAATAAGACTTGACATTAATTCTATATTTTATTTTTAATTGGGACATTGTATGGTGGAAGAATTGAATTGTACGGTAACTATTTACTCAAAGGTTCTTTTATGATTAATGTAGAAATCTATATTATCTGGAAAGTCGTTGATCGGTAATGAGGCTTATCTTTATTGAGAATAAATGTTATTTATTTAAATAAATTAATAGATTAATTTATTTATTTAAATAAGATTAGAATTGTTCTAATTGATTTATTCACAGCCGGTTTAATATGGAGAACCTAAAGGGTCATACCATAAAAGAAAAAAATATTTATTTAAGAAGTAAATATCATAATCGTAATAATAAGTTAAGTGTATTTAATTTAATCTATGTTGATAGAATAAATTAAATAACTTAATATTTATTATTTAATATTTTAAAAATATTAAATATAAATTAATAAGAGAGTCTTATTATTATTATTATTATTATTATTATTATTATTATTATTATTATTATTATTTATTATTATTATTATTTAATTCCTAAAGGAGTTTGAGAATTAATTAATAAAATGTACTCTCATATATTCCTAATAAGATTAGGAGGCTAATTAATTAAAAGAGTTTAATTAATTATTCTTAATAAGATTACAAGCATAATTTATTAAATGAGTTTAATTAATTAAAATAAAACTCAATTCCTAAATTGTTTAGGAGGGTTGCCTACATCTACAAATAAGAGGAGTCTTATTATGTGTGGGGATTGATGTTTACACAACACGCATGAATGATAATTCCAAGAGTTGAAAGAGTACACAATATTCTATAGAGATATAATTATGGTTTTGTCAAACACCCATCTTCTTGAATACTTGTTCTTCCTTGGTGGATCACCTCTAGAGGCCAAACACTTGGGTGGCTAATGTTGATCAAAGGAAAGAATCTAACTCGGTGAATTCAAGGATAACATGAAAGGAATTAGATGTGAACTCGTACCTAAGGAAGCTCGTTTCTACAAGAGTATGAATCTAATCTCCATCTCTTTTCTATTGATTGATAATTATGCGTAAAGCATGCATGATCATGGTGATGGTTTGTATGAAAAATTTTAAATTCTGTTTTATCGCGATTTCGCACCTTTTATGTAATATGATTGCATGATCGCGCTATATACAACCCTAACAGGTACTTTATATAAGTTGGAGGGTTCTATAACTATAGATTCGGATGCAATTTGTTCTTCAGCTACTACAGATGACACCACCAGGTTGTGGCATTTAAAACCCCAAGTTTTATAAATATAGATGAATTTTTCTCTAAATATCATTTTTGAATATTAAGGTATAAATTTGTTATAATGTTATAGTTGTGGGTAATATTTATAAATTTTGCAAAGTAAACAAGTTTCGATTGGTTGGAGAATATTCCTTTTAATAGGGAATATTTGTAAGACCCCAACTTTTATGAATAAAGAATAATTTTCTCGATATATATTTTTGAATATTATGGTGTGGATTTGATATAATGTTATAGTTGTGAGTAATATTTACAAATTTTGCAAAGTAAGCAAGTGGTTATATAATATGTGATTGGTCGGGGAATATTCGTTTTAACATGGAATATTCATACGACAGCACAATCATTTGTGGACCCCACAACGGAAGTATTGTCGTAGTTAGAAAATGACAGAATTATCTTTTTATAAAAATAACGGCAAAAGTGTTACCGTTAAAAACGTTGAACTACCCGATAGTAAAAGTACAGTAATACGCGTTGTTGCATAGTACCACTCGGTATTGATTATTGATGCTTACGTGAGAAGTCACTCAGTTATACTCAATTATTGCTACAGTAATTGCTGCATCTTATCTCTCATATTATTGATTCAATTATTGTCACAGTATCATCTGCATAATATTTATTATTATTAAATCAATAATTGAGACGACAAAGTTATTCATATTATTATTTGCAATATTGACAATGTCTAGAAGTTTTGTCAAGGAGAGGTTTGGTCACCTAATTGTGGGCCAATAAAGAGAAATCCTTATCAGAAAGCCCCATCTTTCTTGGGAACGATCTGGTTGTTAAATATTGTGAGTTATAATATTAATAATGAATAAGTTTGTGTTGATTAAAGATGAAATTGATAGTTCCATTGTGTTGGGATTATTAGTGTTAGTGGAAATCGACATTTATTTCGATAATAATTGATGTCTGGAGGTTATATTGACCAATCGGGTAATTAATCGGATAAATGAGCAATTAATTGCTATTATTTCACATGCTTATAACTATTTATTCACATGTGTGTACTATTGATTCACATTATTTACTATTAGGGGAGGTGGTGCAAGATATATAATACTTACATGACTAAATTAAAAATGGAGGTATAGATGAAGGTACTATACTGTAATTAGTTTTTTCACATGATTATACTATTAAGTCACATGAATGAACTATTAATTCACATTATTTACTATTAGGGGGGTGGTGCAAGTTTGATAATACTTGCTAGACTAAATTAAAAATAAAGAAAAAGAGGAAGATATTATACTGTAATATTTCGAGCCCCCAAAACATGTAATTTTTGAAACTATATTTTTCTATAAATAGAAGCTCATTCTTCCTTCATTTCTCACCAATTCACAAAAGTTTTAGAGTAATTATTATAAAGAGAAATTATAGAGAGAAAGAAGAAGAGAAGTCTGCTACCTCACTATTCCAGTATCCAGTTTTTCTAAGGTAAAGGGTATTGTTCTTTCGTATTCATGAAGATAGTTATTTTCTTTCAATACTCGTAAGGGTTGTTATTCCATTCTTTATTATTCTGTTAGAATAACATGTCTGTGCGGTCTATCTGCCTGGTGAATTCTATTGTTATTCCATTCTTTATTATTCTATTGGAACATCCTATCTGTGCGGATTACGCATAACCTGGTTCCATTCTTTATTATTCTGTTGGAACATCCTATCTGTGCTGATTACGCATGACCTAGTTCCATTCTTTATTATTACATTGGAATATCCATGCATCAGCATTACGCATGACCTGGTTCCATTCTTTATTATTCTGTTGGAATAACCTGTCTTTGCGTATTACGCACACCTAGTGAATTCTTCTGTTATTTCATTCTTTATTATTCTGTTGGAATAATCTGTCTACGTGGATTACCGCATGGCGGCAAAAATCCATTTGCAGTTTCATATATTCTATTATACTTAGTTGGTTAAAGTTTTGGCTTCTATACTCCATGAAGTTAGTGGAATATCTTTTATATTTGCGCTTCATCCAATATCTTTTCATGGAAATATTCTTCTAAGCATTCTTGAATTTTACTCCACAAAACAGTATCATGTTGACAATTTGGACGTTATTGATTTCTGGATAAATTAAATTATAAATCTTTAAAAATTTATCCTTGAACTTGTTTTTTTGAATTCTTATATCATTGTCATCATCCTCATGTTTATAATATGTTGAAAGTCATCTGTATTCACATGCATAGATGGACTTGGTATGATTATGACCAGGGATTATTCGGTATAATCATGACCGTAATGTTACAAATGATGTGGTTAAAATCCTCATTGGCCGTAGTGCATTGATGGACAGTTGTTGGCATGATCATTACCATTGATGAATACACGAATATCCTTGGCCTGTAGTGCATGGATAATTTGTGGTCGTGATACTAATGAATATCCTTGGTCGTAGTGCAGAGATGATGTGGTTTATTTATTAAGCTGAGTCTCAGCGATAAAAGTGATGAAAAATCTTTTAAATCATAGAAGATAGTAGATTTTATTCTCTACTTGACTCTTCTAATGGATTGCTTGTTCCACTGCAGTTAAACTTGATGTTTATTATATTTTATCAGTTTAACACTGTTGAAGGCTAATGATAATTTATTCTGCATTATTTTAGTTATAATATTTCTTACTGGGCTAGTTGAGCTCACCCTTTCTTTCACTATTCTCTTCAGGAAATGAGAACGTAGCCGGGACTAGTCGGGAAACGGAGTGATGGTCCAGATGATAGCATTAGTAGTCCTCACTATTCTGTTAAATAGTGTGACAATAAATGTAATGAGGACTCCATTGAGCGTGGATATTGTTTAGATGACAATATTCTTATTAAAACTATTAGATTATGATTTTTCGTATTTTACACGACTGTTGTATAATTAAGTTATATTTGAATTTTGTACCATGTATTTGGCGACTAAAGATGGGTGATGTATACCTATTTTTGGGGCGTCACAGTTGGTATCAAAGCTTAGGGATATGATCCCTGGCTAAGATGTGAGACTAGAACTAGGAGGGGAGAGACGGGGAATTCCTTCGCTAGTATGACCTACCTAAGTTTATTTGGTATTTAATTGGTCGGTCAGAGTATAAGGATAATAAGTTGCATGTCAATTAACCCTTGTTTTGTGGTATTATTTGAAAATAACATCCGAGAATGTTGAGAATAGCAATGGAGCACAGGAGACCGTTGAGTCACCACAGATCAACACCCAGGATAATATGCATCAGGAAGGCAATAATCCTCAGGTGAACAACAACACCGACCAAATGGCGAACGACGAAATGTTTAGGAGCTTTACAGAATTACAATACAACATCGAGCAAGAGAGACTCCTGTCCAAAATGTAAGTGGAAACAACTGGCAACTCTTGGGCCAGTCCACCGCTAAATGCAGATTCAAGGAGCTGGGACCACCGGAGTTTATTGGAAATCCAAAACCACTTAAGGCGGAGACGTGGATAAAGCAGATCACCAAGATATTTGATGTCTTGGGATGGTCCAAGGAGCAAAAGGTTCCCTTTGCCACCTTTATGTTGCGAGGAGATACAGATTACTGGTGGGAATCGAAAAGCGTACTCAATATGCCGCACTGAAGATATCTTGGAAGAAGTTCTAAGAACTATTCAACGACAAGTACTTTCCCAAAAGTATTCGTCAAATGAAAGAGGTAGAGTTCATCAAGTTGGAGCAGAACAATATGACCGTGTCGCAGTACGAAGCTAAGTTTACCGAGTTATCCCGGTTTGCGTCTCACTTGGTTGACGATGAGGAGAGAATGACGCGTATATTTCTAAGATGTTTGAAACCCGAGATACGTCAATTCTAATTTCTCATAAGCTGTGTTTGTATTCAGATGTTGTAAATAGGGCTCAGTTATTGGAGCGCGATAACGACTCAACTCAACCAAGAGAAAGCAGCCGTCAAAATGATAATACCAGTGATAGCAGTCATCGAAGCGGTGACAACAAACGTGGTGGGAATCAACATGCCAGAAATGGTAACCACTTCGGTGGTAATCATGGCCAATACAATAAGAATGGACATTTCAAGAAGAAGAGATTCAATAATGATGGAAAGACGTCAGCATCATCACACGTGGTTAAGGAAGGAGAACGACCACCTATCATATGCTTCAAATGCGGAGGGGAGGGACATATCAGTCAAAACTGCGCGATGCCATCCAAAGCGTGTTATAATTGTGGAAGAGAAGGTCACCTTGCCCGATTTTGTCGTGCACCGAAGACAAGTCCAGTTGGAACGGTGACACAAAATACCATCCCAGACAAGTTAAAACCAGTAGTTCAAGGGAGAGCGTTTGTTGTGACCTCCCAGAAATTAAGGAACCCAAACGAGGTCATCACGGGTAAGCTTATCATAAACTCTAGCGAAGTCTATACCTTATTTGATACCGGTTCTACCCATTCTTTTATTTCTCCTACTTGTGCTCAACGATTAAATTTGACTACAGAGAAATTAGACTTTGACTTATCTGTGGAAACTCCGTTGGGAGAAACCTTCATTACATTCACTGTTTGGTTCAAATCGGTACCCTCACATTACCTGTCAATCTTATTTCATTGAAAATACTTGCATTTGATGTGATTCTAGGGATTGATTGGTTAACTACTCATCATGCAAAAATTGATTGTTTTCGTAAGGTTGTTAGCTTTCATATTCCTAACCAACCTATTATGCAAATTCAAGCAACCAAACCATTAAAATCAATCACTGTCATCAAGCCATAAAGCTATTCGTTTATTGAAAAACGGATGTCAAACTTTCTTAGCTCATGTCACAGATTTAAACAAAAATACGTCAGATTTGAATGATATTTCTATTGTTAATAATTTTCCTGACGTATTCCTAGAAGAACTTCCTGGCCTACCCCCGGAGCGTGAAATCAAGTTTGGTATCGACCTTGAACCCGGTACAAAATCCATTTCCAAATCCCCATATCGAATGGCTCCTATTGAAGTTCAGGAGTTAAAAACCCAACTGCAGAAATTGTTAGACATCGGTTTCATTCTACCTAGTACGTCTCCTTGGGGTGCTCTTATTCTATTCGTGAAGAAAAAAGATGGAAGTATGTGACTTTGTATTATCAGGAGTTGAATCATGTCACCATCAAAAATAGGTACCCGTTGCCTCGCATTGATGACCTGTTTGACCGGTTGCAAGGCGCCAAATTCTTTTCAAAGATTGATCTTCGTTCCGGATATCATCAGTTGAAGATTAAAACTGATGACATTCCAAAGACTTCTTTCAGAACTCGGTACGGGCATTATGAATTCTTAGTCATGTCTTTTGAATTGACTAATGCTCCTGCTGCCTTCATGGATATAATGAACCAAGTATTCAAGGAATATTTGGATCACTTTGTGGTCGTCTTTATTGATGACATCTTCATATACTCCAAAACCCGTGAAGACCATAAGCAACACTTGAGGATGATACTCCAAAAGCTTCGTGAAAACAAGCTATATGCCGAGTTGAAGAAATGCGAGTTCTGGCTTTAGGAAGTTGCATTCCTTGGACACGTGATATCAAATCATGGGATATATGTTGACCCGGCAAAGATTGAAGCAATTCAAATCTGGGAGCAACCTAAATCGTTAATGAAATCGTAGCTTTCTCGCTTAAAGCAATGGTTATTATCGGAGATTCGTAGAAGGGTTTTCTCGAATCGCTACTCCATTAACTCAGCTGACTCGAAAAGATACAAAATTCGGTTAAAGCGAAGAATGTGAGAAGAGTTTTCAAGAACTCAAGAGGAGACTCATTTCAGCACCTGTTCTGACAATACCATCTGGCTCGGAGGGATTTGTCATCTACAATGATGCTTCAAGCAAAGGGTTAGGATGTGTTCTCATGCAACATGGGAAAGTCATAGCCTATGCCTCACGACAACTCAAAGAATATGAGAGGAATTATCCTACTCATGATCTAGAGTTGGCGGTAGTCATTTTTGCGCTTAAGATTTGGAGGCATTACCTGTATGGAGAGAATGTGGAGATCTATACAGATCATAAAAGCCTCAAATATTTCTTCACTCAAAAGAAACTCAACATGCAGCAACGACGATGACTTGAGTTGTTAAAAGATTACGATCATACCATTCAATACCATCCTAGAAAAGCGAACGTAGTAGCTGATGCATTGAGTAGAAGATCATATGCGGGTACGAGTGCATTATTGTCAACGCAAAGGCCCATTTTATATGACTTACAAAGGATGGAGATAGAGTTAAAGACTCCAAAGACCCATGTGATGATGGCGAATATACGAGTAGAACCGACTTTAATTGATAAAGTTAAAGCTGCTCAAGCTACAGACCTAGAGCTGATGCGTATGAGGAAGAAAGTGAAAGAAGGTGTTGTGCCGGAAGCAAGAATCGATGAAGAAGGAATACTTCGAGTCAACTCCAGACTTTGTGTTCCTAACAACCCTGATTTAAAGTATAAAATCATGATGGAGGCGCACAACACACCGTTTGCAATCCATCTTGGGGGTACCAAAATGTATCATGATCTTCGACATACATTTTGGTGGAGCAATATGAAGAGAGAGATAACAGAGTTTTTCTCAAGGTGTTTAACTTGTCAACGAGTCAAGGCAGAACATCAAGTACCAAAAGGTCCATTGCAACCACTTGAAATTCTAGAATGGAAGTGGGAGCACATTACCATGGATTTCGTTACTGGTCTTCCCAAGGTTTCTCAAGGCATAGATGCAATTTGGGTCATTGTTAATAGATTGACCAAGTCTTCTCATTTCCTACCTATACAAAAAACTTATACACTTGAACGTCTTGCTCGTATGTACATAAATGAGATTATAAGACTTCATGGTACGCCAATATCCATAGTTTCTGAACGAGACCCAAGATTCACTTCAAGATTTTGGGTTAGTTTGCAAAAAGCTATGGGCACGGATTTATGATTTAGCTCGGCATATCATCCTCAGACGGATGGGCAGTCAGAGAGGAGTATTCAAACTCTTGAAGATTTATTAAGACTATATGTCCTCGACTTCAAAGGAAGTTAGGACAAGTTCTTACCATTGGTGGAGTTTTCCTACAACAACAGTTATCAAGCAAGTATTGGCATGGCTCCATTTGAGGCGTTGTATGGAAGAAAGTATCGTTCTCCAGTATGCTGGGATGAGGTGGGTGAAGGAACGTTGTTGGGACCGAAGTTGGTACATATGACTACGGAAAAGATTCAAATGATCCGACAACGTATAAAAACCTCACAAGATCGACAAAAGAGTTATGTTGATCTTCATCAAAAAGACGTGGAATTCGATAGTGGAGATCATGTGTTGTTACGTGTTGCTCCATGGAAGGGAGTTACGAGATTTGGAAAGAGAGGAAATCTCAACCCTCGATTCATTGGCCCATTTTTAATCCTCGATCGAGTAGGAACTATGGCCTATAGACTCGCCTTATCGCCAAGTATGTCTCGTGTTCATAACGTTTTTTATAAATCTATGTTACGTAAATATGTGAAAGACCCGAACCACATTATTGAATTAGAACCAGACGAGATAGAGGAAGATTTAACGTATGAAGAGTTACCTGTTAAAATCTTGGATAAGAAGGATCATATTTTACGCTCCAAGGTTATACCTCAAGTCAAAGTTTTGTGGAGAAACCACGATGTGGAAGAAATGATCTGGGAGTTAGAATCTGAGATGAAGTCAAGATATCCTCACCTCTTCGATATATCAAGTACGTACCCTACTTTCGAGGATGAAATTTCATAAGAAGGGGAGGTTGTAAGACCCCAACTTTTATGAATAAAGAATAATTTTCTCGAAATATATTTTTGAATATTATGGTGTGGATTTGATATAATGTTATAGTTGTGGGTAATATTTACAAATTTTAAAAAGTAAACAAGTGGTTATATAATATTCGATTGGTCGGGAAAATTCGTACGACGGCACAATCATTCGTGGACCCCACAACGGAAGTATTATCGTAGTTTGAAAACGACAGAATTATCTTTTTATAAAAATAACGGCGAAAGTGTTACCGTTAAAACTGTTGAACTACCCGGTAGTAAAAGTACAATAATACGTGTGGTTGCATAGTAGCACACGGTATTGATTATTGATGCTTACGTGAGAAGTCACTCAGTTATACTCAATTATTGCTACAGTAATTGCTGCATCTTATCTCTCATATTATTGATTCAATTATTGTCACAATATCATCTGCATAATATTTATTATTATTAAATCAATAATTGAGACGACAAAGTTATTCATATTATTATTTGTAATATTGACAATGTCTAGAAGTTCTGTCAAGGAGAGGTTTGGTCACCTAATTGTGCGCTAATAAGGAGAAATCCTTATCGAAATTCCCCCTCTTTCCTGGGAACGACCTGGTTGTTAAATATTGTGAGTTATAATATTAATGATGAATAAGTTCGTGTTTATTAAAGATGAAATTGATAGTTCCATTGTGTTGGGATTATTAGTGTTAGTGGAAATCGATATTTATTTCGATAATAATTGATGTCTGTAGGTTATATTGACCAATCGGGTAATTAATTAGATAAATGCGAAATTAATTGCTATTATTTCACATGCTTATGACTATTTGTTCACACGTGTGTACTATTGATTCACATTATTTACTATTAGGGGAGGTGGTGCAAGATTGATAATACTTACATGACTAAATTAAAAATTGAGGTATAGATGAAGGTACTATACTGTAATTAGTTTTTTCATATGATTATACTATTAAGTCACATGAATGAACTATTCATTCACATTATTTACTATTAGGGGAGGTGGTGCAAGTTTGATAATACTTGCAGGACTAAATTAAAAATAAAAAAAAAGAGAAAGGTATTATACTGTAATACTTCGAGCCCCAAAATGTGCAATTATCGAAACTATATTTTCCTATAAATAGAAGTTCATTCTTCCTTCATTTCTCACCAATTCACAAAATCTTTAGAGCAATTATTATAGAGAGAAATTATAGAGAGAAAGAAGAAGAGAAGTCTGCTACCTCACTATTCCAGTATCCAGTTTTTCTAAGGTAAGGGGTATTATTCTTTCGTATTCATGAAGATAGTTATTTTCTTTCAATACTCAGAATTCGTTGTTATTCCATTCTTTATTATTACATTGGAATAACTTTTATGCGTGAGGTCTATCGCATGCCCAGTGAATTCTATTGTTATTCCATTCTTTATTATTCTATTGGAACATCACATGCATGCGGGATTACGAATGACCTGGTTCTATTCTTTATTATTCTGTTGGAACATCTTGTCTGTGTTGATTACGCATGACCGGGTTCCATTCTTTATTATTCTGTTGGAACATCCTATACATGGCGATTACGCATGACTGGTTCCATTCTTTATTATTCTCATTGGAATATCCTCGTATATGCGAGTTTGGCGCATGACACAGTTCTATTCTTTATTATTACATTGGAATAACTCATCGTGTGCGAATTACGCATGCGCTTTGGTGAATTCTTCTTTTATTCCATTCTTTATTATTACATTTGGAATAATCCGTCTCACGGATTAAATTAATGGCGGCAAAAATCCATTTGCGGTTTCGTATATTCTATTATACTCAGTTGGTTAAAGTTTTGGCTTCTATACTCCATAAAATTAGTGGAATATCCTTGATATTTGCGCTTCATCCAGTATCTTTTCATGGAAATATTCTTCTGAGCATTCTTGAATTTTACTCCATAAAACAGTATCATGTTGACAATTTGGACGTTATTGATTTCTGGATAAATTAAATTATAAATCTTTAAAAGTTTATCCTTGAACTTGTTTTTTTGAATTCTTATATCATTGTCATCATCCTCATGTTTATAATATAGTGAAAGTCATATGTGGCCTGTAGTGCATAGATGGGCTTGGTATGATTATGACCATGGATTATTCGGTATAATCATGAGCGTAATGTTACAAATGATGTTGTAAAAATCCTCATTGGCCGTAGTGCATTGATGGACAGTTGTTGGCATGATCATTACCATTGATGAATACACGAATATCCTTGGCCCGTAGTGCATGGATAATTTGTGGTCGTGATACTAATGAATATCCTTGGCCATAGTGCAGGGATGATGTGGTTTATTTATTAAGCTGAGTCTCAGCGATAAAAGATATGAAAAACCTTTTAAATCATAGAAGATAGTAGATTTTATTCTCTACTTGACTCTTCTAATGGATTGCTTGTTCTGCTGCAGTTAAACTTGATGTTTATTATATTTTATCAGTTTAACACTATTGAAGACTAATGATAATTTATTATGCATTATCTTAGTCATAATATTTCTTACTGGGCTAGTTGAGCTCACCCTTTCTTTCACTGTTCTCTTCAAGAAATGAGAATGTAGTCGGGGACTAGTCTGGGAACGGAGTGACGGTCCAGATGATAGCATTAGTAGTCCTCACTATTCTGTTAAATAGTGTGACAATAAATGTAATGAGGACTCCATTGAGTGTGGATATTGTCTAGATGACAATATTCTTATTAAAACTCTTAGATTATGTTTTATCGTATTTTACACGATTGTTGTATAATTAAGTTGTATTTGAATTTTGTACCATGTATTTGGCGACTCAAGATGGGTGATGTATACCTATTTTGGGGGCATCACAATATTCGTACGAAGACACAATCATTAGTGGACCCCACAACATAATTACTGTAGTTAGAAAATGACAGAAATATCTTTTTATAAAAATAACGGTGAATGTTTTACCGTTAACTGTTAAAATACTCGGTGATAAAAGTACAGTAATACGCGTGATTACATAATAGCACACGGTATTTGATTCTTACGTGAGAAGTCACTTAGTTATACTCAATTATTGTTACAGTAATTGTTGCATAGTATCTCACGTTATTGATTCAATTATTGTCATAATATTTTATATTATGAAATCAATAATTGATACGACAAAGTTATTCATATTATTATTTGCATTATTGACGATGTCTAGAAAGTTCTGTCGAGAAAAGGTGTTTGGTCACCTAATTGCGCCCCAATAGGGAGAAATCTTTATCGAAAAGTCCCCTCTTTCATGGGAATGATCTGGTTGTTAATATTGTGAGTTAATGATGAATGTTATTAAAAATATGTTTTATGAAGCCAAGTGAATTGAGATAAATAGAGGGGTATTTTTATGAAGTATTTGTTGTAAATTTTGCTTATAATATGGACCCCTACTTACCTATTTTTCAAAACTGTCGGTAGAAGTTATCTCATTTTTGTTTTATATATATATATATATATATATGTTTGTCAGGTGGGGGTGGGGGTGGGGGGGTTCACGAGAGGAAAGAAAAAAAAAGGGTATATATATATTATAATAAGTTTTTTTTTTTATGAAAAATAGAATATATTATATTTTATTATGCATAGTGTTTGCATAGAAACTGCATAGTATTTGCATAGTAAAATTAAAAAATTTCGTTCTGCGCCCGTGAACTTTTTCTACTGTACATCCAAATAGTGCCTGCCATTCTCCTATAAATAAGATGCTTAGTTTAGAATTAAAAATCACACTAGAATCAAAGAATTCTTCTTCTATAATATTGAGCGTATTTTTTTCAAGTTTTAGGAAACTTTGAGTGTAGAAAGCAGTACAAGTTTTCTTCAAGAATATCACAGTCCTACCAGTCAAAAATACTCTCCTTTTAAGGTAATGGATATTATTTTTGTTCAATATTCATAAGAAATAATATTTTCTTTCATACTCTTTAGTATGTAAGTAATATTATTTCGTTTCAGATTCTGAATTCTACATTCATTTTGTTAAAGTATTGCTTGTATACTCCGTGAAATTAGTAGAATATCCTTGAAATTTTTGCTTCATCTAGTATCTTTTCACGGAAATATTATTCTGAACATTCTTGATAATTTTTAATCTTTTAATGTCGGGGTACTATTTATATAGTACTATTCACGGGGTACTATTCATAATAAAAATTGATTTCTTTTCTGTCCACATCATTTTTGATACAATATTATTCTTGAATTTTACTCCATAAAGCATTATCATGTTGACAATTTGGACATTATTAAATTCTGGATAAATTGAATTATAAATCTTTAAAATTTATCATTTCCTATCATTTAATTGAATGCTTATATCATTGTCACTATCCTCGTGCTTATATTGTGATGATAGTCATCTTTGGCCCGTAGTGCATAGATGGACTGTTGATTGGTATGATTATGACCAGGGATTATTCGGTATAATCATGACCCGTAATGTTACAAATGATGTGGTAAAAGTCCTCATGACCTGTAGTGCATTGATGGACAGTTATTGGCATGATCATGACCATTAGTGATAACACGAATATCCTTTGTAAGACCTCAAATTTTATGAAATGAAAGTATTCAATTTTCTTATAATTGTTATTCTATTTAGTAAATGGTTAAATTAATAAAATGTTAAAGTTAATGGTGATATTTGAAAATTTTATAAAGTAAGCAAGTTGATATAAAATATTCGTTGTGTCGGGGAATATCCGTACGACGACACCGTCATTGGTGGATCCCACAACGGAATAACTGTTAGAGTTAGAAAACGACATAAATAACTTTTTATAAAAATAACAACGAAAGTTTTACCGTTAAACTATTGAAATACCCGGTGGTAAAAATACAGTAATACGCGTGGTTGCATAGTAGCATACGGTATTGATTATTGATGCTTACGTAAGAAGCCACTCAGTTTACTCAATTATTGCTATAATAATTGTTACATAGTATCTCACGTTATTTGATTCAATTATTGTCACAATATCATCTGCATAATATTTATATTATTAAATTAATAATTGAGACAACAACGTTATTCATATTATTATTTGCAATATTGACGATGTCTAGAAAGTTCTGTCGATGAGAGGTTTGGTCACCTAATTTAACGCTACCAATAGGAGAAATCCTTATCGGAAAGCCCCTCTTTCACTCGGGAATGATCTCGTTGTTAAATATTGTAAGTTATAATATTAATGATGAATAATTGTTGAAGTATTAAGAATGTGTTTATTGAAGATAAGTGAATTACAAAAGTTAGAGGGGAATAATGCAAACTTAGAAAACTTTAGGGGTACTAAAGTGTAATAAGTTAAATCAATTTGGACCGTCGATGGTGGTTTTAATATTAAATCAATCTGATACATTGGTGGGTTTGAATAGTAAATCAATGCTGAGATAAAATCGATGGTGGTTTTAATAGTAAATCAATCTAGACCGTCGGTGGTGGTTTTAATAGTAAATCAATCTGGACCGTTGGTTGTGGTTTTAATAGTAATCAATATGGACCGTCTGTTCTAATAGTAAATCAATCTCGACCGTTCGTGAATTAGTTACTATTTAGTCATTTCTCCTATAAATAGAAGCTTAATTCTTCTTTCATTCTCACCAATTCACTGAGATTCACAAGAGAAGCTATAGAGAGAGAAACTATAGAGAGCAAGAAGAAGAGTATTCTGCTACTTTACTATTGCAGTATCCAGTCTTCTACTAAGGTAAGGGATATTATTTGTTGTGTTCGTAACGTGTGTTATTTCTTTGGTATTCATAAGGGGTATTATTTCTTTCGTATTCATAAGGAATACTATTTTTTTGTATTCATCCTTTAATATGTCGGAATAACATGTCTACGTGAATTACGTACCGCATGAAAGGTGAAAATCCATTTGCAATTTCGTATGTTAATTCATTTCATATTCTTAAATCTAAACTTACTATGGTAAGTATTGCTTCTATAATTCCTGAAATTAGTGAAATATCCTTGAGTTTTACGCTTCATCCATTATCGTTTCATTGGAATATTGATTTGAACGTTCTTATTAAATATCAATATTTTCACCCGGGATACTATTCACGGGTTACTATTCACCCGATTACTATTCACTAGAATATTATTCACTCGGGTATTCGGGGCACTTTTCACGCCGGGGTACTATTCACGAGTTACTATTCACCCAATTACTATTCACTCTAGTATTATTCACACGGGTATTCGGGGCACTTTTCATGTCGGGGTATTATTCACGGGGTACTATTCTCGAAGTACTATTCACATGGTACTATTCACCAAAAATTTTATTTCTTTTCTGTCTAAATTATTTTTGATACATGGATATTATTCTTGAATTTTACTTCATAAAGCAGTATCATGTTGACAATTTGGACATTATTAAACTCTGGATAAATTTAAAGTCTTTAATAATTATCCTTAATTTCGTTTGATTAATGCTTATATCATTGTCATCATCCTCATGTTTATATTGTGATGAAAGTCATCTTTGGCCCGTAGTGCATAGATGAACTGTTGATTGGTATGATTATGACCAGGGATTATTCGGTATAATCATGACCCGTAATGTTACAAATGATATGGTAAAAGTCCTCATTGGCCCGTAGTGCACTGATGGACAGTTGTTTGTATGATTATGACCAGGGATTATTCGGTATAATCATGACCATTGGTGAAAACACGAATATCCTTGGCCCGTAGTGCATGGATAATTCGTGGTAGTGATACTAATGAATATCCTTATCCGTAGGGCAAGGATGATTCGATGATGTGGCTTATGTATTAAGCTGATTCTCAGCGATAAAATATTGATAATAAACTTTTAATTCGTAGAAGATAGTAGATATCATGCTCTACTTGACTCTTCTAAAAATACAGTTGCGTGTCTTTAGCATGTAGTGCAAAGATGAACTGTTAATGAATATCTTTGGCCCGTAGTGCGAAGATGAATTTATTAGTATGATTATGAATAGGAACTGTGATTTGGTATAACCTTGATCTTTGATGTTTCAGGTAAAGACATGTGATGAAAATTATTTTCGTCCTGGGTACGAAGAGGAATATAGAATCACAATTATGATTATGAATAATTGTGGACATGAACTATTGATTGATGTTACAAGGATAAAACATAGTTGGTGGACTTTTAACATGGAGAAGATAATAGACTTTATGGTCTATTTGACTCTTCTAATTGATTGCTCGTTTCGCTGCTACTATGGTTGAAAAGTTTTATCATCTACCAAATGTTCTAAATCTCTGATTTATTACTGACGAAGGCTATTGATAATTTAATTATCTTTAGTCATAATATTCTTTACTGGGCTAGTTGTGCTCACCCTTTTGATTCACAATTCCTTTCAGGTAATAAGAGTGTAGCTGGGTCGAGCGGGGGTAATAGGGGAATAGAACGATGGTCTATAGCTATTGAGGTTTCCCCTAAAACAGTATGGAAATAATTTTATTGAGAATTATAGATAAATGTGTCGTATTTTATCGTCATTTTAACCGTTGATTTTGGTGAACCGAATAGGGTGAGGTGAACCCAACTTTGGAAGGGCGTTTTGCCACTATCATACAAGATGTCTAATGATAGATGACCTCGTGTTATCATAAGACAGGGTTGTGCACATGCACTTGCTGATTATATCTATGAGCACTACCTATATAATCTTGGAGTTTGGTTGAAATATAATTCTCAATTGGAGACAATGAAAATAATTATATGTCAAGAGAAGACTCACCATTCACTACAAGAAATCACACAAAAAATGACGCTAAAATTTGTCACATAAAATCTATTTTTTGTCACTAAAACATTTGGTGACGAGTGTTAATCGTCACAGAGACCGTCACCGTATAAGCGTGGTATTAGGTTTATTTGACAATATTTGATGTTGTCACTAAATGTTTTAACTTATGGTGACGATCTACATCATTGTCACTATAATTAATTACTTTTAGTGACGTTAATAACGTCACTATTTGAATGAAACTTTCGTCACTCTATATTATGTTTCGTCATCAAAACTTGGTGCATTAAATGACGAAAATCATTTTTCGTCATTAAATTATATTGTTTTAGTGACGAAAATATATTACTCTATTTAAATCATCTAATTTTAATGACAACAATATTGTCATATTTATTATTTATTTTTCGTCATGTTATTGTGTTTATCGTCACCAAAAATAAGAAAATAAATGACGACAGAACAATTCGTCACATAATAATATATTTAACATGACAATTATATCATTGTCATTTCATATTTTAAATATTACAAACTAATTTGTCACCAAAGAGTTATTTTTTGGGACACATTTTTCAATGTCATTAATTGAATACTTATGGTGACGATACATCTCGTCACAAAAAGAGTTACTAATAGTGTCAAAATTAGTTGTTGTGACTAAATAAATATATAACAGTGACGATATTGTTTGCCACAAAAGAGTTAATTTCTATGACACATTTTTCTCTGTCGCTAATTGAATACTTATGGTGACGATACAACGTGTCACAGAAAGAGCTGTTAATAGTGACAAAATTATAGAGGTCGTCACTAAATGAATATATAATAGTGACGACATAACTTGTCACCAAATAGTTAATATTAGTGACAAAATCATTTGTTATAACTAAATGAATATATATAATGACAATAATATTAATTCTAACGAGATAATATTATTCGTCATTAAATTTTAATTTTCATTGACCAAATATTATTTTTCAATAAATGATTATAAATTGTGATGATGTGGTGGTCATATTAAGTTGTTTGACATTCTAAATGTATTGTTATATATATTAACACTTTTCAATAAAAAATATAATACATTTAGTGACCTTTATAAATCAGCTTTACACCTGTATATGATATAAGAGACAAAAGACGATAAACTTCAAATAAAAAGTAATTATCTTATAAAAAAATATAATAGATTCACTAATTCAACTAAATACCCAACTAGGCAATTAAAATGAACAGTTGCTTAAATAATCTAAGTACCACAAAACCAAATTATATCATCCAAAAAGCTGAAATTCTCACATCCATATCTTAAGAAAATGCCTAATTAAAACCTCCAACCTTGTGGTTATTGACCTTCCAGAAAAAACCCTATCTGCAAATTCCTCAAAACATAGACATAAATTAGTGATATGGTTATAAAATTAAAATAGAAAGCAACATTAGCAACCATGTTTGTCTCATAAATTAGTGAAATGGTTATAAAATTAAATCATGTTTGTCTCATAAACAATGGAAAGCAACATTTGAAAGCTTCATTGAAGTTTAAAAGTATTTATTACTTACATGATTTTTTTTCAGCCTAGATGTTCATCCCATTAGCAACCATAATTTCCATAAGTTTGTTGATATTTGCACCTTGATGAACCAATTGAGTTTTCAAATCAGACACTTCAGTCTCAAATTCAGTCACTTGTGTCTTAGATCATTTACTTGAGAGTCAGATATTTGTAGCTTTTGTTGTGTCTCTTGAAGTTCCTTTTGGAGTTGTTGGGTAACTAAATCAGATGATGTAATGCGCCTGCTTGGAGGTTTTGGACCATACTCAAGGCCTTTAATGTAACTAGGCTAAAGAAGATGACATAATTCCTCAAGCACCGATGGACATGAGTTTAAACGAAAAACAGAAGAAAATAAATTGGAGAATTGTAGCTGAGTTGCAGCTGCTACTAGTATCAATGCAAGGAGGAGGCCTTGCTTCTGAAATCATTGTTGTTGATCATAACAGAATCATGCCCTTAAACATAGAAAATTAATTCGAGTAATTATTTATGTTCACCCAGTCCACATATAGTTAAAGGGGAAAAAAAATATGTCAGGCAGGGGTAAGTACAGCACAAACAAGAAGACTAGGGAGAGAAGAATAAGCTTTACACTTGAAGGTATTAAAAATGCCAGCAGGCTAATGGCACAATGCCTCAGTTATCAGTACTCTATTCCCAATAATTCAGCTCCTTTAGAATTTATTGTCTCAAACTTTCGGAGATTACCTTAAGAGTTATACACCCTCTCCAAATGTTAATAAGTAATTTTGTTCAGCATACTTTTTCTAGTTCGAGGTGCATTACCACAATCAGATCCAGTACTAATAGGTGATGGTTTACTATAATTATGACTACGACATTCACTAATAAAATGCCTTTCAATAATATGGTTCTAGATTCTTAGGGGTGGGAGTCATTTTTCCATTATTTTGGTTCTTCACAGCATAAAGCTATCAGATCAGATCATATCTACATATAGACATGGCATAACGTCAAAATATTAGTAACGGACCTTGGGGAATTTTCCATACTAAAGTTATTCGCACATGTGATTATTAGCACCAAAGGTACTCTGACCACATGAATAATTTCTTGCAGCGAAAATGTGTAACCAATTTATTTGTGAGTAGAAGAAAGGTAAGTTTATCTAATCATGGAGGAAACAAGACCACTCAGAATTCCATAGTTTTCTAGCATAAATATCCCCAACTATCAGCTGATCTTACCGAGAGAGCTCATCTAATGTAAAATTCATTGCAAAATAAACATATTACTTTGGTAAATAATTCAGTTAACAAAAAGAACAACCCATGATATAATGATTTAAAAAGGTACAATGATTTGCAAGTGTATATATAATATTCGATCAGACCATTCCATAATATAAGCATGTTTGTTATTATAAATTCGTCCCTAATCACCTAAAGCTCATTTAGTTTTTCTATTTCTCTCTACATTTTGAAATTCCAAACCTTTGGTGACCTGAGTTTAAATGTTATTTTAAATTCCATGAGTCAACTAAATGTAGATCAAAACACTTGAGATGAAAACACATTCTATGTGAAATTTACAAATAAAATTAAAAAACAAAAACAAAAACTTTAAGAGAAAGATTAAACATATTTCAGTTCGTACTCACTGAATTTCAACAGCAGGCAATGAAACTCAATAAAAATCTACTCATCAGAAACACCTATTTTCATGGAATAAATTCCTTCACAATCATCATAATAAAATGCCAAATCTAGAATCAATGAAAATTAAAATTGATTGACCACCAAAATCACCACATATAACCAAAATCAGATTTGATTTAGCACAAATGAATGAACAAGGTGCATATATTACAAATAAATAAACTGAGATTAGATTTCTTACCGAATTGAAAGAAGAAAAATTACCCTAGAAAACGAAAATTAATTTTAGAGGATAGATGTAAGAGATATAGGAGAGAAAAGAACAAGGATAGATAAAAGATAGGAGAGAAGAGGGACATGTACCTGTGATGGAGGACATGAGGGCAAGCGAAGCTACATGGTGGGATTGATCGACATGTGAATTTTGGCCAAGGAAGAGAAGACAAACCCAAATTGTCTCGATCCTAAATTTGGCCTCTCTTTCTCCCGACTACGCCACACAACTACATGCTAAATTAGGGACTCTGTTAAGAGTTTGATAACATTAAAAACATTTTTTAGAAGTAATATTATATGTAAAATTATTATTTTAAAATTTTAAAGATAAATCTAAATTTAAATTTTAGAATTTATAAATTAATTATAATAAATTGAAATATAACTCTTTTGTAGAATAAAAAAGTAATATTTTAACATTTATAGTCTGCTCCACAAAAGAGTAATAATTATTATAATTTTGTTTATTGTAACTTAATATTTTAAATAATATAATTAATATTGTAAATTACTTAAACATTATTATTAAGACTAAAATTTCTATTAAAATATTAATTACATTACAATTTGAATTATAGTATATTATAAATTAAAGAATAAACTCAAACTAACTCTTTCTGTAGAACATGAGTTACTTTATTTTATTTTTGCATTTGTGCTCTATTTCACAAAAGAGCACCACCATCTTCTTCTTCTTTTCTTTTTCTTTATGTTACGATGAATGTATGAAATTTTAAAATTTAACGTAGTGTTATTTACTTTATAGTTTGATAAAAGAAATAATTGATATTGTAAGCTCCTTAAAAAGTGTTATTAAAATTAAATTAATGATTGTAAAAAAAGTTAATGTATTTATATATAATACAATTTATATTCACTATAATTAATTCTAAAAATTTATTTTAACAAAATAGTGACCAATTTTATCTCTCAGCAATAATATATAGCAAGTAATAATTCCTTCAATAATAGTATTTTTCTTTGCAAATTTTCTCTAAAGTCAATGAAGGTCGGCCCACTCTTTTAAATAGTCTGCTAGTAATACTATCGGACGACAGTTGAAGCAACCATTGTCGGGATAAGAAATATTATTACAGATATTTGCCTTATATCACAAAACGTGAAGGAACTCGTATATACTTATTGTCTCAGTAACCGTATCATTTCCATTGAAGGACAATGGGATTAGTTTCAAATACTCCCTCGATAAATCAAATACTCCATCTTCTTTTCTTTTTTTTCTTAACCTTTGAATCATCTTCGACCATTTAGTTAATTAAATGTAAAATATATTAACCCTTTATATTTCTTTTATGTACAAACAATGACATTATATGAGTGTTATTCAATGATATCTCCATGCCTTAAAGTCCTCATTGCCCTTGAACAAAACTAATATAGGTAAAAGCTCTAATTTTTAGTGTCCTACGAAATTAAACTATTTTTAGTATAACATTGAAAATAGGTTGTAACATATCAAACATAAATACAAAGTCCAATTGCAGAGGAACCGTTATCAAGTGATAAGAAAAGAAGTTCCAGAATCTGCAACCCAATTGATTTAGAACCTGCAACATAGTGCGTTGTAGTTCACTATCCCTGTTACCACCTACAGATTTCATAGGAGCAGTTCCAATACTAACTTTTAAAATACTAATTTGTTTGATTGAGAAATAAAAATAAAATTTGAAATGGATTAACTTATAATAGTTAATCATTTAATATAAAATATAAGTGAAATATTAAGTTTATAAAATAATTTAATAGTTAAATAATTAAATAAGCAATTATTTAGTTATATGAGAAAGGAAGTGGTATTATATAATTTTATTGGTAATATGTGTAAATAAACCAAATAAATGTAAATCAAATTTCTTATTTGATTTATTGAATATTGTATATATTAGTATTGAATAAATTGTTTAAGAAAATTTAAGGAAGAAAATGAGGAAATGAAATAAATATTGAATATTCAACAATTTATTTGTTATATTATGAGAATTATGTTAATTATGAAATTTGGCTTCATAATTAGTGTAATGATTTATATTACACATTTCAATTAAATAATTTATTCTAAATGTGATATATGTAATAATAATACATATACTAATGTGCATGAAATATTTGAAGTATTTCAAATATAATGCAAATTATGTTTATGTATATATGTAATGAATTGGTAAAATAATGTATTAGTATATTTATATGTATGTACTAAAATCACATGCTGGGAAATAAAGCTGGGACTCAAAAAACAAAAAGGAAGCTTGATATTAAAGAGGAGCAGGAGGTGACTTTGCCTGAGTTGTCATGGTTTTAGATCAGTAGAAAGCTACGAAGTGTATATTGTATCTGATAACTAAAAGGAATCAAATAAGAGCTGTTTTCCCTGCCATTTTCATTCCTTAGTTTACCCGTCCCATCCGGTCCAAACCAATTCCATGTCTCTCTAAAGTCTTCTTAGTTCGGCTGAATTTTTTTTCCCAAGGAGTTGAAGTTGCAAGCTAAATTGAAAGATATTATCGGCATCAAAACAATATTTAAGAATCATTACTCTTAGAAACTTCAGCAAAAAAAGGTAAGCTATGAGTTTTTGAGTTCATAGAAATTAGTTAGAATATGCTTTGTATTGTTAGAATTGCTGTGTTGATTTTGAGGAACTGTTGTGATTGGGCTGTGTATTGTTAAGGAGGTTTTATTGTAGATCATATGGAGTTATAAAGGAGAAAATTCTGGGCTTAACCATCTCTAAATCTTTGTGAATTCTGTTTTTATAAAAGATGCACATAGGGTGTTTGTAAAAATTCCTCTTAGAGGTTGTCAAGCATTAATAGAAGAATTTAGTTAAGCTTGAGATCAAAGTAGTCTTTATGCATGTTATGTGAAGTGAATAAAGTTGTTTGGGTGAACCAAGTTGGGTTAAAAACTTGTTTTGGGATGAAGAAACTTTACCAACTGTGTAAATCTTAGCGGTCTGAGGATTTGATAGACAGGGTCTATCCGCAGCTTAACAAAATCTTTCAACGTTCGGTGTCTTCTATTTCTCAGTCCCAAACCTCTAACGGCATGCTTTTACTGGTACGGTTTCTTTTCTAAACTTTTAGTATACGGTGTACACCATATAAAATTGATTATAAACTCTTTTTCCTTGGGATATAATCTGTCTTTCCTATTAGAATCTGTTTACAGATCAATTATTAATGTTCTTTCTCTGTTTGGGCATAAACTTGCCATATATTTATATTGGTGCTCTGTGTTTCATTATTGTTATGCTATGAATAATTTTGATAATGAAGCTCTTAGTTGTTTGTTACCGATTTATAGTCTCGGGTAGACTTTGGAAGAGATTTTAGGGAAAAGAAGAGAGAAGAAAGGAGATTGGAATTGATTTCATATATTTGACAGCCTAAACAGGAGAAGGATCCTACTACATATACTTCTATTACAAAGTTAGAATAAATCTACACCCTTAGATTTTACTAATTAATAATACTAAAATAAGTCTCAACCATTGGATTCATTCTTATTCTATACCCAGTCCATACTTTTGATTATGGTTTGTTATTTAATTATTTTCCTTCTTGTATATTGCCTTTTATCCATGGGCAGTTCATGTGCAGATGTGTGCTAATGTAGTTGTATTGCTTGAAGTTTCCATTCTTTTGTTACTCAGGCTATTCTTAATTCCACCCCCCCCCCCCTCGATTTTGGAGAAGTTGTTCGCCACGATGCTGATCCTAGTCTGAGGGCATTTCTTTCGTTTGTGCTTGAGTCGGTAAGATATGTCCAAACAATAATCTGTAGTCAGTTTCTTGGTTACAATAGTTTGGAGTCAAAACAGAACAAAATATATAGTGCATTTGAGTTGGGAAAAAGTCTGAATAAAGTGTTTACTCTTGTGGCATGTATATAAATTAAAGTTACACCAGTGGGTGAACTGTTCTTGGACTTTCTTCTTTAAAAGTAAGATATTTTCCTTGACTCTAAAGGGCTACTGATGAAATTTGAAGATATGCACTTAATATTTGTAAGCAATGAAGTATTTTTGGTCATCCAATGCCTCATTTTGCTCATGCTTCTATATTCAAAGGCAAAGGTTCCTTCAAAAATTTAAATCAAGTCTTTTGTTCTTTTAACCTTTTTTTCCAGTTTAACACTAGTGACATGACATGTGTCAAGATATAGGCCGTTCAAATCTTTGTCTCCGAATGTGTGTTAATGTGTATGCAGGAAAATCTTTGTGGTTGTGGTTCTCGCTGTTGTTGTCATGTCGTGTAACTGCTGTTGGTTTTGTCTTGCTGCTGGTGCGGCTGTTGGTTTGCTTCAATTTCCATGGACTGTCTTGGATTTGGGATGTTGGGTCATGTTTGGGGGCTGCTGATGTTTTTCTTTTCGGTGAGCTTTGTTCCATCTGTTGCACTGCTACAGTTATGTGTTGCAGCAACAGTCTTGTTCGCTACTTCTGTTGATTGTCTCTACTTCTGTTTTGCTATGGCCTCCTGTTTTCTTTTGGTTTGTGTCGTGTTGTTCTTGCTGATTGGTTGGTCTGTTGGTTTCAGCTGTGTTGTTGTTCTGATATACGAGATTCATTTTTTTGTGTTTGGGTTGTTCGAGTTCTTTTGGGTCAAGGCTTTTTAATGCTTTATTGTAATATCAAAATTTAAGCCAATTGCTGATATTAAATTCTGTTTTTGGTATAGTTTTGCCATCTTAGGTAAGAGTGTAAACGAGTTGAACCGGAGCGAACAGAGAGTTACTCGAATTCGACTCGAAATGATAAATTCGTATTCAAATTAAAACGAATTCAATTATATTTGAAAAATCATACTCGATTTAACTCGACTCGAATATTTATTACTCGAATTCGATCCGACTCGACTTTTAATATTTATTCAAACTACTCGTGAGCTTCAAATTCAAGCTCGAATTCGAGTCTCCACATAATAACTAATTTTATAATAAATATAATTATAAATTGAATTTGTTATTTTACTTAAAAATGATAAAATATATTTATTATTACACTTTACAAATATAAAATCACAATTAAAATTCAAAACAAAACAAAACAATAACTAATTATCCTAATTTGATTTAAATTTGTATATATTATAAGAAAATATAGCGAACATCTAATCGAATATGTATTAACCGAGTATGTATCGAATCACAATCAAGAATTTGAGTTGTTTGAATCTTAAACGAGTTGAGTATTACCTTGCTCAGATTCTACTCATATTTTTATTTGAACTATTTTTAATGCTCAGATTTGGATCATATTATTAACGAATTCGAGTCTCGCTCGTATTTTTTTGAGTCGAACCCGAATCGAGCTCGAACTGTGTTAGCTCGTTTACCGCCTTAATCTTAGGGCATGTTCTATGATTGTCATGGTATATTCTGTTTGGGGTATGCCCCATAAATTTTGTAAAATTTTCTTTTATTAATACAATTTAAATTTAGCAAAAAAAAAGGGGTGAGCCACTTAACTGTAGAAAAAGGACAAAGCACAACAAATGGTTGAAAGTTATTTGAAAAGCTTGTCCAAAGATATTGAGTTAACTATGGTGTTGCATGTTTTTGTATTTTATTGTGATATTCTAACTTTTAGAATAATTTCCACAACATAACATAATAGTAAAGTCGTGCTAATTCAAAAGTAGCATGACACATGATTTAGAACAAAATAAAAGAAAATGCCAATTAAAAACTAGATCATCAATATAAAAATGTGAAAAAGAGGTCGAAATGAGTTTATTGGGTTTATCTTAATTTTGGATAACAATTTATTAGTCGTTGCAAAAAAATGTATAAAATACGCAACAGAAAAAAAAATTGTTGACAATGATTGTGGCCCATATTAGGCAACGAATGACAAATTGCTAAACATGTTTTCTTGGCAACGATTTTACAAGTCATTGCACGAAAAATCGTTGTCAAATACGAAAAATTGTTGCCAAATGTCCATTTTTTTGTAGTGTTAAATTCTTATTTTAATATATACTGAAAATTTGGACTATTACATTGTCTTTTGTCAACACTATATATGCATACATAACTAACAGAGCAGCCTTATGAATTTAAGTCTCCTGATAAGCAAAATCACTACTCTCATTTTATTTTCAAGAAAGCAGAACCATTTTATGATGTCGATTTGGTACTACAATTACTAATCAAATCTAAGAAGTTGCTTCGTCAAAAATTTAAACCAAATAGTGATTTAGATTATCAAAATTATACAAGATCATCAACAACAATAGCAACCATTACAACAAAAATGACATGAAATCATTTCAAAATCGTAGTTGTTCAATTAGAACAACTACTAATCAATTCAAATCAAAATCTAGAAACATACTTAAAATGTCAAATAATTTCTGCCATCAAATTGAGATTATTGAATTGTGACGATATTATGTACTTTGTCACTAAATATAACAATTTATGACAAACCATTTTTGTCACTTATCCTCGCAACTAATTAGTGCACACTATTATCTAGTCATATAAAATTGGTATTTATGACAATACAAAGTGTCATAAATTATTATATTTTTGTCTTTAAAAAATTTTCCTCCAAAATTTTTTTAAAAATTTTGCCTCCAAATAAAATTGTGACGATATTACGTACTTTGTCACTAAATATAAGATTTTATGACGAACCATTTTTGTCACTTATCCACTAATCTAATTAGTGACAAACTATTATCTCGTCATATAAAATTTGTATTTATGACAATACAAATTGTCATAAATTATTATTTTTCCGTCATTAAAAAATTTCCCTCCAAAAATAATTTTGCCTCCAAATAAAATTGTGATGAATTTGTATTTGGTGTCACTAAATGTGAACATTAGTGACGAAAGCACATTGTCACTAAATTTTACAAATAATTAATGACAACCTATTATATTGTCATCGAAAGAAATATTTGGTGACAATAAATATTGACATCAATTATTACAAAATGTCACTAAAAGATTTTCCTCCAAAATTTTGGTACGAAATTCTACCTCCAAAATAACTTGTGACGAAATTTTCTTAATCGTCATCAAATGTATAAATTAGTGACGATATAAATGATTAATAGTAACAAAATTAAAGGTCATCACAAAAACAAAAGTTTTAGTGCCGATTATGAATTTTCGTAATTATTAATTAACAAATTGTGACAAAATTTTGTGCGTGGCAAAAAATTCGTCATAAAATGTGTGATTTCTTATAGTGATTGGAAAGAACATGATAGTAATCTTCTTGTTTTTCTTTGGGGTCTATTGGGTCAACCAAGGATAATTCTCGAGTCATATGATATCGATCATAACTTAGATGCATGACCTCCCATGTACGAAGGTTTCCTTGAGCATTTTCCAAAGATTTTAATTTCAGTTATTGACTGTACTTTTATGTAAAGTACCATTGTAAGGTGTTGTGGTCGAAGCACCATGAGAGTTACATATATTTGTATTAAAACTCACAGCTTATGTGTTGTCATACTCTGCACGACAGTTCAACAGTTGTATAAATGATGTTTGTATTTGATTTCTGTAGTGTGATATCTGGCGACTCAAAATAGGTTATGTGGACCTATTTTGGGGGCGTCACATCCTTGGCTCGTAGTGCATGGATAATTCGTGGATGTGATACTAATGAGTATCATTGGCTCGTAGTGCATGGATAATTCAGTGATGTAGATTATTAATTGAGCTGAGTCTCAGCGATAAAATTGATGATAAACTTTTTAAATCATAGAAGATAGTAGATATCATGCTTTACTTGACTTTTCTAATGGATTGCTTGTTCTGTTGCAGTTAAACTTGTTGTTTATTGTATTCTATCAGTTTAACACTATTGAAGGCTAACGATAATTTATTCTGCATTATCTTAGTCATAATATTTCTTACTGGGCTAGTTGAGCTCACCCTTTTGCTTTCATTATTCTCTTCAGGAAATAAAAATTGTAATGAGGACTCCATTTGAGTTTGGATATTGTCTCGTGTCAAAACTCTCAGCTATGCTTTGTCGTATTTTACACGACAGTTGTATAATTAAGCTTTGTATTTAAATTCTGTACCATGTATTTGGCGACTCAGAATGGGTGATGTATACCTATTTTGGGGGCGTCACAATTGGTATCAGAGCTTAGGGATATGATCCATGGCTGAGATGTGATAATAGAACTAAGAGGGGAGAGACGGGTAAATCCTTTATTAGTATGACCTACATACGCTTATTTGTTATTTAATTGGTCGGTCAGAATATTAGGATAATATGTGGCATGTCAATTAACCCTTGTTTTATGGCAGTATTTAAAAATGGCATATGAGAATGTCGAGTTAAGCAATGGATCATATGAGATCGTTGAGTCACCGCTGATCAATACCCAGGACAATGTGCATCAGGAAGGCAATAATCCTCAGGTAAACAACAACACCGACCAAATGATGAACGATGGGATGTTCAGAGGCTTTATGCACTTCATGCAACATCAGGCGAGAGTGACTCCTGTTCAAAATGCAGGTGGAAATACTAACAACTCACGGATGGTCACTGCTAAGCAGTTTAAGGAGCTGGGACCACCATAATTTTTGGGAAATCCAGAACCACTTAAGGCAGAGACGTGGATAAAGTAGATCACCAAGATATTTTATGTCTTGGGATGCTCCGAGGAGCAAAAAGGTTCCCTTTGCCACCTTCATATTGCGAGGAGAGGCAGATTACTGGTGGAAATCTGTAAAGTGTACTCAGTTTGCCACATTGAAGATGCGCATTAAAGATGTCTTGGGAGAAGTTCCAAGAATTGTTCAACGACAAGTACTTTCCTGAAAGTATTCGTCACATGAAGGAGGTAAAGTTCATCAAGCTGGAGCAAAAAAATATGACCGTATCGCAGTACGAGACTAAATTTGCGGAGTTATCCCGATTTGCATCCCATTTGGTAGATAATGAGGAGCGTATGATGCGGATGTTTCTAAGAGGTTTGAAACCCAAAATACGTCAATACCTCATTTCTCACAAACTTTGCTTGTATTCATATGTTGTGAATATGGCTTAGTTATTGGAGCGCGATAATGAGTCAACCCAACCAAGAGAGAGCAGCCGGAAAAATGATAATACCAGTGGTAGCAGTCATCAAAGTAGTGACAACAAACATGGAGGGAATCAACATGCCAGAAATGGTAACCACTTCGGTGGTAATCCTGGCCAAGATAATAGAAGTGGAAATTTCAAGATGAGAAGGTTCAATAATGATGGAAAGACGTTAGCACCAGCAACCGTTGTTAAGGAAGGAGAACGACCACCAATCGCATGCTACAAATACGGAGGGGAGGGACACATCAGTCTAAACTGTACGCAGCAGTCCAAAGCATATTATACTTGCAGAAGAGAAGGTCACCTAGCTCAATTTTATCGTGCAGTAAAGCCAAGTCCAGTTGGGATGGTGACACCAAATGTCGTCCCAAACAAGTCAAAGTTGATAGTTCAAGGGAGAGCGTTTGTCGTGACCTCCCAAAAAGCAAGGAACCCGAACAAAGTTATCACGGGTAAGCTAATTATAAACTCTTGCGAAGTATATACCTTATTTGATACCGGTTCTACTCATTCTTTTATTTCTCTTACTTGCGCTCAACGTTTAAATTTAACTTCGGAGAAATTAGACTTTGACTTATCTTTTGAAACTCCATTGGGAGAAACCTTCATTACATCCACTGTACGTTACCTGTCGATCTCATTTCTTTGAAAATACTTGCATTTGATGTGATTTTAGGGATTGATTGGTTAACTATTCATCATGCTAAAATTGATTATTTTCGTAAGGTTGTTAGCTTTCATATTCCTAACCAACCTATTATGCGAATTCAAGCAACCAAACCACTAAAGTCAATCACTAGCATATCAAGCCATAAAGTCATTCGTTTATTGAAAAAATGGATGTTAAGCTTTCTTAGCCCATGTCACGGATTTAAACAAAAATACGTCAGATTTGAATGATATTTCTATTGTTAATAAATTTTCTGACGTATTCCCTGAAAAACTTCCTGGCCTACTCCCAGAGCGTGAAATTGAATTTGGTATCGACCCTGAACTCGGTACAAAACCCATTTCCAAAGCCCCATATCGAATGGCTCCTATTGAACTTTAGGAGTTAAAAACCCAACTACATGAATTGTTAGACATCAGTTTCATTCGTCCTAGTACGTCTCCTTGGGGTGCTCCTTTTGTGACGCCCCCAAAATAGGTATACATCACCCATTCTGAGTCGTCAAATACATGGTATAGAAACAAATACAACTTTAGTAATACAATTGTCGTGCAAAATACGAAAACACATATACTGTGAGTTTGAATACAACTATTGTCTAATAGAGAGTATACAAACTCAAAAAGAGTCCTCATTACAATTATTGATACACTATTTTACAAAATAGCGAGGACTACTAAAACAACTATCTTGAATCATCACTCCATACCCCGACTAGTTCCTGCTAAATTCTCTCCTCCTGAGAAGAATAATGGAACAAAAAGGAAAAGGGTGAGCTCAACTAGCCCAGCAAAGAATATTATGACAAAGATAATATACAAAAAATTATCATTAGTCTTCAACAGGAAATAATCTGATAAAATATAATAGACAACAAGTTTTAGATCAACAACTGCAGCGGAAACAACAATCCATTACAAGAGTCAAGTAGAGAATGAGTTCTACTATCTTCTAAGATTTAAAAGTCCATCATCAATATTTTATCCCTGTAACAACAATCAATATATATCTTGAATCAAATATTCATCTTTGCACTACATGCCAAAGATATTCATTTGTATCACCAGTTGGTCGTGTTCATCTCAACACCTGTTCATCTTTGCACTACGAGCCAAAGATATTCATTAGGTAATCATTCATCTTTGCACTACAGGCCAAAGATATATCATCAAGTATCACCATTAAGGACTGAGGATAATGAAAAACATTTTAGAGAACGAATCCAGTAAGATAAAAGAACAAATATTAAGGATTCGTATTACAGTTTTATCCAAGTTCAATAATACTCCATAATAACCAATTTTGAAACATAATTCAAAAATAAAGATCAAAATATGGATACAATCAAAGATAGTAACCATAATAGACATCTTGGATAAAAAGAAGAAAATTTTATTTTTAAATTGAATAGTGCTTAGTATTCGTGAATAAATAGTCGATATCGTGAATAAGAACCCCAGACACAAAAGTTCTAAATTTGATAAAAAGTTCAGACCAATATTTCGGCATAATGATATCGAAAGAAATAATATCATTTACGAAGAAAATAACATCCCTTACCTCAAAATAACAGTACTTCTGATCGGAATATCGGATATAAAGTCGAAGGAAGCTTGTACCGAACAACAACTCTCAAAGTATCTAAATACTCACAAAAATAGGCTCGACAATATAGAGAGAAAGAATACTTGTTTCTAGTGTGATTTTCAATTCTAACCTAAGCGCCTATTTATAGAAAAATGCTAGAACGCCAAAGGATACTAAAATAATATTATTTCTAAACTTTTTTTTCTACGCACCAACCATGGAAAAATCAAAGCTAGCCATCTTGGAAAATTTTCAGCAGCCCACATGTTTTATAAACAAAAGTGGGTCCCACCCATAATTTAATAAAAATTATTTATTTTCCGAAACTTCAGTAATTCATAGAAAATAGCCCGTTTATCAGAAAAATACGAATTTTATGTCCATTCCACACGAAATCGAATTCTCTACAACTTTGTAGCTTTAAGTTTTTCCAAATTCCAAACAGAAAATATTCAAAATCTACAAACGGATGATTTTTAATACCTCTATACCGACAAAATACTGATAAAATACCTCAGCATTAATTCCTTCAATTATATCCACATAAAAATAAATATTTCCTTATCATATAAATCAATAATTAATTATTCACAAATAATATTACAGAATCACAATTATGACAACCAGACCATTCTCAGGAAAGAGGGGGCTTTCTAATAAGAATTTCTCCTTACTGGCGCGCAATTAGGTGACCAAACCTCTCCTTGACAGAACTTTCTAGACATTGTCAATAATGTTATCTAATAATATTATTCCAAACAATATGAATTATTGATCTGATAATAGGAAATACTGTGCAGTGACAATTATTGAAACAACAATAATATAAAATATCAACGCAGCAATTATTGAATCAATAAAATAAAATATTGAACAGTAATTACTGTAACAATTATTGAGTAGTGCCTTCTCACGTAAGAATCAATAATTCAACAATACTGTGCAATACTGGTAATCTTTCTTGTGCAACCACGCGTACATCAGTATTTTAACCACTGTGCACTCTAATAGTGTTAACTAACAATTACGCCGTTATTTATAAAAACTCAAACTTTTGTCGTTTTCTTCATTCGACAATTATTCCGTTATAGGGTCCACAAATGATTGTGTCGTCGTACGAATATTCCCCGACAACAAGAATATTCCACAACCAAACGAATATTTCCCCGACAAAATGAATTGTTCATAACCACTTGCTTATTTTTGCCAAATTTGCACATTTCACCCATAACCAAAGTATTATATCAAATTATCACCTTATTATTCATAATAATAAATAAAGGAAATTCAATTTTATTTATAATAAGTTGGGGTCTTACAACCTCCCCTCCTTATGAAATTTTGTCCTCGAAATTGACGTACGTACCTGGTGTTTCGAAAAGGTGAGGATACCTCGCTTTCATTTCTGATTCCAACTCCCAGGTCATTTCTTCAATAACATGGTTTCTCCACAACACCTTAACTTGTGGTATAACCTTGGTGCGTAGGACATGCTCTTTCTTATCCAAGATCTTAACAGGTACCTCTTCGTACGTTAAATCTTCAGCTATCTCGTCTGGTTCTAACGCAATAATATGGTTGGCGTCTTTCACATATTTACAAAGCATGGATATGTGAAAAACATTATGAACACGAGACATACTTGGAGATCATGTGAGTCTATAGGCCACATTTCCTATTCGGTCAAGAATCTTAAATGGACCAACAAATCATGGATTGAACTTTCATCTCTTCCCAAATCTTGTAACTCCCTTCCATGATGCAACACGTAACAATACATGATCCCCAATATTAAATTCCACGTCATTTCGATGAAGATCAGCATAACTCTTTTGTCAATCTTGTGAGGTTTGAATACGTTGTCTAATCATTTGGATCTTTTGTGTAGTCATGCGTACTAATTCTTGTCCCAACAACGTTGATTCTCCCACCTCGTCCCAGCATACTGGAGAACGACACTTTTGTCCATACAATGCCTCGAATGGAGCCACACCTATACTTGTCTGATAATTGTTATTGTAGGAGAATTCTACCAATGGTAGGTACTTATCCCAACTCCCTTTGAAATCTAGGACACAAAGTCTTAATAGATCTTCAAGAGTTTGAATAGTCCTCTCTGATTGCCCGTCCGTTTGAGGATGGTATGCCGAACTTAATCGTAAATCCGTGCCCATAGCTTTCTGTAAGCTAACCTAAAATCTTGAAGTGAATCTTGGGTCAGGATCCAAAACTATGGATACTGGCATGCCATGCAATCTTACAATCTCATTCACGTACATACTAGCAAGACGTTCAAGGGAATAAGTCTCCCGTATAGGCAAGAAATGAGCAGACTTGGTTAATCTATCAACAATAACCCAAATTGCATCTATGCCTTGAGAAACCTTGGGAACACCGATAACGAAATCCATAGTAATGTGTTCCCACTTCCATTTCGGAATCTCAAGTGGTTGCAATGGACCCTTTGACACTTGATGCTCCGCCTTTAAAAAGTTGACAAGTTAAACACCTCGAGATAAACTCCACGATCTCTCTCTTCATATTGTTCCACCAAAATGTATGTCGAAGATCATGATACATTTTGGTACTCCCAAGATGGATTGCAAACGGTGTGTTGTGTGCCTCCATCATGATTCTATGCTTCAAGTTAGAATCGTTAGGAACACAAAGTCTAGAGTTGACTCGAAGTATTCCTTCTTCATCGATTCTTGCTTCTGGAATAGCACCTTCTTGCACTTTCTTCTTCATACGCATTAGCTCCATGTCCGTAGCTTGAGCAGCTTTAACTTTATAAATTAAAGTTGGTTCTACTCGTATGTTTGATATCATCACGTGGGTACTTAGAGCCTTTACCTCTATCTCCATCCTTTGCAAGTCATACAAAATGGACCTTTATATTAACAACATTGCATTCGTACCCGCATATGATCTTCTACTCAATGCGTCAGCTACCACATTTGCTTTTCCAGGATGATATTGGATGGTGTGATCGTAATCTTTCAACAACTCGAGCCAACGTCGTTGCCGCATGTTAAGTTCCTTTTGGGTGAAGAAATATTTGAGGCTTGTATGATCTATATAGATCTCCACTTTCTCCATATACAGGTAGTGTCTCCAGATCTTTAATGCAAAAACGACTGCTGCCAACTTCCAAATCATGAGTAGGATAATTCCTCTCATATTCTTTGAGTTGTCACGAGGCATAGGCTATGACTTTCCCATGTTGCATGAGAACACATCCTAACCCTTTGCCTGAAGCATCGCTGTAGATAACAAATCCATCCGAACCAGATGGTATTGTCAGAACAAGTGCCAAAATGAGTCTTCTCTTGAGTTCTTGAAAACTCTTCTCACAATCCTCGCTCCAACCGAATTTTGTATCTTTACGAGTCAGCTGAGTTAACGGAGTAGCGATTCGAGAAAATCCTTCCACGAATCTCTGATAGTAACCAGCTAAGCCCAGAAAGCTACGTCTTGATCACCACCGACGATTCTTTTCGCCAACTTTGTATGGTTTCAATCTTCGCCGGGTCGACAGATACTCCATGTTTTGACACCACGTGCCCAAGGAATGCTACTTTCTCAAGCCAGAACTCGCATTTCTTCAGCTTGGCATATAGCTTGTTATCACGAAGCCTTTGCAGTTCTAGCTTCAAATGGCGCTCATGATCTTCACGGCTTTTGAAATAGATGAGGATGTCATCAATAAAGACAACAACGAACTGATCCAAATATTCTTTGAATACATGGTTCATCATATCCATGAAAGCAGAAGGAGCATTAGTCAATCCAAAAGACATGACTAAGAATTCATAATGCCCTTACCGAGTTCTGAAGGCAGTCTTTGGAATATCCTCAGTTTTAATCTTCAAATTGATGATATCCGAATCGAAGATCGATCTTTGAAAAGAATTGTGCTCCTTGCAACTGGTCGAACAAGTCATCAATGCGAGGCAGCGGATACCTATTCTTGATAGTGACATGGTTTAATTCTCGGTAGTCAATACAAAGTCGCATACTCCCGACTTTCTTCTTTACAAATAACACAGGAGCACCCCAAGGAGATGTACTAGGACGAATGAAACCGATGTCCAATAACTCCTGCAGTTGGACCTTTAACTCCTGAAGTTCAATAGGAGCCATTCGATATGGGGTTTTAGAAATGGGCTTTGTACGAGGTTCAAGGTCAATAAAGAAGTCAACTTCACGTTCTGGGGGTAGACCGGGAAGTTCTTCAGGAAATACGTCAGGAAATTCACTACAACAAAAATATTATTCAAATCTGACGTGTTTTTATTCAAGTCCGTGACATGGGCTAAGAAAGCTTGACATCCGTTTTTCAATAAACGAATAGCTTTATGGCTTGATATGACAGTGATTGATTTTAGTGGTTTGATTATTTGAATTCGCATAACAGGTTGGTTAGGAATATGAAAACTGACAACCTTACGAAAATAATCAATTTTAGCATGATTAGTGGTTAACCAATCAATCCCTAAAATCACATCAAATGCAAGAATTTTCAACAAAATAAGATCGGCAGGTAATGTGATGGTACCAACTTGAATCAAGCAAGATTTATAAACAGTAGATGTAACGAAAGTTTCTCCTAACGGAGTCTCAACAGATAAGTCAAGGTCTAACTTCTTCGGAGTCAAGTTTAAACGTTGAGCACAAGCAGGAGATATAAAAGAATGGGTAGAACCGGTATCTAATAAGGTATAAACTTCGCAAGAGTTTATGATTAACTTACCCGTGATTAACTTACCCGTGATCACCTCATTTGGGTTCCTCGCGTTTTGGGCAGTCACGACAAACGCCCTTCCTGGAACCGCTGATTTTGACTTATCCGGGATAGCCTTTGGAGTCACCATCCCCGTTCAACTTGGTTTCGCAACTAGACAATCTCTAGCTATATGACCTTCCTTTCCAAAATTATAACACACCTTGGATTGTTGTGGGCAGTTTGGGCTGATGTGTCCCTCTTTCCCGCATTTGTAACAAACAACCGGTGCTCGTTCTCCTCCTCTAAAAAAACAAATTGATGTTTGTCTTTGGCGTCTTTACGTTGTCATTGTTGTACCTTCTCTTCTTGAAATCTCCTCCCGACTCGCTCCTTCTATTATCATGGCCACGATTACCACCAGAGTGGTTACCGCTTTTGTCCGAATGTTTTCCTCCTCTTTGGTTTTCATTGCTCATCTCACGACCGCCACTTGAACATACTCATTATCTCGCTCTAATAATTGAGCCACATTTTAACATCTGAATATAAAGAAAATTTATGAGAGATAAGATATTGCTAGAATCTCGGGTTTTAGACCTCTTAGAAACATCCTCGTCATTCGTTCCCAATTCTCGACCAAATGAGGTGCAAACCTGGATAACTCTGCAAACTTACCAGCATCTTTGGTCACCATCATCATTGTTGTTTTATTCTAGTCTGATAAACTCTACCTCCTTCATATGACGAATACTTTTAGGAAAGTACTTGTCATTAAACAATTTCTGAAACATTTCCCAAGATATGTTGAGTGCAGTAGGCTGGGTACGCTTCACAGACTCCCACCAGTAGTCTGCCTCTCCGCGGAACATAAAGGTGGCGAATGGAACCTTCTATTCCTCCGTGCATCCCAAGATATCGAATATCTTGGTAATTTTCTTGACCCACGTTTCCGCCTTGATCGGATCCGGCTTTCCAATAAATTCTGGTGGTCCCAACTCTTTGAATCGCTTGTCAAGTGCATCACGCATTCTTGCTATCATTTCCACCCACATATTTTTGTGCACGAGTCTCCTTCGTCTGATTTTGCTTGAATTGCAAAAAGCTTCTAAACATCCCATCATTCATCATTTGTTCGGTAGTGTTGTTTACAGGAGGAATATTGTCTTCCTGTTGCATGTTCCCCTGGGTGGTGATTAAAGGTGTCTCCACGGTCTGATTCACTTCATTGTTAGTATTTGCAGCTACCATTCTCAAATACTGCCACAAAATAAGGGTTAATTGACATGTCACATATTATCCCTATACTCTGATCGACCAAATAAATACCAAATAAAATTAGTCAGGTCATACTAGCGAAGGAATTCCCCGTCTCTCCCCTCCTACTTCTTGTCTCACATCTCAGCCAGGGATCATATCCCTAAGCTTTGATACCAACTGTGACGCCCCCAAAATATGTATACATCACCCATTCTGAGTCGCCAAATACATGGTATAGAAATAAATACAACTTTAGTAATATAATTGTCGTGCAAAATACGAAAACACATATACTGTGAGTTTGAATACAACTATTGTCTAATAGAGAGTATACAAACTCAAAAGGAGTCCTCATTACAATTATTGATATACTATTTTACAAAATAGTGAGGACTACTAAAACAACTATCTTGAATCATCACTCTATACCCCGACTAGTTCCTGCTAAATTCTGTCCTCCTGAGAAGAACAATGGAACAAAAGGCAAAGGGTGAGCTCAACTAGCCCATCAAAGAATATTATGACTAAGATAATATACAAAAAATTATCATTAGTCTTCAACAGGGAATAATCTGATAAAATATAATAGACAACAAGTTTTAGATCAACAACTGCAGTGGAAACATCAATCCATTAGAAGAGTCAAGTAGAGAATGAGTTCTACTATCTTCTAAGATTTAAAAGTCCATCATCAATATTTTATCCCTGTAACAACAATCAATAAATATCTTGAATCAAATATTCATCTTTGCACTACAGGCCAAAGATATTCATTTGTATCACTAGTTGGTCGTGTTCATCTCAACACCTGTTCATCTTTGCACTACGAGCCAAAGATATTCATTAGGTAATCATTCATCTTTGCACTACAGGCCAAAGATATATCATCAAGTATCACCATTAAGGACTGAGGATAATGAAAAATATTTTAGAGAACGAATCTAGTAAAATAAAAGAACAAATATTAAGGATTCGTATTACAGTTTTATCCAAGTTCAATAATACTCCATAATAACCAATTTTGAAACATAATTCAAAAATAAAGATCAAAACATGGATACAATCAAAGATAGTAACCATAATAGACATCTTGGATAAAAAGAAAAAAATTTCATTTTTCGGTGAATAGTGTTGTATTCGTGAATAGTGTCGTATACGTGAATAGTAACACCGACACAAAAAGTTTCAAATTTGATAAAAAGTTCAGACCAATATTTCGGCATAATGATATCGAAAGAAATAATATCATTTACGAAGAAAATAACACCCCTTACCTCAAAATAACAGTACTTCTGATCGGAATATCGGATATAAAGCCGAAGGAAGTTTGTACCGAACAGCAACTCTCAAAGTATCTAAATACTCACAAAAATATGCTCGACAATATAGAGAGAAAGAAAACTTATTTCTCGTGTGATTTTCAATTCTAACCTAAGCGCCTATTTATAGGAAAATGCTAGAACGCCAAAGGAGACTAAAATAATAAAATAATATTATTTCTAAACTTTTCTTCTACGCACCAACCATGGAAAAATAAGTTGGGGTCTTACACATGTTCTATTCGTAAAGAAAAAAGATGGAAGTATGCGACTTTGTATTGATTATCGGGAGTTGAATCATGTCACCATCAAAAATAGGTACCCGTTACCTCGCATTGATGACCTGTTTGACCAGTTGCAAGGTGCCAAACTCTTTTCAAAGATCGATCTTAGTTCCGGATATCATTAGTTAAACATTAAAACTGATGACATACCAAAGACTACTTTCAGAACTCGGTACGAGCATTACGAATTCTTAGTCATGTCATTTGGGTTGACTAATGCTCATGTTGCCTTCATGGATATCATGAACCGAGTATTCAATGAATATTTGGATCGTTTTGTGGTTGTCTTTATTGATGACATCTTCATATACTCTAAAAGTCGTGAAGATCATGAGCAACACTTGAGGTTGATACTCCAAAAGCTTCGTGAGAACAAGCTTTATGCCAAGTTGAAGAAATGAAAGTTCTGTCTTGAGGAAGTAGTTATCCTTGGGCACGTGATATCAAATCATGGAATATCTGTTGACCCAACGAAGATTGAAGCAATACAAAGCTGGGAGCAACCTAAGTCAGTGATCGAAGTACGTAGCTTTCTGGGCTTAGCTGATTATTATCGGAGATTCGTGGAAGGATTTTTTCTCGAATCGCTACTCCATTAACTTAGTTGACTCGAAAAGATACAAAATTCGGTTGGAGCGAGGAATGTGAGAAGAATTTCCAAGAACTCAAGATGAGACTCATTTCAGCACCTAGTTCGGAGGGATTTGTCATCTACAACGATGCTTCAGGTAGAGGGTTAGGATGTGTTCTCATGCAACATGGGAAAGTCATAGCCTATGCGTCACGAAAACTCAAAGAATATGAGAGGAATTATCCTACTCATGATCTAGAGTTGGCAACTATCATTTTCGTACTTAAAATTTAGAGGCATTACCTGTATGGGGAGAAAGTGGATATCTATAAAGATCATAAAAGACTCAAATATTTCTTCACCCAAAAGGAACTCAACATGCGACAACGATGTTGGCTCGAGCTGTTGAAAGATTACGATCATACCATTCAATACCATCTTAGAAAAGCGAACGTAGTAGTTGACGCGTTGAGTATAAGATCATATGCGGGTACGAGTGCGATATTGTCAACGCAAATGCCCATTTTGTATGGCTTACAAAGGATGGAGATAGAGTTAAAGACTCCAGGGACCCACGTAATAATGTCAAATATACGAGTAGAACCGACTTTAATCGATAAAATTAAAGCTGCTCAAACTACATACCTATAGCTGATACGTATGAAGAAGAAAGTACAAGAATGTTCTATTCAAGAAGCAAGAATCGATGAAGAAGGAATACTTCGAGTCAACTCCAGACTTTGTGTTTCTAACGGCCCTGATTTAAAGTATAAAATCATGATGGAGGCACACAACACACCTTTTGTAATCCATCATGGGATTACCAAAATGTATTATGATCTTCGACATACATTTTAGTGGAGCAATATAAAAAGAGAGCTCGCGGATTTTATCTCAAGGTGTTAAATTTGTCAACGAGTCAAGGCAGAGCATCAAGTGCCAAAAAAACCATTGCAACCACTTGAAATTCTAAAATGGAAGTGGAAGCACATTACCATGGATTTCGTTACTGGTCTTCCCAAGGTTTCTCAAGGCATAGATGCAATTTGGGTCATTTTCGATACAAGTCTGCTCATTTCTTACCTATACGAGAAACTTATTCACTTGAAAGTCTTGCTCGTATATACATAAATGAGATTATAAGACTGCATGGTAAGCCAGTATCCATAGTTTCTGATCGAGACCCAAAATTCACTTCACGATTTTGGGTTAGTTTATAAAAAGCTATGGGCACGAATTTACGATTCAATTCGGCATATCATCCTCAAACGGACGGGCAGTCGGAGAGGACTATTCAAACTCTTGAAGGTCTATTAAGACTCTGTGTCCTTGACTTCAAAGGAAGTTAGGACAAGTTCTTGCCATTGGTGGAATTCTCCTACAACAACAGTTATCAAGCAAGTATCAGCATGGCTTCATTCGAGGCGTTGTATGGACGCAAGTGTCATTCTCCAGTATGCTGGGATGAGGTGGGTGAAGCAACGTTGTTGGGACCTGAATTGGTACACATGACAACGAAAAAGATTCAAATGATTCGACAATGTATAAAAACCTCACAAGATCGACTAAAGAGTTATGCTGATCTTCATCGAAGAGACGTGGAATTCAATGTTGGAGAGCATGTGTTGTTACATGTTGCTCCATGGAAAGGATTTACAAGATTTGGAAAGAGAGGAAAGTTCAATCCTCGATTCATTGGCCCATTTGAAATCCTCGATCGAGTAGGAATTGTGGCTTATAGACTCGTCTTACCGCCAAGTATATCTCGTGTTCATAACATTTTTCACATATTCATGTTACGTAAATATGTGGAAGATTTAATGTATGAAGAGGTATCTATTAAAATCTTGGATAAGAAGGAACATATTCCACGCTCAAAGGTTATACCTCAAGTCAAAATTTTGTGGAGAAACCACGATGTTTAGGAAATGACATGGGAGTTAGAATCTGAAATGAAATCAAGGTATCCTCACCTCTTCGTCATACCAGGTACGTACACCAATTTTTAGGACGGAATTTCATACGAAGGGGATGTTTTAAGACCTCAACTTTTAGGAATAAAGATGAATTTTTCTCTAAATATTATTTTTGAATGTTAAGGTGTGAATTTGTTATAATGTTATAGTTGTGGGTAATATTTATAAATTTTGCAAAGTAAGCAAGTTATTATAAAATATTCGATTGGTCGGGGAATATTCGTTTTAACAGGGAATATTCGTGATGCATTTACACGATCATTAGTGGGACCCCACATAAATTAAATTACATCATAGTTAGAAAATGACAGAAATATCTTTTTATAAAAATAATGGCGAAAGTTTTACCGTTAACTGTTGAAATACTCGGCGATAAAAGTACAGTAATACGCGTGGTTGCATAATAGCACACGGTATTTGATGCTTACGTGAGAAGTCACTCAGTTATACTCAATTATTGTTAAAATAATTGTTGCATAGTATCTCATGTTATTGATTCAATTATTGTCATAATATTTTATATTATTAAATCAATAATTGAGACGAAAAAGTTATTCATATTATTTTTTGCATTATTGACGATGTCTAGAAAGTTCTGTCGAGGGAAGGGGTTTGGTCACCTAATTGCGCGCATCGGAAAGCCCCCTCTTTCCTGAGAATGATCTAATTGTTAATATTGTGAGTTATAATATTAATGATGAACGTTATTAAAAATATGTTTTATGAAGCCAAGTGAATTGAGATAAATAAAGGGGTATTTTATGAAGTATTTATTGTAAATTTTCCTTATAATATGGACCCCCACTTACCTATTTTTCAAAACTGTCGGTAGAAGTTATCTCAGTTTTATTTTATATATATATAGGTTTGTCAGGTGGGAGGGGGGGGGGGGGTTCACGGAAGGAAAGAAAAAAAAGGGTGTATATATATATATTATAATAAGTTTTATTTTTTTTTATGAAAAATAGAATATATTATATTTTATTATGCATAGTATTTGTATAGTGTCTGCATAGTATTTGCATAGTAAAATCAGAAAATTTCGTTATGCGCCCGTGAATTTGCCTGTGAAAATTTTCTATTGTGCGTCCAAATAGTGCCCTGTCATTCTCCTATAAATAGGATGTTTAGTTTAGAATTGAAAATCACACCAGAATCAGAGAATTCTTCTTCTATAATATTGAGCGTATTTCTTTCGAGTTTTAGGAAGCTTTGAGTATAGAAAACAGTGCAAGTTTTCTTCAAGAATATCCCTGCCCTACCAGTCAGAAATACTCTCCTTTTAAGGTAAGGGATATTATTTTTGTTCAATATTCGTAAGAAATAATATTTTCTTCTATACTCTGTAGTATGTAAGTAATATTATTTCGTTTCAGATTCCGAATTCTACACTCATTTTGTTAAAGTATTGCTTCTATACTCAGTGAAATTAGTAGAATATCCTTGAAATTTTCGCTTCATCTAGTATTTTTTTACGGAAATATTATCCTGAACATTCTTGATAATTTTTAATCTTTTCATGCCGGGGCACTATTCACGGGGTACTATTCCCGATGTACTATTCACGGGGTACTATTCACTCGGGTACTATTCACCCGGGGTTCTATTCATGATAAAATTGATTTCTTTTCTGTCCAAATCATTTTTAATACAATATTATTCTTGAATTTTACTCCACAAAGCAATATCATGTTGACAATTTGGACATTATTGAATTCTGGATAAATTGAATTATAAATCTTTAAAATTTATCATTTGCTTTCATTTAATTGAATGCTTATATCATTATCATCATCCTCAGGCTTATATTGTGATGAAAGTCATCTTTGGCCCGTAGTGCATAGATGGACTGTTGATTGGTATGATTATGACCAGAGATTATTCGGTGTAATCATGAACCGTAATGTTGCAAATGATGTGGAAAAATTCCTCATTGGCCCGTAGTGCATTGATGGACAATTGTTGGCATGATCATGACCATTGGTGATAACACGAATATCCTTGGCCTATTGTGCATGGATAATTCGTGGATGTTATAGTAATGAATATCCTTGGCCCGTAGTGCATGGATAATTCAGTGATGTGGATTATTAATTGAGTTGAGTCTCAATGATAAAATTGATGATAAACTTTTTAAATCATAGAAGATAGTAGATATCATACTCTACTTGACACTTCTAATGGATCGCTTGTTCCGCTGCAGTTAAACTTGTTGTTTATTGTATTCTATAAGTTTAACACTGTTGAAAGCTAACGATAATTTATTCTGCATTATCTTAGTCATAATATTTCTTACTGGGTTAGTTGAGCTCACCCTTTTGCTCTCATTGTTCTCTTCAGAAAATGAGAACGTAGCCAGGACTAGTCGGGGAATGGAGTGACGGTCCGAGATGATGGCTGTAGTAGTCCTCACCATTTTATAAAATAATGTGATAATAATTGTAATGAGGACTCCATTTGAGTTTGGATATTGTCTAGAAGATAATATTCGTGTCAAATATCTCAGCTATGTTTTTTCGTATTTTACACGACAGTTGTATAATTAAGTTTGTATTTAAATTCTGTACCATTTATTTGGAGACTCAGAATGGGTGATGTATACCTATTTTGTGGGTGTCACATGGCATATGAGGTTAGGCCATATGAGTGAAAGAGGCATTGATGATTTGAGTAAGAGAGATCTTTTGTCATAACAGAAAATAGAAAAGTTGGACTTATGTGAGCATTGTGTCTTGGGAAAGCAGAAACGAGTTAGTTTCAAGACTGTAGTTCATAGAACAAAGGGGATTTTGGAATATATTCATTCAGACCTTTGGGGCCCATCACGAGTTCCTTCCAAAGGTAGCGGTGTGCATTATCTACTAACCTTCATTGATGATTATTCCAGGAAAGTTTAAGTCTACTTCTTAAAACATAAGAATGATATTTTTGTGAATTTCAAACAGTAGAAGACTTTGGTTGAGAAGCAGACAGGAAAGCAGATTAAGACGTTCAGAAAAAATAATGGCCTTGAGTTTTGTGAGACTAAGTTCAATGAGTTCTGCAAGAATGAAGGAATTGTTAGGCATCGTACAATTATGAAGACACTGCAGCAGAATGGAGTTGCAGAACTGATGAACAAAACATTGATAGAGAAGGCCAGATGCATGTTGTTAAATGCAGGTTTAGGCAAGGAATTTTGGGCTGAAGTAGTGAACATGACTTTTTTTGCGGTGAATCATTCTCCTTGCACAACTATAGAATATAAGAACCCTGAAGAGTTTGATCAGGTAATCCTGCAGATTATTCTTCTCTTAGGGTATTTGGTTGTCCTACATATGCACATGTGAATGAGGGAACACTCAAACCTAGAGCCAAGAAATGAATCTTTCTTGGTTATGGTTATGGTGTAAAGGGTTATAGACTTTGGTGTGCTAATCAGAAGTCAGCAAAGGTCATCTTTAGCAGAGATGTTACCTTTGATGAGTTCGCTGTAAGACCCCGACTTTTATGAAATAAAAGTCTAATTTAATTTATGATTATTATTTTAAAACTGTAAAATATTAAATTGATAAATGGTCAAATGAGCAATTAATTGGATAAGTGAGTAAATAAACGGAGGGAGATTAAATTTCTAGAGATGTGGGTCATGGGGGAGGCGGCTGATTGCTGCAACATGTGGAAGAAATGCTGAACTCATTTTTCATATATTCCAAGCATTTTCTTATTTTGCTCACCCACCCCTCATGTGATTGGTCCATTAATTTGAATGGGGCATGTGATGTTGGCTTAATAATTTAGCCTAATAAAGAAATTATCAGCTTTCTCCTCTTCATTTCATACTCCTGTAGCGATAGTTTCATAAAAGAAAAAAGAGAGAGAGTTTGCAGAAGAAAGAAGATTTAGAAGAAAAGAAGAAAGTAAAAAGGGTATGTTTTAATTTATACTTTGATTTCATATATGGATGTTAAGTTTTTATGAATTGTATATGGATAGAACATAATTGTTTTTGATGGATTAAACTTGCATAAATATGAATCAAATGAAAAACGAAATCTAAAAATTTCATAAAAAATAGTTTGCTACCATGTTTTTGTAAAATTCATAACTCTTTGTGTATAATGAGTTAAGAGATGAGTCTTATATCAAAAGAAAGCCCTGGAAGTAAGAAAAACACAGAATCAAGAATCACCCAAACATTCCTTGTGGATTGTTCGTGGTTACTGTTTGAATGAAATAGGTCCGAAGGACTTATAGTCTGCCAAATTTTGGAAAATCAGTTTTCTTAAGCTTTATTTCGTGGGTTAGATCTCTTAATCCGGCCGTTGGATCGTTATAATTTTTGTATATGTTATACATGCATAAGCTGAGAATATGTTCAACAATTTTGAACCGTTAAATATTAACGTATGATTTGTTATGAATTTTAAGAGATGACTGATTTGGAATTTTTGTAGCAGAATTATCAACAACATGCTTTAATGTTTAAAAATGTATATCTTAATGATTTTAAATCTGAATTGGGTGATTCTTAAGACTAAATTAGAGTATTTGAAGTCTAGTTGCTGTTAAAATTAATTATTTTGACAAATAAGTTTTAGTTAATGGTGGTAATACCATAATAGTGGACTGACGTTTTAAAAATAAATTATCATATATGGATTTCTTAAGTTTTGTTATTCACTTATAAGTTTTGGAATATGAATTATGATTCAATGCGATAAATAAAGACACCTTGAATGAATGATGAATTATTAGTTGATTTATATTTTAATTGAAGTAAATATGTTTTGGTGTTGACCCTAACTTTTAATAAAATTTAAATTGTTTATAATAAGGTGTTGATTTAATAAATGTTATTATTATGGGTGTTATACCCAAATTATATGAAGTGAACAGTTTATTAGAAAATATTCGTTTTGTCGGAGAATATTCCTACGACGGCGCCGAAATAACCAATAATTGGTGGGCCCTATTACAGAATAAATGTTAGATAGGGAAAGCGACATAAATAAACTTTTTAAAAATTGACGACAAAACTTTTACCGTTAACTGTTGAAATACCCGGTGATAAAAGTACAGTAATAAACACTATTCCACAGTAGCACGTGGTACTCTACAGCATAACACGGTATTGCACAATACTTCATATTATTGACTCAATAATTGTTACAGTAACAACTACATGATATCTCATATTATTATCAATAACTGTCACGACACTGTAACTTATATTATTTGATATAATATAATTAGACTAGTTGGCAGTATTGTGAGTCTATGTTAATAATTTTTGAAAGATTGAAAAGGTATAAATAATTGATGAATAAAAGGTGTTGATTAAAGATAAGTATGATATGCATATGTTTATTGAATAATTTTCTTTTTACAAAAGTAGTCTTGACCACAATCCAATTATTGTTAAAACATGTACAAATTGGTTTAATTTTCTCTGTGGGACTACAAATTCCACTACCGATATTTTTATATACATCATTTAGTTATTTTGTGAAAGTGTGTGTGTTAGTTGTTGTAAGACCCCAACTTTTTGAATAAAGATGAATTTTCTATAAATGTTATTTTTGAATATTATGGAGCGAAATTGATATAATGTTATAGTTGTGGGTAATATTTATAAATTTTGCAAAGTACGCAAGTTGTTATATAATATTCGATTGGTCGGGAAATTTTCGTTTTAATAGGGAATATTCGTACAATGCCACAATTATTGGTGGACCCAACAACGGAATTATTGTCGGATTGAGAAAACGACAAAAATACTTTTATGAAAATAACTACGAAAGTTTTATCGTTAATCTGTTGAAACACCTTGTTAAAAGTACAAGAATACGTGCGGGTCGTGATAAGAAGCACACCAGTATTGATTATTGATGCTTATGTGATAAGTCACTCAGCTTTTGTTTTATTGGTATTATTAATGTAATAAAATGTAAAAACTTTTTATATAAAAAATGTAATACTTTTATAAAGTTATTCTATAAATAGAATATATTATATTCTATTATGCATAGTGTTGCATATAAAGATATCTGCATAGTCTTTTGCATAGTAAAATCTTTTTATATAAATGTAATACTTTTATAAAGTTATCTGCTTTATTAGACAATAATTAGAATATATTATATTTTATTATGCACAGTGTTTTGCATAGTGCTGCGATAGTGTTTGCATAGTAAAATCTTTTATAAAGTTATTCATTTTATTAGATTATAAATAGAATATATTATATTTTATTTAAAAGATTTTGCTTTAAATATGGACCTTCAGATTAAAGTAAATCAATCTGGACCGCTCATGAGTTAGTTACTATGCAGCTCCATTTTTCTATAAATAAGCTCATTCCTTCATTATTTCTTACTTAATTCATTGAAACTCTGAGAGATAAACTATAGAGAGAAAGAAGAAAGTATTCTCGCTACTTCACTACTTATATATCCAAACTTTTCTTCTTAAGGTAGGGAATATTATTTGTTGTACTTGTAGGGAGTATTATTTCTTTTGTATTCATGAAGAGAACTTACATTATTCCATTCTTTATTATTACATTGGAATAACTCAGATACGCTGTGAACTACCCTATACTTGGTGACATTCTTACATTTATTCCATTCTTTATTATTACGCTTGGAATATCATATCATATGCGTTTACGCGTCCGGACTTGATTCCGCCTTCATTATTCTCATTGGAATATCACGTCTCATGCGCTTTTATGCCGACTGGTTCCGTCTTTATTATTATTATTCTTGGAATATCACATGCATGCGTTTTACGCCTCACTTCGATTCCTTCCTTATTAGTATTCTGTTGGAATAACTTTGCCTGCTGGGCATACCGCATGTATGGTGATTTCTATTGTTATTCCATTCTTTATTATTCTCATTGGAACATCCCATCCGTGCAATTTACTTTGACCGATTCCTTATTTAGTATTATTCATTGGAATAACTTTGTCATGCTGAAGTACCGCATGCATGGTGATTTCTTTTGTTATTCTATTCTTTATTATACAGGTTGGTTAAAGTTTTGACTTCATACTCCATGAAATTAGTGGAATATCCTTGATATTTGCGCTTCATCGATATCTTTTCATGAAAATATTCTTCTCGGCATTCTTGAATTTTACTCTACAAAGCGATATCATGTTGACAATTTGGACATTATTAGTTCTGGATAAATTAATTCTTGAACTTGTTTTTATTGAATTCTTATATCATTGTCATCATCCTCATGTTTATATTTTTGAAAGTCATCTCATGGCACCTTAAGTGCATAGATGGACTTGGTATGATTATGACCGGGGATTATTCGGTTGTAATCATTCTGAGTAGTAATGATACAAATGATGTGGTAAAAGTCCTCATTGGCCCGTAGTGCATTGATGGGCGATTGTTGGCATGATCATGACCATTAATGAATACACAAATATTCTTGGCCCATAGTGCATGGATAATTGTGGTCGTGATACTAAATAATATCCTTGGCCGTAGTGCAGGGGTGATTCGATGATGTGGATTATTTATTAAAATTTGAGTCCCATCGATAAAAGTGATGAAAAACCTTTTAAATCATAAAGATAGTAGATTTTATTTTCTACTTGACTCTTTTAATGGATTGCTTGTTCCATGCAGCTTAAACTTGATGTTTGTTATATTGTATCAGTTTAACACTATTGAAGACTAAAGATAATTTATTCTGCTTTATCTTAGTCATAATATTTCTTACTGGTCTAGTTGAGCTCACCCTTTCTTTCACTGCTTTCTCTCTGTGAAATGAGAATATAGTCGGGACGAGCCTGGGAAATGAGTGATGGTCCTAGATGGTGCATTAGTAGTCCTCACTATTCTGTGAAATAGTGTGATAATAATTATAATCAGGACTCCTTTTGAGTTTGTATACTCTCTAGTAGACAATATTTGTATTCAAACTCACAGTTTATGTGACGACCCCAAAACAGGTATACATCACCTATTCTAAGTCGCCAAATACATGGTACAGAATACAAATACAACTTAATTATACAACTGTCGTGCAAAGTACGACAAAACATAAGCTGTGAGTTTTAATAAAAATATTGTCGTCTAGACAATATACAAACTCAAATTCAATATTATTACATTTATTTTCCCACTATTTCACCGAATAGTGAGGACTACTAATGCTATCATCCGTCCGCTACTCCGCTCCCCCACTAGTCCCTCGCTACGCTCTCATTTCCTCAAGAGAACAATGAAAGTAAAAGGGTGAGCTCAACTAGCCCAAGAGGGAAATATTATGACTAAGATAATGCGTAATATATTATCGTTAGCCTTCAACAAAGAAGTTAAACTAATATAATATAACAACCATCAAGTTTAATCATAGCTGAACAAACAATCCATTAAAAGAGTCAAGAGAGAATAAAATCTACTATCTTTTATGATTTAAAAGGTTTTTCATCACTTTTATCGCTGGACTCACTTTTAATAAATAATCCACATCATCAAATCACCCCGCACTACTACCAAGGATATTCTTTAGATCACGACCACAATTATCTATGCACTACGGCCAAGAATATTTGTGGTATTCATTAATGGTCATGATCATGCCAACAACTCGGCCCATCAATGCACTACTTTTTGACCAATGAAGACTTTTACCACATCATTTGTAACATTACTACCATGATTACACCGAATAATCACTTATCATAATCATACCAAGTCCATATATGCAATGCATACATGCCACGTATTTATGACTTTCAAAAAATATAAACATGAGGATGATGACAATGATATAAGAATTCAATAAAACAAGTTCAAGAATTATTTTATCCAGAATCAATAACGCCCAAATTGTCAACATGATACTACTTTGTAGAGTAAAATTCAAGAATGCTCGTAAGAATATTTTCATGAAAAGATATCGATGAAGCGCAAATATCAAGGATATTCCACCAAATTTCATGGAGTATAGAAGTCAAAACTTTAACCAACCGAGTATAATAAGGAATGGAATAACAAAAGAAATCACTGTGCATGCGATAGACCGCACACAGAAGGTTATTCCAATAGAATAATAAATAATGGAATCAGTCCCACAGAAAACGCATGCATGTGATATTCCAACAGTAATAATAAAGACGAAATTAGGTCCCACAGAAAATGCATGCATGTGATATTCCAATGTAATAATAAAGATTTTAATCATGTCCCATATAAACGCATGCATGTGATATTCCAATGTAATAATAAAGACGGAATCAGTCCAACAGAAACGCATATATACATGATATATTCCAATGTAATAATAATGAATGGAACAACAGAAGAATTTCACTAAGTATAGGCTAGCCCGCGTATACAGGTTATTCCAAGAGAATAATAAAGAATGGAATAACATAAGTTCTCTTCATGAATAAGAAAGAAATAATACTCCCTACGAGTACAACAAATAATATTCCCTACCTTGGAAAAACTGGATACTGGAATAGTGAGGTAGCAGACTTTTCTTCTTCTTTCTCTCTATAATTTCTCTCTATAATAATCTCTCTAAAGCTTTTGTGAATTGGTGAGAAATGAATGAAGAATGAGCTTCTATTTATAGGAAAATATAGTTTCGATAATTGCACATTTTGGGGCTCGAAAAATTACAGTACAATACCTCCAACTTTTCTTTCATTTTTAATTTAGTCCTGCAAGTATTATCAACCTTGTACCACCTCCCCTAATAGTAAATAATTTGAATCAATAGGTCAATCATGTGAATCAATAGTATAATCATGTGAAAAATACGAATTACAAAGATAAGACTCTCCATCTATACCTCCATTTTTAACTTAGTCATGCAAGTATTATCAATCTTGCACAAACTCCCCTAATAGTAAATAATGTGATTCAATAGTACACACATGTGAACAAATAGTTATATAAGCATGTGAATTAGTAGAAATTAATTGCTCATTTATCCGATAAATTACCCGATTTATAAATATAACCCGTAGACATCAATTATCATCGGAATAGATGTTGATTTCCACTAACACTAATAATCCCAACACAATGGAACTATCAAAATTCATTTTTAATCAACACAACCTATTCATCATTAATAACTCACAATATTTAACAACCAGATCGTTCCCAGAAAAGAGGGGGCTTTCCGATAAGGATTTCTCCTTATTGGCGCGCAATTAGGTGACCAAACTTCTCCTTGACAGAACTTCTAGACATTGTCAATATTGCAAATAATAATATGAATAACTTTGTCGTCTCAATTATTGATTTAATAATATAAAATATTATGCAAATGATACTGTGACAATAATTGAATCAATAATATGAGAGAATAATTGAGTATAACTGAGTGACTTCTCACGTAAGCATCAATAATCAATACCGTGTGCTACTATGCAACCACGCCAGACATCGCACATTTTTACTACCGGGTAGTTCAACAGCTTAACTGTAAAACTTCCGCCGTTATTTTCATAAAGTATTTTTGTCGCTTTCTCAATCCGAATAATAATTCCGCTGTGGGTCCACCAATGATTGTGCTGTTGTATTTAATATTCCCTGTTAAAACGAATATTCCCCACCAATCAAATATTATATAACAACTTCATGACTTTGTAAAATTTGTAAATATTACCCAAAACTATAACATTATATCAAATCCACGCCATAATATTCAAAAATATATTTCTAGAAAATTTAATCTTTATTCAAAAAGTTGGGGTCTTACAACCTCCTCTTCTTATGAAATTTCATCCTCAAAATTAGGGTGCGAACCTGGTATGTCAAGAGGTAAGGATATCTTGATTTCATCTCGATTCTAACTCCTGTGTCATTTCTTCCACATCGTGGTTTCTCCACAAAACTTTCGACTTAAGGTATAACCTCGAGCGTAGAATATGATCCTTTTATCCAAGATTTTAACAGTAACTCTTCATACGTTAAATCTTCCTCTATCTCGTCTGGTTCTAATTCAATAATGTGGTTCGTGTCTTTCACATATTTACGTAAATATAGATATGTGAAAAACGCTATGAACACGAGACATACACGGGCGGAAAAAGCGAGTCTATACGCCACGCTCCTACTCGATCGAGGATTAGAAATGGGCCAATGAATCGAGGGTTGAGCTTTCCTCTCTTTCCAAATCTCGTAACTCCTTCCATGGAGCAACACGTAATAACACACGATCTCCAATATCGAATTCCACGCCCTTTCGATGAAGATCAAGATAACTCTTTTCGATCTTATGAGGTTTTGATACATTGTGTCGGATCGTTTGAATCTTTTCTGTAGTCATACGCACCAACTCCTATTCCCCAATAACGCTGCTTCACCAACCTCATCCCAAAGATACCGAGAACGACACTTTCTTCCATACAACACCTCAAATGGAGCCATGTCAATACTTGCTTGATAATCATTGTTGTAGAAAAACTCCACCAATGGTAGGAACTTATCCCAACTTCCCTTAAAGTCAAGGACACAGAGTCTTAATAGATCTTCAAGAGTTTGAATGGTCCTCTCCGACTGCCCGTCCGTCTGAGGATGATATGCCGAGCTAAATTGTAAATCCGTGCCCATAACTTTTTGCAAACTAACCCAAAATCTTAAAGTGAATCTTGGGTCTCGATCGTAAACTATGGATACGGCATACCATGAAGTCTTACAATCTCGCTTTGTATATACGAGCAAAGACGCTCAAGTGTATAAGTTTCTCGATAGGTAGGAAATGAGCGACTTGGTTAATCTATCAATAATGACCCAAATTGCATCTATGCCTTGAGAAACCTTGGGAAGACCAAAGAATCTAAATCTATAGTAATGTGTTCCCACTTCCATTCTCGAATTTCAAGTGGTTGCAATGGACCTTTTGGTACTTGATGTCTCGCCGACTCGCTGACAAGTTAAACACCTTGAGATAAACTCATTATCTCTCTCTTCATATTGCTCCACCAAAATGTATGTCAAGATCACGATACATTTTGGTACTCCTGTGATGGATTGCAAACTGCAGTCAGTGCGCCTTCATCATGATTTTATACTTTAAATCGTGGTCGTTAGAGCACAAAGTCCGAGTTGACTCTAAGTATTCCTTCCTCATCGATTCTTGCTTCCTAAGATAACACCTTCTCGCACTTTCTTCTTCATACGCATTAGCTCCAGTGTCCGTAGCTTGAGCAACTTTTAACTTTATCGATTAAAGTCGGGCTCTACTCAGATGTTTGCCATCATCATGTGGGTCCCTGGAGTCTTTATTTCTAACTCCATCCTTTGCAAGTCATACAAAATGGGCCTTTGCGTTGACAATATTGCACTCGTACCCGCATATGATCTTCTACTCAGTGCGTCAGCTACCACGTTTGCTTTTCCAGGATGGTATTGGATGGTATGATTATAATCTTTCAATACTTCAAGTTAACGTCGTTGTCGCATGTTGAGTTCCTTTTGGGTGAAGAAATATTTAAGGCTTTTATGATCCGTGTAGATCTCAACCTTCTCTCCATACAGGTAATGCCTCCAAATCTTAAGTGCAAAAATGACAGCTGCCAACTCTAGATCATGAGTAGGGTAATTCCTCTCATATTTTTTGAGTTATCGTGAGGCATAGGCTATGACTTTCCCATGTTGCATGAGAATACATCCTAACCCTTTGCCTGAAGCATCACTATAGATGACAAATCCCTCCGAGCGGATGGTATTGTCGTAACAGTCTAAAATGAGTCTCCTCTTGAGTTCTTGAAAACTCTTCTCACATTCCTCACTCCAACCAAACTTTGTATCTTTTCGAGTCACTGAGTTAATGGAGTAGCGATTTGAGAAAATCCTTCCACGAATCTCCGATAATAACCAAATTAATCCGAGAAAGCTACGATTTCTTGGCCATCGATTTAGGTTGCTCCCAAATTTTGAATAGCTTCAATCTTTCTTTGGGTTAACAGATATTCCATGACTTGATATCACGTGCCCAAGGAATGCAACTTCCTCAAGCCGTAACTCGCATTTCTTCAACTTGGCATATAGCTTGTTTTCACGAAGCTTTTGGAGTATCGCCTTTCAAGTGTTGCTTATGATCTTCACGACTTTTTTTGAATATATGAGGATGTCATCAATAAAGACGACCACAAAATGATCCAAATATTCCTTGAATACTCGGCTCATCATATCCATGAAGGCAAGCAGGAGCATTAGTCAATCCAAAAGACATGACTAAGAATTCATAATTCCCTGCATCGAGTTCTCAAGGCGCCTTGAATATCCTCGCTTTAACCTTCAAATGATGATATCCGTAATCTAAGATCGATCTTTGAAAAAAATTGTGCTCCTTGTAACTGATCAAATATGTCATCAATACGTGGCAATGGGTACCTATTTTTGATGGTGACATGATTCAACTCCCGATAATCAATACAAAGTCGCATACTCCCATCTTTCTTCTTCACGAATAGAACAGGAGCACCCCAAGGAGATGTACTAGGACGAATGAAACCAATGTCTAACAATTCTTGCAATTGGGTCTTTAACTCCTGAAGTTCAATAGGAGCCATTCGATATGGGGCTTTGGAAATGGGTTTTGTACCGGGTTTAAGGTCGATACAAAATTCAACTTCACGCCTCGGGGTAGGCCAGAAGTTCTTCAGAAATACGCCAGAAATTTATTAACAATAGAAATATCCTTCAAATCGACGTATTTTTGTTTAAATCATGATATGAGCTAAGAAAGCTTGACATCTATTTTTCAATAAATGAATAGCTTTATGGCTTGAGATGACCGTGATTGATTTTAATGGTTTGGTCGCTTGAATTCGATAATAGGTTTATTAGGAATATGAAAGCTAACAACCTTACGAAAATAATCAATTTTAGCATGATGAGTAGTTAACCAATCAATCCTTAGAATCACGCCAAATGCAAGTATTTTTAAGGAGATAAGATCGACGACAGTAACGCGATTACCGATTTGAATCAAACAAGACTTATAAACAAAGGGATGTAATGAAGGTTTCTCCTAATGGAGTTTCAACAGATAAGTCAAAGTCTAATTTCCCTGAGTCAAATTTAAACGTTGAGCTCAAGTAGGAGAAATAAAAGAATGGGTAGAACCGTATCAAATAAGGTATAGACTTCACTAGAGTTTATGATAAGCTTACCCGTGATAACCTCGTTTGGGTTCCTTGCTTTCGGGAGGTCACAACAAATGCTCTCCTCGCACCACCGGCTGACTTTTCTAGACGGCCTTTGGTGCCTCCATCCTAGTCAACTTATCTTCTGAAAACGACAAAATCGGGCTAGGTGACCTTCTCTTCCACAATTATAACACGCTTTGATGGCATCGAGCAGCTTTGACCGATATGTCCTCCCTCCGCATTTGAAGCATATGATAGGTGGTCGCTTCCTTCCTTAACCACGGTTCTTTGGTCGGTGCCGACGCCTTTCCATCATTGTTGAATCTCCTTTTCTTAAAATGTCCATTTTACCGCTTTTGGCCATGATTACCACCGGCGGTTACCATTTCGCATGTTGATTCCTCCACGTTTGTTGTCACCGCTTCATGATCGATACCATCGTATTTTCATGTCACTTCTTTCTCTTGTTATTGCGTTGACTCGCTATCGCGCCCAATAATCGAGCCCTATTTACAACATTTGAGTACAAACACGCTTTATGAGAAATAAGATATTAACGTATCTCCTGCTTTCAAACCTCTTAAAACATTCGTGTCATTCGCTTCTCATTATCGACCAAATGGGATGCAAACCGGATAACTCCGCAAATTTAGCCTCGTATTGCGACACGGCCATATTGTTTTGCTCCAACTTGATAAACTCCACCTTTTTCATGTGACAAATACTTTCGAAAAGTACTTGTCATTGAATAACTCTTGAACTTTTTCCAAGACATCTTGAAAAAGGCCAGTCAGGTACATTTTACTGATTCGCACCAAGAATCTTCCTCTTCATGCAATATGAAGGTGGCAAGGAACCTTTTGCTCTCGGAGCATCCCAAGACATCAAATATCTTGGTGATCTCGCTTTATCCACGCTTCGCCTTTTAAGTGTTTTTGCTCTCCAATAAACTCCTGGTGGTCTCAGCCCTTAAACTGCTTAGCGGTGACCGCTCGAGAGTTTCCAAAGTTTCCACCAGCATTTTGAATGTGAGCAGCCTCTACCTTGATGTTGCATGAATTGCATAAAGCCTCCAACATTCCATCGCTCATCATTTGGTCAAGTTGTTGTTTTTGCATGAGGATTGTCGCCTTCCCGATGCACATTATTATCGATTGTTGATCCGTGGAGACTCAACAATCTCTTCAGTGCCCCATTACTATTCTCAATATTCTCGATGCCATTTTCAAATATCGCCACAAAACAAGGGTTAATTGACATGCAACATATTATCTCTATACTCGACCAACCAATTACATACAAAAAAAATTTAGGTAGGTCATACTAGCGAAGGAATTCTGCCTCCCTCCTAGTTCTAGTCTCACATCTTAGCCAGGGATCATATCCTCAAGCTTTCGATATTAACTATGACGACCCCCAAAACAGTATACATCACCTATTCTCGAGTCGCCAAATACATGGTACAGATACAAATACAACTTAATTATAAAATCTGCTGCAAAAAGTACTACGACAAAACATAAGCTATGAGTTTTAATACAAATATTATCGCCTGCATACAATATACAAACTCAAATTCAATATTATTACATTTATTTCCCCACTATTTCACCAATAAAGGAGGACTACTAATGCTATCATCCGTCCGCTACCCGCTCCTCGACTAAGGGTGAGCTCAACTAGCCCAGTAAGAAATATTATGACTAAGATAATGCAGAATATATTATCGTTAGCCTTCAATAGTGTTAAACCGATATAATATAACAACCATCAAGTTTAATCATAATGAACAAGAAATCCATTAAAAGAGTCAAGTAGAGAATAAAATCTACTATCTTTTATGATTTTAAAGGTTTTTCATCACTTTTATCACGGACTCACTCGACTTAATAAATAATCCACATCATCAAATCACCCCGCACTACTACCAAGGATATTCTTTAGATCACGACCACAATTATCCATGCACTACAAAGCCAAGAATATTTGTGTATTCATTAATGGTCATGATCATGCCAACAACCGTCCATCAATGCACTACGAGCCAATGATGACTTTTACCACATCATTTGTAACATTACTAATCATGATTACAATCAATAATCCTCGGTCATAATCATACCAAGTCCATCTATGCACTACAGCCACGTATGACTTTCAAAAAATATAAACATGAGGATGATGACAATGATATAAGAATTCAATAAAACAAGTTCAAGAATTATTTTATCCAGAATCAATAACGCCCAAATTGTCAACATGATATCGCTTTGTAGAGTAAAATTCAAGAATGCTCGTAAGAATATTTCCATGAAAAGATATCGATGAAGCGCAAATATCAAGGATATTCCACTAATTTCATGGAGTATAGAAGTCAAAACTTTAACCAACCGAGTATAATAAGGAATGGAATAACAAAAGAAATCACCGTGCATGCGATAGATCGCATGGGTAGGTTATTCCAATGTAATAATAAAGACAGAATCAGTCCCACAGAAACGCATGTATAGGATATTCTAATGTAATAATAAAGATTTTAATCAGTCCGCGTAAAACGCATGCATGTGATATTCCAATGTAATAATAAAGACGGAATCAGTCCCACGTAAAATGCATGAGATAGGATATTCCAAATGTAATAATAAAAAAAATGGAACAATAGAAGAATTTCACCAAGTATAGGGTAGCTCACAGATACAAGTTATTCCAACAGAATAATAAAGAATGGAATAATGTAAGTTCTCTTCATGGATAAGAAAGAAATAATACTCCCTACGATAGTAAGAAACAAATAATATTCCCTACCTTGGAAAAAGCTGGATAATCGGAATAGTGAGGTAGCAGACTTCTTCTTCTCTTCTCTCTCTATAATAATCGCTTAAAGCTTTTGTGAATTGGTGAAAAATGAAGGAAGAATGAGCTTCTATTTATAGGAAAATATAGTTTCGATAATCAGACGCTTTTGGGGCTCGAAAAATTACAAAGACAATACCTCCAACTTTTCTTTCATTTTTAATTTAGTCCTGCGCAAGTATTATCAAACTTGCACCACCTCCCCTAATAGTAAATAATGTGAATCAATAGTTCAATCATGTGAATCAATAGTATAATCATGTGAAAATACTGAATTACAAGATAGTACCTCCATCTATACCTCCATTTTAACTTAGTCATGCAAGTATTATCAATCTTGCACCAACTCCCCTAATAGTAAATAATGTGATTCAATAGTACACACATGTGAACAAATAGTTATATAAGCATGTGAATTAGTAGCAATTAATTGCTCATTTATCCGATAAATTACCCGATTTATCAATATAACCTATAGACATCAATTATCATCGGAATAGATGTCGATTTCCACTAACACTAATAATCCCAACACAATGGAACTATCAAAATTCATTTTTAATCAACACAACTTATTCATCATTAATATTATAACTCATAATTTTTAACAACCAGGTCGTTCCCAGGAAAGAGGGGGCTTTCCGATAAGGATTTCTCCTTATTGGCGAGCAATTAGGTGACCAAACCTCTCCTTGACAGAACTTCTAGACATTGTCAATATTGCAAATAATAATATGAATAACTTTGTCGTCTCAATTATTGATTTAATAATATAAAATATTATGCAAATGATACTGTGACAATAATTGAATCAATAATATGAGAGATATGATGCAACAATTACTGTAGCAATAATTGAGTATAACTGAGTGACTTCTCACGTAAGCATCAATAATCAATACCGTGTGCTACTATGCAACCACGCCAGACATCGCATTTTTTATCGGGTAGTTCAACAGCTAATCTGTAAAACTTCCGCCGTTATTTTCATAAAGTATTTTTTGTCGCTTTCTCAATCCAACAATAATTCCGTTGTGGGGGTCCACCAATGATTGTGTCGTTGTATTTAATATTTCTGTTAAAACGAATATTCCCCACCAATCAAATATTATATAACAACTTCATGTATTTGCAAAATTTGTAAATATTACCCACAACTATAACATTATATCAAATCCACACCATAATATTCAAAAATATATTTTAAGAAAATTTAATCTTTATTCAAAAAGTTGGGGTCTTACAGTTTATGTTTTGTCGTATTGTACACGACAGTTGTATTATTAAGTTGTATTTGAATTTTGTACCATGTATCTAGTGACTCAAGATGGGTGATGTATATCTAATTTTGGGGGAGTCACAGTTGTCTCCTAAATTTTCAGTATAAATATATTGCTCAGTTGAGCAACAAAACACACCATCACTACACTAAAAATATAAAAATTCTTTTACTACAATATTGTGAGTATTTCTTGTAAGTGTAAGATTTCTCCAAGTGTTGATAAAGAGTGCAAGCATTGTTCAGGGTTGATCAATTTCATAGAAAGCAGCATCTAGTCACGTGTTAAGGTAAGTGGTACTATTCTTTTCATACTCGTAAATGAATATCATTTTCCTTCTTACACGTAAAGTATGTCATTTTTTTCATACTCATAAAGAAAGATCATTCCTTTAGTACTCGTAAAGGAGATCATTTTCTTTCATACTCCATATTATGATAAGAAAGTAGTATTCATTTTACATCTTTATAATTTAATGTGAAATTTCATGTGATGATTAAAATATCCTTAATAATTTGTGCTTCATCAAATATCTTTGACTTGGATCTTCTTATTAAAATTTTAATCGTTATATTTGAACTGAGAAGCGTACATTTATTGAACTTTATATTTTATCAAAAACTCTAATCGATTTTTTGGATATTGTGCTAACAGTTTGGACCTCGGATAAATTAAATTGCAAATCTCTAATATTTATCATTGATTTTATTATTCTTATTATTTCTATTCATCATATATAACATTTCTTTTATAATCATGGCGATGAAAGTTCTCTTTGACTTTAATGCAAAGATGGGTAGATTATTGACATGATCATGACCATCAATTTTCTTCGGTTAGGGGTGAAAAAATGAAATATTAATTGGTATGATCATGACCATTGGTTTTACAGTTGTATGTCTTTGGCCTGTAGTGTAAAGATGGATTGTTGATTAGCATGACCATTGATTTTACAGTTGTACGTCTTTGACATGTAGTGCAAAGATAGACTGTTTATTGGCATGCCCATTGATTTTATAGTTGTATGTCTTTGACCCATAGTGCAAAGATGGACTGTTGATTGGCATGACCATTGATTTTATAGTTGTATATCTTTGGCCCATAGTGCAAAAATAGACTGTTAATTGGCATGACCATTGGTTTTACAATTGTATGTCTTTGGCCCGTAGTGCAAAGATGGACTGTTAATTGGCATAACCATTGGTGTTACATATGAATATCTTTGGCCTGAGTTCAAAGATGAATTTATTATCATGATTATAAACATGAACTGTGAATTGGTATAACCATGATCTTTGATGTTTCAGATAAAGACAGGTGGTGAAAGTTCTCTTTGTCCTGGGTACAACGAAGAACTGTTGATTGATGTTAAATGAATATAATATTGATAATGGATTTTTAATTTGGAAAAAATAGTAGACATTATGTTCTACTTGACTCTTCTAATAAATTTTTGATTCCACTGCAATTATGGTTGAATTTTTTTTTCATCTACTATGTTCTAAATATCTTATTTATTATTGATGAAGGCTATTGATAATTTAATTATCTTAGTCATGATATTCTTTACTGGACTATTTGTGCTTACCATTTTGCTTCACAATTCCTTTCAGGTAATAACAGTGTAGATGTGTCTAGCGGGGATAACAATGGAATGGAGTGATGGTCCGAGACTGTTGAAGTTTCTCAATACATTATAAAAAGTGTGACAATAATTGTACTAAGGACTTAAAATATGTGTGTCGTATTTTATACGTCATTTATTAATTGATTTTGGTGAACCAAATAGGGTGATGTGAATCCAAATTTGGAAGTGTCAAAAATGCACCCCATTAGAATGATGAGGACAAAAATATTCTCGTGTTCCTTTGAGGACTTGAAATATTTGTTGTTATATTTTATATGGCATTGTAATAATTTGGGTGTGAATACTTTTGTACTATACATGGTACATTATTTGTATTGAATACTCACAGTATGTGTGTTGTCGTATTTTGCACGACAGTATAATAGTTGTAAATAGGAAAGTTTATGTCTGTAGTGTTATTTTTGGCGACTCAAAATGGATTGTGTGAACCTATTTTGGTAGTGTCACATCCGCTATACTTCATAAGAACAATGAATCCTCTGTTCCTTGTATTGATAGTTTTTATAATGTTGGTCAGAAGGTGGAGGTTGAAGTAACTTTTCCTCAGGTTCAGAAATTACAACATAGTTCAGATCATGTGCCTACTACTACTGTTGTAGATGAGAATATAATTCCAGATGAGAAACATGTGGACAATCAGTATAGTCTCACTAAAGAGAAGGCAAAGAGGACAGTGCGACCACCACAAAGATATGTGTATTCAGATTTTGTTGTTTTTGCCTTGTCAGTGTCGCGACAGTTGAGTACAGTGAACCTGTGACTTATAAAGATGTCGTTTCCTCGAATGATTCAGCAAAATATTGTTCGCTATGAATGAGGAGATGAAATCTCTTCAGAAAAATCAGACTTGATTTGTGCATTTGAGAAAAGGAGAAAGTTTACTGTTTGTGCTATATTTGGGGGATTCAAATCAAGGTGGAGGTTTGTTGGGTATAACATGAATCCTTATTGGATTTGGATTTAGGTATTACCTAGAATCTGTTTTGGTTTAAAAAAGTTATTTTTTCTAACTGTACTCAATTTAGTATTTCTAATCCTATTTGGTTATGAATTTTCCTATGACCTAAAAATATAGGTGCTAGAATTTTGAAGAAAAAACATTCAAAAACATTCTATGAATTCCCATATTTCTCTCTCTTTATCTTGTACTCTTCAGATATTTATTTAGTAAACTTCTTATGTTTTCTCCGTGGTTTTTCCCGATTTGGGTTTCTATGTAAAAACCTTGTACTATTGTCTTTATCTTTCTGTGTTGATTTATTGTGTTTTGTCATAAAAAATGGAATGATTCATTCTATTATAGTTAAATGAGTTATTCCATACTCTCACTCCCCAAAAAAATAAAATTCATAAATTTGAGAGAAATAAAAATGATTCAATCCATTCCAATTGCAAACAAACATAATTTTTTTTCATTTCATAAAAATGAATTATTTTATTCCTATCATCGTTACTCAAATCAAAATGTAGCATAAGACTATAGGAAAAGGAGAAAAAAAGGGAGAAGATGGATCATATATTGGACTTACTCTTACATAATTATATTAAAACTATGTAAAAATACATAATTCTATTGTAAAAATAGCAAGATCAACTTTGATCAAAAATGTATTCAAAGACTTTAATTTTTTCCTCTCCCCTATATCTTCTTAGTAGTTTTGTTTTTTTTTAAATAAAAAAACCTCACTTTTTGAGATATCTTCTTAATAAATTGTAATACATTCGTTACATAATGAGAGTACAATTTGATTTATGAATTTTTGTCGCTGCTTATGCTTTGCGACAAACCTAAATACACATTAAGCGGAATTTTTATTTTTTATTTCAAGGAAATAGATGTCGACAAATGAAAAATTGGTGAGCAAAATGTCCAAAAATAAAATAAAATAATTTATTTTATGGTTTAATGTACGTCTACCCTTAGAGTTTGTGAAAATTACTTTTATGCCTTGGTACTTGGTAACTAATTTTTCTTACAACACAAGTCAAATTCTTTTATTAATTTTCCATATATAATACTCCCTCTGTCCCATGATAAAAGTCCTGGTGGATTTTTTACGCATATTAAAAGAGGAATAAAATAACAAAATTGTCCATAATAATATGTCATTAAATATGGAGAGGGAATTAGAATAAGAAAAGTATGAGATATTTAATGCTACGGGCATAATGGGAAAAAATGTATAAAAATTTAATTATTAAAAGAAAATAAATATTTAACATAGAACTACCCAAAATAGTAATAATAATTTTTATCATGGGACGGGATGAGTAATTCATTAAAATTTATTTTCTTTGAAAAGTACCACTAGGTAGTACCTACATGCGATATTGCTAAAAACTCATTGAAAACCCAAGTTGAAAGGGTCAGCATCGATGATATACCTTATTATTTTTATTCATTAAATTAAAACCAATTGAGATTGACACTATTAATCGTGTGGTTGTGATGATTGCCTCATTGTAGAGGGGATTGAGTCACAAATTCTCCCCAGTGGGCTCCATGGGAATGTCGATTGTAAATGCAGCCCATTCCCCCTTCATATACTTTTTATTAATTTATTTGTAAGAACAAAAATTATGTCGACACAGTAATTATTATTGACTAAAGTGTTAAAATGTCGTTAGAACAATTTATCTAATAAAATATAAATGATTTTAAATTTTTCACTCATTTAATAAATAAATCATCTGGACCGTTCAAAGTTTAAGATAAATCCCACCGTCCATACAGTGCCGAAGGCACGGGACCCAGCTAGTCTATCTAATAAAATACAAATGATTTTGAATTTTCCGCTCACTCAATAAATCATTTGGGTAGTTCAAAATTTGAGATAAATCCTACCGTCCATACAGTATTGGAGGCACGGGACCCAACTAGTTAAAATATATAGTTTGAATACTTATATCAATCTTTTTGGGGCGATGGGTTGGACGACTGACGTGGTGACCAGATAATTATTTTAAATTTTTTTTTTACGATCCCCAAATAATTTATAAGATTTATTATATCAGAATTTTTACAGAATTCAGTGATTTGGGTGTCGTTTAAATACATGTAAAATTTAAATGACACCCAAATCATTGAATTCTATAAAAATTCAAGTTTCAATAAATCTTATAAATTATTTGGGAGTCATTAAAAAAAAAATTACCCGGTCACTACCCTTGTCAGCAAAACCCAACCCCCCTAGCATTTTTGTACTTATATGTGTTCTGTTAGGATAATTTTTTATTTTGCTGTATAATTTTTGCTCTGATAATATAATTAGTTTTTTTTTTGTTTGGTTAATATGGGAGTGAAAAGATAGACAAAAGAATAGAGAAAAAAGAAAACACAAAATTAAAGGGTTATTTCAAGATAAACCACTGATGAAAGCCAAGGAGGGTTTAATCGACATGGGATGCTACAGTTCAAATGCTCACCTTCACATGACTAACATGTTCGAGTAAACCACCTTTGTCTTGTAACTTTTCTTTATGGGCCAGCAATGCTTATAACATACAGCTCATTTTGGTCCCTCTCACAATCCCTATAGCTTTTAACTTTGATAAAGATGTGATTTATTAGCTAGCTTGTTTAATTTGTCTATTTTACTACTTGTGTTTGATTACATTTTAATATATTTTAACTGTTCAATTCTTAATGAATCTTAATATTTAAAATTAAGATAAAAAAATTCTCTCTGAATTTATCTAAATCATTAAGATACAAATATAAGTTTAAAGTCTAAACTATTCAGAAGATCTCTTAATAGAAAGATGTGAACTGTTAAGATGCATTAAGAGGTGTATTATTAAGATGTATTAAAATGCAATCAAACATGTTGCCTCCGCTATTTCCGTTTCAAAATGAGTCTCAATTAATTATTAATTAGTAATATGAAACAACAGAGAATTTAACTACAATAATAATAGAAATTAGCTCATTTCTAAAACATATTAATTATAATTATAGTTCAATAGCAAGTAATTTTTTTACAATACATATTAAGACTATATTCTTCTTCAAAAACATAATAATTATAATTGTTTATGTGTGAGATAGTATGTAGTATTTGTTTAAAAAATACACTATAATTACGAGTATAATATGATACGTGAGTGGATTGTTTAGCCTAGTGATTACTATTGTTGGAAAAACGAACATCGCACTTGTATAAGATGCTTTATTTCTATTTTAGTGGGTATCGTATTTAACATGTTAGGCGAGGAGAGAATGGGCTATGAAAGGGAGGTTCCTTTCCCTTTTTACGAAAACAACTTTATGAAGCAATTCCGGTTTTTCATGTAGTGCACTATGGCAACTTAAATCGACCCATTAAATCATTTCATGCACTATAGCTAGCAACTTTTTACAAAGGTACTGAAAGATATACCAATCATTGGGTTATATATCAAGAAGACAGGGGAAAAAAATACACAAGTGAAAGCAATTCAAATTAGTTTTTGTTATCGTACATAAATTAAAAAGATTGTCATTTAAAATGTAATACCTCTGTCCTGTATCAAAATATGTGAGAATAATTTGTTTTGTTTTGTTATAAAGTGGAGTTTTTCATTTTGAACTAGATTTTGTCTTCCCTTTCCGAATAAGACTTTTAAAACAGGTTTTCGCCCAGGGGTGGATCCAAGGTAGGGGCAGGGGGGCATCTGCCCCCACTAAATTTTTAAGGGTTTTGGAGCATGTATTGTGTAAGACCCCAACTTTTATGAATAAAAAATAATTTTCTCGAATTATATTTTTAAATATTATGGTGTTGATTTGATATAATGTTATAGTTATGGGTAATATTTATAAATTTTGCAAAGTAAGCAAGTGGTTATATAATATTAGATTGGTTAGGAATATTCGTTTTTACGGGGAATATTTGTGCAATGACGCAAGACAATCATTGGTGGACCCCATATAACAAAAGTATTATCGTAGTTAAAAACGACAAAATTATCTTTCTATAAAAATAACGGCGGAGGTGTTATGAATTAAAAGCTTGAACTACCCCATTAGTAAAGAAATACAAATCGGTGCTGTTACATGTGCAGGGTGGGGGCACCCGCCTCACCTTTAATTTTCATATCACGCGTGTGGGCAACGTCTGTCTTTATCTTTATATGCCCCATTTATCCCCGATCATATCACACCTATCTTTATGCTAAGAGTGCTCTGAGATCAACATATCATACCTTTTACCAAATATATCACAACGACCCACATATCACACTTTTTACCAAACAATATTTCTAGGTCCATATAGCAATATGTTTGGTTAAATGGTTTATATGAAAAAAGCAATTAGGATGAAACTTGAGTTTTTAACTTTTATTCTACTTTTTCTTATTCGCTGCTAGCAATGATTGGAGAGCACTTATGATCATGGAGATGAAATATTTGGAGTTGTTGTCGATGTCGAGCTAGCCAGGAAAAAATAGCTCTGTGGGACTAAGAATCTTTATAAAATGAAAGCGGCTCAGCAGTGGCCTTATCCAAATCTTTTGAATTTGTCACATTTATACTACATTGAGTTTTTAATAATAAAAAAATACTAATAAAAAAACCATTTTAGTATTTTCCTCATAAGAAAATTATGAATATATATATATATATATATATATATATATATGTGTGTGTGTGTGTGTGTGTGTGTGTGTGTGTGTGTGTGTTAAGTGTTGGAAAATTATATTGAATTTAAAAAAGTATGTATATATAGCTACAATTTTTATTTTTAAGGAATTTTTTAAAAAATTTGACTCCATCGACTTCTGTGCTTTGGATCCGCATCTGAGTAAAGTAATATGCGTGGTTGCATAGTAGCACGCGGTATTGATTATTGATGCTTACGTGAGAAGTCACTCTGTTATACTCAATTATTACTTTCGATGAATTCTTTGCATCATATCTCTCATATTATTGATTAAATTATTGCTACAGTATCATCTGCATAATTTGATATATTATTAAATCAATAATTGAGACGACAAAGTTATTCATATTATTATTTGCAATATTGACAATGTCTAGAAGTTACATCGAGGAGAGGTTTGGTCACCTAATTGCGGCGCCATAAGGAGAAATCCTTATCGGAGAGCCTCCTCTTTCACGAGAGCGACACAGGTTGTTAAATATTATGAATTATAATATTAATGATGAATAAGTTCGTGTTGATTAAAGATGAATTTTATAGTTCCACTGTGTTGGACTTATTTGTGTTAGTATAATTGATGTCTGGAGGATATATTGTTCAATCGGGTAATCGGGACACTTTTCGTGTCGAAGTACTATTCATGAGTTACTATTCACGGGGTACTATTCACCCGTAAGATATATTTCTTTTTAGTCCAAATCATTTTTGGGTACAATATTATTCCATGAGGAGATGTGCTAATTTTTCAGACCGTTGGTTGAAGATATAATAGTAAGTCGATATTATTTCTTTGGTGGAAAGTTATAATAGTAAATCAATATGGATCATTTGGTTTAAAGTTGTAATATTAAATCGGTATGGACCGTTCTTTAAGTTTTAATAGTAAACCAATATGGACCGTCTGTTTAAAAAGTAAATCAATCTGACCGTTCATGAATTAGTTACTATTCAAATCCATTTTCCTATAAATAAAGCTCATTCCTTCATTATTTCTTACGAATTCACCGAAACTCTAGAGAGAAACTATAGAGAAAGAAGAAAAATATTTTGCTACTTCACTTTTCCAATATCCGCTTTCTTCTAAGGTAGGGAATATTATTTGTTGTACCGTAAGGGTATTATTTCTTTTGTATTCATGAAGAGAATTCTTTATTCTATTATTTATTATTTTGTTGGAATATCACATGCATGCATTTCTGTTACTACCGACTGGTTCCGATCTTTATTATTCTGTTGGAATATCACATCATGTATTTTATCTTGGGACTGGTTCCGTTATTTATTATTCTATTGGAATAACTTTTTTGTCTGATCCTATCGCATGCACGGTGATTTTTTTTGTTATTCCATTCCTTATTATACTCGATTGGTTAAAACTTTGACTTCTATACTCCATGAAATTAGTGGAATATCCTTGATATTTGCGCTTCATCCAAAGATCTTTTCATGGAAATATTCTTCCGAGCATTCTTGAATTTTACTCTACAAAGCGATATCATGTTGACAATTTGGGCGTTATCGGTTCCTAGATAAATTAATTCTTGAACTTGTTTTATTGAATTCTTATATCATTGTCATCATCCTCATGTTTATATTTTGTTGAAAGTCATCTCACGTGGCACCATGGTGCATAGATGGACTTGGTATGATTATGACCGAGGATTATTCGAGCGTAATCATGAGTAATGTTACAAATGATGTGGTAAAAGTCCTCATTGGCCCGTAGTGCATTGATGGACGAGTTGTTGGCATGATCATGACCATTAATGAATACATCGAATGTCCTTGGCCCGAAGTGCATGGATAATTTATGGTCGTGATACTAAAGAATATCCTTGGCCGTAGTGCAGGGGTGATTCGATGATGTGGATTATTTATTAAACTGAGTCCCAGCGATAAAAGTGATAAAAAACCCTTTTAAATCATAGAAGATAGTAAATTTTATTCTCTACTTGACTCTTCTAATGAATTGCTTGTTCCGCTGCAGTTAAACTTGATATTTATTATATTTTATTAGTTTAACATTGTTGAAGGCTAACGATAAATTATTCTGCATTATCTTAGTCATAATATTTCTTACTGGGCTAGTTGAGCTCACCCTTTTGCTTTCATTGTTCTCTTCAGGAAATGAGAACGTAGCTGGGACTAGTCGGGGAACAGAGTGATGGTCCTAGATGGTGCATTAGTAGTCCTCACTATTCTGTGAAATAGTGTGATAATAATTGTAATAAGGACTCCTTTTGAGTTTTTATACTCTCTAGTAGGAAATATTTGTATTCAAACTCACAGGTTATGTTTTGTCGTATTGTACACGACGGTTGTATAATTAAGTTGTATTTGAATTCAGTACCTTGTATCTGGCGAACCAAGATGGGTGATGTATACCTGTTTTGGGGGCGTCACAGTTGGTATCAAAGCCTAGGGATATAATCCCTGGCTAAGATGTGATAATAGAACTAGGAGGGGAGAGATGGGGAATTCCTTCGCTAGTATGACCTACCTAGTTTTTTTTGGTATTTAATTGGTCGGTCAGAATATAGGGATAATATGTTACATGTCAATTAACCTTTTGTTTTGTGGTAGTATCTGAAAATGACATCCGAGAATGTTGAGAATAACAATGGAGCCACAAAGCGTAGTTGATTCACCACATATCAATAATCGAGGATAATGTGCATCGGGAGGCGATAATCCTCATGCAAATAACAACACCGACAAATGATGAATGATGGAATGTTCGGAGGCTTTATGCAATTCATGCAACTGACATCGCGAGAGCTGGCTCTGTCCAAAATGTAGGTGGAAACACTTGAAACTCTCGAGCAGTCACCGCTTAAACAGATTCAAGGAGCTGGGACCACCGGGTTTATTGGAGAGCCAAAACCACTTAAGGCGGAAGCATAGATAAAGCGAGATCACCAAGATATTTGATGTCTTGGGATGCTCAGAGAGCAAAAGTTTCATTTGCCGCCTTTATGTTGCGAGGAGAGGCGATTCTTGGTGGGAATCGGTAAAAGCGTACTCAACTCGCAATGAAGATGTCTTGGGAAAAGTTCCAAGAACTATTCAACGACAAGTACTTTCCCAAAAGTATTCGTCACATAAAAGAGGTAGAATTCATCAAGTTAAAGGAAAATAATATGACCGTGTCGCAGTACGAAGCCAAGTTTGCCGAGTTGTCCCGGTTTGCGTCCCACTTGGTGGATAATGAAGAGAGAATGACGCGGATATTTTTAAGAGGTTTGAAGCCGGAGATACGTCAACATCTTATTTCTCATAAACTGTGTTTGTATTCAGATGTTGTAAATAGGGCTCAGTTAGTGGAGCGCGATAACGAGTCAACGCAACCAAAAGAGAGCAGCCAACAAAATGATAATACCAGTGAGAGCAGTCATCGAAGCGGTGACAACAAGCGTGGAGGGAATCAACAAGCCAGAAATGGTAACCACTTCGGTGGTAATCAGGGCCAAAACAATAAGAATGGACATTTTAAGAAGAGGAGATTCAACAATAATGGAAGGACATCAGCACCAGCACCCGTTGTTAAGGAAGGAGAACGACCACCTATCATATGCTTCAAATGTGGAGGGGAGGGACACATCAGTCCAAACTGCGCGATGCCTTCCAAAGAATGTTATAATTATGGAAGAGAAGGTCACTTAGCTCGATTTTATCGTTCACCGAAGACAAGTTCAGCTAGGATGGAGGGACCAAAGGTAGTCCCGAGAAAAAATCAGCCAGTTAGTGCAAGGGAGGCGTTTGTTGTGACCTCCCAGAAAGTAAGGAACCCGAATGAGGTCATCACGGGTAAGCTTATCATAAACTCTAGCGAAGTCTATACTTTATTTGATACCGGTTCTACCCATTCTTTTATTTCTCCTACTTGCGCTCAACGATTAAATTTGACTCCGGAGATATTAGACTTTGACTTATCTGTGGAAACTCCGTTGGGAGAAACCTTCATTACATCCACTGTTTATAAGTCTTGTTTGGTTCAAATTGGTACCCTCACATTACCTGTCGATCTTATTTCTTTAAAAATACTTGCGTTTGACGTAATTCTAGGGATTGATTGGTTAACTATTCATCATGCAAAAATTGATTATTTTCGTAAGGTTGTTAGTTTTCATATTCCTAATCAACCTATTATGCGAATTCAAGCGACCAAGCCATTAAAATCAATCACGGTTATTTCAAGCCATAAAGCTATTCGTTTATTGAAAAATGGATGTCAAGCTTTCTTAGCTCATGTCACAGATTTAAACAAAAATACGTCAGTTTTGAACAATATTTCTATTGTTAATAAATTTCCTGACGTATTCCCTGAAGAACTTCCTGGCCTACCCCCAGAGTGTGAAATTAAATTTTGTATCGACCTTGAACCTGGTACAAAACCCATTTCCAAAGCCCCATATTTAATGGCTCCTATTGAACTTCAGGAGTTAAAGACCCAATTGCAGGAATTGTTAGACATTGGTTTCATTCGTCCTAGTACGTTTCCTTGGGGTGCTCCTATTCTATTCGTGAAAAAGAAAGATGGGAGTATGCGACTTTGTATTGATTATCGGGAGTTGAATCATGTCACCATCAAAAATAGGTACCCATTGCCACGTATTGATGACCTGTTTGACCAGTTGTAAGGAGCCAAATTCTTTCCAAAGACGGATCTTCGTTCCGGATATCACCAATTAAAGATTAGAACTGATGTCATGTCCTTTGGATTGACTAATGCTCCTGCTGCCTTCATGGATATGATGAATCGAGTATTCGAGGAATATTTGGATCACTTTGTGGTCGTCTTTATTGATGACATCCTTATTTATTCCAAAAGCCGTGAAGATCATGAGCAACACTTGAGGCTGACACTCCAAAAGCTTCGTAAATACAAGCTTTATGCCAAGTTAAAGAAATGCGAGTTCTGGCTTGAAAAAATGCGAGTTCTGGATTCTCTTCGGCCAAGGGAGCAAAGATGAATTGTTTTATGGCATGATCAGGACCGTTGATGAAAACACGATTATCTTTGGCCCGTAGTGCATGGATAATTCGTGGTCGTGATACTAAAGAATATCATTGGCCTGTAGTGCAGGGATGATTTGATGATGTGGATTATTTATTGAGCTGAGTCTCAGCGATAAAAGTGATGAAAAACCTTTTAAATCATAGAAGATAGTAGATTTTATTCTCTACTTGACTCTTCTAATAGATTGCTTGTTCCGCTGTAGTTAAACTTGATGTTTGTTATATTTTATAAGTTTAACACTGTTGAAGGCAAATGATAATTTATTTTGCATTATCTTATTCATAATATTTCTTACTGGGCTAGTTGAGCTCACCCTTTTGCTTTCATTGTTCTCTTCAGGAAATGAGAACGTAGCTGGGACTAGTCGGGGAACAGAGTGATGGTCCTAGATGGTGCATTAGTAGTCCTCACTATTATGTGAAATAGTGTAATAATAAATGTATGAGGACTCCATTGAGTGTGGATATTATCTAGATGACAATATTTGTATTGAAACTCACATCATATGTTTTGTCATAATTTACACGACTGTTGTATAATTAGTTTGTATTTATATTCAGTACCATGAATTTGGCGACTCAGAATAGGTGATGTATTCCTATTTTAGGGGCGTCACATTCTCGGTTTAACTGGTTATTATCGGAGATTCGTGGAAGGATTTTCTTGAATCGCTACTCCATTAACTCAGCTGACTCGAAAAGATACAAAGTTCGATTGGAGCGAAGAATGTGAGAAGAATGTTCAAGAACTCAAGAGGAGACTCATTTCAAAGACTGCTTACGACAATACCATCTGGCTCGGAGGGATTTGTCATCTTAAGATGATGCTTCTAGCAAAGGGTTGGGATGTGTTCTCATACAACATGGGAAAGTCATAGCCTATGCCTCAAGACAACTCAAAGAATATGAGAGGAATTATCCTACTCATGATCTAGAGTTAATATTTGTTGTCTTCGCACTTAAAATTTGGAGGCATTACTTGTATGGGGAGAAAGTGGAGATCTTTACGGATCATAAAAGACTCAAATATTTATTCACTCAAAAGGAACTCAACATACGACAACGACGTTGGCTTGAACTGTTGAAAGATGCAAAATTTCACTCCATAATATTCAAAAATAATATTTATAAAAAATTCATCTTTATTCAAAAAGTTGGGGTTTTACAATCTCCCCTTCTTATGAAATTTCACCCTCGAAATTAGGGTACGTACCTGGTATGTCGAAGAGGTAAGGATACCTTGATTTCATTTCAGATTCTAACTCCCAGGTCATTTCCTCAACATCGTGGTTTCTCCACAAAACTTTAACTTGAGGTATAACCTTTGAGCGTAAAATATGTTCCTTCTTATCCAAGATTTGAACAGGAACCTCTTCATACGTTAAATTTTCCGCTATTTCGTCCGATTCTAACTCAATAATGTGGTTCAGGTCTTCCACATATTTACGTAAGATGGATATGTGAAAAAACGTTATGAACACGAGACATACTTGGCGGTAAAGCGAGTCTATAGGCCACAGTTCCTACTTGATCAAGGATTAAAAATGGGTCGATGAATCCAGGATTGAGCTTTCCTCTCTTTCCAAATCTCGTAACTCCTTTCCATGGAGCAACATGTAACAACACATGATCTCCTATATCGAATTCCACGTCCTTTCGATGAAGATCAGCATAACTCTTTTGTCGATCTTGTGAGGTTTTTATACGTTGCCGGATTGTTTGAATCTTTTCCGTAGACATACGTACCAACTCCGGTCCCAATATCGTTGCTTCACCCACCTCATCCCAGCATACTGGAGAACGACATTTTCTTCCATACAACGCTGCAAATGGAGCCATGCCAATACTTGCTTGATAACTGTTGTTGTAGAAAAACTCCACCAGTGGTAAGAACTTGTCCCAACTTCCCTTCAAATCAAGGACACAGAGTCTTAATAGATCTTCAAGAGTTTGAATAGTCCTCTCCGACTGTCCGTCCGTCTGAGGATGATATGCCGAGCTAAATCGTAAATTTGTGCCCATAGCTTTCTGCAAATTAACCCAAAATCGTGAAGTAAACCTTGGGTCTCGATCAGAAACTATGGATACTGGCATACCATGCAGTCTTATAATCTCGTTTATGTACATACGAGCAAGACGTTCAAGTGTATAAGTTTTTCGTATTGGTAAGAAATGAGTAGACTTGGTCAATCTATCAACAATGACCCAAATTGCATCTATACCTTGAGAAACCTTAGGAAGACCGGTAACGAAATCCATGGTAATGTGCTCCCACTTCCATTCTGGAATTTTAAGTGGTTGCAATGGACCTTTTGGTACTTGATGCTCCGTCTTGACTCGTTGACACGTTAGACACCTTTAGATAAACAACGCTATCTCTCTCTTCATATTGCCCCACTAAAATGTATGTCGAAGATCATGATACATTTTGGTACTCCCAGGATGGATTACAAACGGTGTGTTGTGCGCCTCCATTATAATTTTATACTTTAAATCAGGGTCGTTAGGAACACAAAGTCTGGAGTTGACTAAAAGTATTCCTTCTTCATCGATTCTTGCTTCCGGCATAGCACCTTCTTGCACTTTCTTCCTCATACGCATCAGCTCCAGGTCTGTAGCTTGAGCAGCTTTAACTTTATTAATTAAAGTTGGTTCTACTCGTATATTCGCCATCATCACATGGGTCCCTAGAGTATTTAACTATATCTCCATCCTTTGCATGTCACATAAAATGGGCCTTTGTGTTAACAATATCGTACTCGTACTTGCATATGATTTTCTACTCAATGCGTCAGCTACCACGTTTGCTTTTCTAGGATGGTATTAGATGGTATGATCATAATCTTTCAACAGTTCAAGCCAACGTCGTTATCGTATGTTGAGTTCCTTTTGAGTGAAGAAATATTTGAGGCTTTTATGATCCGTAAAGATCTCCACCTTTTCCCCATACAAGTAATGCCTCCAAATTTTAAGTGCGAAGACCACAACTGCTAACTCTAGGTCATGAGTAGGATAATTCCTCTCATATTCTTTGAGTTGTCATGAGGCATAGGCTATGACTTTCCCATGTTGCATGAGTACACATCCTAACCCTTTGCCCGAAGCATCACTATAGATGACAAATCCCTCCGAACCAGATGGTATTGTCAGAACAGGTGCTGAAATGAGTCTCCTCTTGAGTTCTTGAAAACTCTTTTCACATTCCTCACTCCAACCGAACTTTGTATCTTTCCGAGTCAGCTGAGTTAGTGGAGTAGCGATTCGAGAAAACCCTTCTACGAATCTTCGATAATAACCAAACTAAGCGAGAAAGCTACGTGCTTGATCCATCGATTTAGGTTGCTCCCAGCTTTGAATAGCTTCAATCTTTGCTGGGTCAACAAATATTCCATGACTTGATACCACGTGCCCAAGAAATGCTACTTCCTCAAGCCAGAACTCACATTTCTTCAACTTGGCATAAAACTTATATTCACGAAGCTTTTAGAGTATCAGCCTCAAGTGTTGCTCATGATCTTCATGGCTTTTGGAATAAATAAGGATGTCATCAATAAAGAAGACCACAAAGTGATCCAAATATTCCTTGAATACTCGGTTCATCATATCCATGAAGGCAGCATGAGCATTAGTCAATCCAAAGGACATGACTAGGAATTCATAATGCCCGTACCGAGTTCTGAAAGCCGTCTTTGGAATGTCATCGGTTCTAATCTTCAATTGGTGATATCCGGAACGAAGATCAATCTTTGAAAAGAATTTGGCTCATTGCAACTGGTCAAACAGGTCATCAATACGTGGCAATGGGTACCTATTTTTGATGGTGACATGATTCAATTCCCGATAATCAATACAAAGTCGCATACTCCCATCTTTCTTCTTCATGAATAGAACAGGAGCACCCCAAGGAGAAGTACTAGGATGAATAAAGCCAATGTCTAACAATTCACACAGTTTGAGTCTTTAACTCACGAAGTTCAATAGAGCCATTCGATATGGGGCTTTAGAAATGGGTTTTATCTTTGGGTTCAAGGTCGATACAAAATTCAATTTCACGCTCTGGGGTAAAGCTAGGAAGTTCTTGAGAATACGTCGGAAATTTATTAACAATAGAAATATTATTCAAAAGCGGCGTATTTTTGTTTAGATCGTGACATGAGCTAAGAAAGCTTGACATCCATTTTTCAATAAATGAATAGCTTTATGTCTTGAGATGACAGTGATTGATTTTAATGGTTTGGTTACTTGAATTCGCATAATAGGTCGATTAGGAATATGAAAGCTAACAACCTTACGAAAATAATCAATTTTTGCATGATGAGTAGTTAACTAATCAATCCCTAGAATTACATCAAATGTAATAAGATCGACAGGTAATGTGTGGGTACCAACTTGAACCAAACAAGACTTATAAACCGTGGATGTAGTGAAGGTTTCTCCCAACGGAGTTTCCACAGATAAGTCAAAGTCTAATTTCTCCGGAGTCAAATTTAATCGTTGAGCGCAAGTAGGAGAAATAAAAGAATGGGTAGAACCGGTATCAAATAAGGTATATACTTCGCTAGAGTTTATGATAAGCTTACCCGTGATGACCTCATTCGGGTTCCTTGCTTTCTCGGAGGTCACTACTAACGCTCTCCTTGCACTCTTCGGCTTTGACTTTTTGGGAATGGCCTTTGGTGCCTCCATCCTAGTTGAACTTGTCTCTATGAACGACAAAATCGGGCTAGGTGACCTTCTCTTCCACAATTATAACATGCTTTGGACGGCATCGCGCAGTTTGGACTGATGTGTCCCTCTCCTCCGCATTTGAAGCATATGATAGGTGTTCGTTCTCCTTCCTTAACAATGGGTGCTGGTGCTGACGTCTTTCCATCATTGTTGAATCTCATCTTCTTGAAATGTCCATTTTTACTGTCTTGGCCATGATTACCACCGAAGTGGTTACCATTTCTGGCATGTTGATTCCCTCCACGTTTGTTGTCGCCATTTCGATGACTGATACCATTGGTATTTTCATGCTGCCGACTGCTTTCTCTTAGTTGCGTTGACTCGTTACTGCACTCCAATAACTGAGCCCTATTTACAACATCTGAGTACAAACACAGTTTATGAAAAATAAGATATTGACGTATCTCCAGTTTCAAACCTCTTAAAAACATTCGCGTCATTCGCTCCTCATTATCGACCAAATGGGATGTAAACTGGGATAACTCCACAAATTTAGTCTCGTATTGCGACACGGTCATATTGTTTTGTTCCAATTTGATAAACTCCACTTCTTTCATGTGACGAATACTCTCGGGAAAGTACTTGTCGTTGAATAGCTCTTGGAACTTCTCCTAAAACATCTTGAGTGCGTCAGTCTGGGTACGTTTTACAAATTCCCACCAGTAATCTGCCTCTTCACACAACATGAAGGTGGCGAAGGGAACTTTTTGCTCCTCGGAGCATTCCAAGACATCAAATATCTTGGTGATCTGCTTTATCCATGCTTCCGCCTTAAGTGGTTTTGGCTCTCCTATAAACTCCGGTGGGTCCCAAACTCTTTGAACTATTTAGCGATGGACCGTCAAGAGTTTCCATGTTTCCACCTACATTACGGGCGGAGCCGCTCTGCTTTGATGTTGCATGAATTGTATAAAGCCTATGAACAGTCCATCATTCATCATTTGGTCAGTGTTGTTATTTTCATGAGGATTGTCGCCTTCCTGATGCACATTCTCCTGATTATTGATATGTGGAGACTCAACGGTCTCTTATGCTCCATTGCTATTTTCAACATTCTCGGATGTCATTTTCAGATACTGCCACAAAACAAAGGTTCATTAACATATAACATATTATCCATATACTTTGACCGACCAATTAAATAAACTTAGGTAGGTCATACTAGCGAAGGAATTCCCCGTCTCTCCCCTTCTAGTTCTAGTCTCACATCTTAGCCAGGGATCATATCCCTAAGCTTTGATACCAACTGTGACGCCCCCAAAATAGATATACATCACCTATTACGAGTGCGTCAAATACATGATGCATGAATACAAATACAACTTACTAATACAACCGTATGGTATGCAATGACGACAAAAACATAAACCGTGAGGGTTGAATACAATATTGTCTACTAGAGATTATACAAACTCAAAAGGAGTCCTCATTACAATTATTATCACACTATTTCACGAATAGTGAGGACTTCTAATGCTATCCTCTCGGACCATCACTCCGTTCCCCTCGCTCGTCCCAAATATATTCTAATTTCACAGAGAAACGGTGAAAGAAAGGTTGAGCTCAACTAGCCCAGTACGAAATATTATGACTAAGATAATGCAGAATAAATTATAATTAGTCTCCAACAATGTTAAACTGATAAAATATAATATACATCAAGTTTAACTGCAGCGGAACAAGCAATCCATTAAAAGAGTCAAGTAGAAAATAAAATCTACTATCTTTTATGATCTAAAAGATTTTTCATCACTGTTATCGCTGGGACTCAGCTTAATAAATAATCCACATCATCGAATCACCCCTGCACTACGGCCAAGGATATTCTTTAGTACCACGACCATAATTATCCATGCACTACGGGCCAAGAATATTTGTGTATTCATTAATGGTCATGATCATGCCAACAACTGTCCATCAACGCACTACGGGCCAATGAGGACTTTTACCACATCATTTGTAATATTACGGTCATGATTACACCGAATAATCCCTGGTCATAATCATACCAAGTCCATCTATGCACTACAGGCCACAGATGACTTTCAAAAAATATAAATATGAGGATGATGACAATGATATAAGAATTCAATAAAACAAGTTCAAGAATTAATTTATCCAGGAACTAATAATGTCCAAATTGTCAACATGATACTGCTTTGTAGAGTAAAATTCAAGAATGCTCAGAAGAATATTTCCATGAAAAGATACTGGATGAAGCGCAAATATCAAGGATATTCCACTAATTTCATGGAGTATAGTAGTCAAAACTTTAACCAACCGAGTATAATAAAGAATGGAATAACAAAAGAAATCACCATGCATGCGGTATTTGATAGAACGGAGTTATTCAACGAATACTAAATAACGGAACCGTCGGTGTCAAATTACTTGCAAGCGGGATGTTCCAACGAGAATAATAAAGAATGGAATAACAACGAAATCACCTTGTATGCGGTGCCCAGATATGACATATTTATTCCAACGAGAATACTAATAGGGAATCCGGAATCGGTCCCAAAAAAACGCAAAGCATACGAACGGTATATTCCAACGAAATAATAATAAAAAGATTTTAACCAGTGCAGCGTAAAATGCACATACATGATATTCCAACAGAATAATAAAGACAGAATCAGGTCCGGCGTAAAACGCACAGACAGGATATTCTAACAGAATAATAAAGACGAAATAATAGAAGAATATCACCAAGTATAGGGTGAACCAAGCGTATACGAGTTATTCCAATGAATAATAAGAAATGGAATAACAACAGTTCTCTTCATGAATAAGAAAGAATAACACCCCTTCTAGTAAAAAGAACCGAATATAAGAGTAGTTAAGTAGCAGAAAACTTTTCTTCTTTCTCTCTATAATTTTCTCTCTCTAGAGTTTCAGTGAATTCGTAAGAAAATAATGAAGGAATGAGCTTCTATTTATAGAAAAATGGTGCATAGTAACTAACTCATGAACGGTCCAGATCGATTTACTTTAATCTGACGGTCCATATTTAAAGCAAAATCTTTTAAATAGAATATAATATATATTATATATTATATATATATAATCTCACGGGACATCACCCCCGTGATTCAACCTGTCAAAAATCTGTGAATGATTCAACATATTAATACTCCTCCTGCTATCTTTCAACTGATACCAATAATGATCAAATAAAACAAACCTATTATATAATATTTATATATATATAACACATGCCTTTTGAAATTATTACTCACCCGACAACATTAATCTCATCCCACCCAATTTTGACAACATAACCACTTTACTTATATATATATATATAATATATATATAACTACATACCTTATATACATATATATATATATATATATATATATATATATAACTCTAATATATATATAAGTAATAAAATAAAACTGAGATGACTTCTCACGTAAGCATTAATAATCAATACTGTGTGCTACTATGCAACAACACGTATTACTGTACTTTTACTACCGAGTAGTTCAACAGTATTAACGGTAAAACTTCCGCCGTTATTTTTAATAAAATATTTTTTGTCGTTTTCTCAATCAAATGATAATTCCGTTAATAGGGGTCCACCATGATTGTGCCATCGTCATTTAATATTTTACATTTAAAAGCGAATATTCCCACCAATCGAATATAATATAACAACTTGCATACTATACAAAATTTATAAATATTACCCACAACTATAACATTATATCAATTTCACTCCATAATATTCAAAAATAATATTTATAGAAAATTCATCTTTATTCAAAAAGTTGGGGTTTTACAATCTCCACTTCTTATGAAATTTAAGCCCTCAAAATTAGAATGCGTGCACGGTATGTCGAAAAGGTAAGGATACCTTGATTTCATTTGATTCTAACTCCGGGTCATTTCTCAACATCGTGGTTTCTCCACAAAACTTTGACTTGAGGTATAACCTTGGAGCGTAAAATATGTTCCTTCTTATCCAAGATTTGAACAGGAACCTCTTCATACGTTAAATCTTCCGCTATTTCGTCCGATTCTAACTCAATAATGTGGTTCGGGTCTTCCATATATTTACGTAACATGGATATGTGAAAAACGTTATGAACACGAGACATACTTGGTGGTAAAGCGAGTCTATAGGCCACAGTTCCAACTCGATCAAGGATTAAAAATGGGCCGATGAATCGAGGATTGATCTTTCCTCTCTTTCCAAATCTCGTAACTCCTTTCCATGGAGCAACACGTAACAACACATGATCTCCTATATCTTCGATGAAGATAAGCATAACTCTTTTGTCGATCTTGTGAAGTTTTTATACGTTGTCGGATCGTTTGAATCTTTTCTATAGTCATACGTACCAACTCCGGTCCCAACGACGTTGCTTCACCCACCTCATCCCAGCATACTGGAGAACGACACTTTCTCCCATACAACGCTTCAAATGGAGCCATGCCAATACTTGCTTGATAAGCTGTTGTTGTAGGGAAAACTCCACCAATGGTAAGAACTTGTCCCAACTTCCCTTCAAATCAAGGACACGAGTCTTAATAGATCTTCAAGAGTTTGAATAGTCCTCTCCATTGTCCGTCTGTCTCGAGGATGATATCTTAAGAGAGCTAAATCGTAAATCTGTGCCCATAGCTTTACGCAAACTAACCCAAAATCGTGAAGTGAATCTTGGGTCTTGATCGAAACTATGGATCTTTGGCATACCATGCGATCTTACAATCTCGTTTATGTATATATACGAGCAAGGCGTTCAAGTGTATAAGTTTCTCGTATCGGTAAAAATGAGCAGACTTGGTCAATCTATCAACAATGACCCAAATCGCATCTATACCTTGAGAAACCTTAGGAAGACCGGTAATGAAATCCATGGTAATGTGCTCCCACTTCCATTCTGGAATTTCAAGTGGTTGCAATGGACCTTTTGGTACTTGATGCTCCGCCTTGTCTCGTTGAGTTAAAGCTGCTCAAGCTACAGACCTGGAGCTGATGCGTATGAGGAAGAAAGTGCAAGAAGGTGCTATGCCGGAAGCAAGAATCGATGAAGAAGGAATACTTCGAGTCAACTCCAGACTTTGTGTTCCTAACGACCTTGATTTAAAGTATAAAATCATGATGGAGGTGCACAACACACCGTTTGCAATCCATATTGGGAGTACCAAAATGTATCATGATCTTCGTCATACATTTTGGTAGAGTAATATGGAGAGAGAGATATTGCTATTTATCTCAAGGCGTCTAACTTGTCAACGAGTTAAAGCGGAGCATCAAGTACCAAATGGTCCATTGCAACCACTTGAAATTCCAGAATGGAAGTGGGAGCACATTACCATGGATTTCTTTACCGGTCTTCGTAAGGTTTCTCAAGGCATAGATGCGATTTGGGTTATTGTTGATAAATTGACCAAGTCTGCTCATTTTTTACCGATACGAGAAACTTATACACTTGAACGTCTTGCTCGTATTATATAAACGAGATTGTAAGACTACATGGTATGCCGGTATCCATAGTTTTTGATCGAGACCCAAGATTCACTTCACAATTTTGGGTTAGTTTGCAAAAAGCTATGGGCACAGACTTACGATTTAGCTCGGCATATCATCCTCAGACGGACGGACAGTCGGAGAGGACTATTCAAACTCTTGAAGATCTATTAAGACTCTGTGTCCTTGACTTCAAGGGAAGTTGGGACAAGTTCTTACCATTGGTGGAGGTTTCCTACAACAACAATTATCAAGCAAGTATTGGCATGGCTCCATTTGAGGCGTTGTATGGGAGAAAGTGTCGTTCTCCAGTATGCTAGGATGAGGTGGGTGAAGCAACGTTGTTGGGATTGGAGTTGTTACGTATGACTACAGAAAAGATTCAAATGATCCGACAACATATAAAAACTTCACAAGATCGACAAAAGAGTTATGTTGATCTTCATCGAAAGGACGTAAAATTCGATATTGGAGATCATGTGTTGTTACGTGTTGCTCCATGGAAAGGAGTTACGAGATTTGGAAAGAGAGGAAAGCTCAATCCTCGATTCATTGGCCCATTTTTAATTCTCGATCGAGTAGGAACTGTGGCCTATAGACTTGTCTTACCGCCAAGTATGTCTCGTGTTCATAATGTTTTTTATATATCTATGTTACGTAAATATGTGAAAGACCCGAACCACATTATTGAGTTAGAACTAGACGAGATAGAGGAAGATTTAACGTATGAAGAGTTACCTGTTAAAATCTTGGATAAGAAGGATCATGTTAGACGCTTCCAAGGTTATACCTCAAGTCAAAGTTTTGGAGAAACCACGATGTGGAGGAAATGACTTGGGAGTTAGAATCTGAGATGAAGTCAAGGTATCCTCATCTCTTCGACATACCAGGTATGTACCCTAATTTCAAGGACGAAATTTCATAAGAAGGGGAGGTTGTAAGACCCCAACTTTTATGAATAAAGAATAATTTTCTCGAATTATATTTTTGAATATTATGGTGTTGATTTGATATAATGTTATAGTTGTGAGTAATATTTACAAATTTTGCAAAGTAAGCAAGTGGTTATATAATATTCGATTGGTCGGGGAATATTTGTTTTTACAGGGAATATTCGTACGATGACACAATCATTGGTGGACTCCACAACGGAAGTATTTTCATAGTTAGAAAACGACAAAATTATCTTTCTATAAAAATAACGGCGGAGGTGTTACCGTTAAAACTGCTGAACTACCCTTAGTAAAAGTACAATGAATAATACTATGGTTCGCATAAGAAAGACACCAGTATTGATTATTGATGCTTACGTGAAAAAGTCACTCGCTTATACTCAATTATTACTACAAAGAAGTTGCTACATCATATCTCTCTCATATTATTGATTAAATTATTGCTACGATTATCATCGTATAATTTGATATATTATTAAATCAATAATTGAGGCGAAAAAGTTATTCATATTATTATTTGCAATATTGACAATGTCTAGAAGTTACATCGAGGAGAGGTTTGGTCACCTAATTGCGCTACCAATAAGGAAAAATCCTTATCGGAGAGCCCTTCTTTCACAGGAGCGACACGGTTTTTAAATATTGTGAATTATAATATTAATGATGAATAAGTTCGTGTTGATTAAAGATGAATTTTATAGTTCCACTGTGTTGGACTTATTTGTGTTAGTATAATTGATGTCTGGAGGATATATTGTTCAATCGGGTATTCGGGACACTTTTCGTGTCAGAGTACTATTCACGAGTTACTATTCACAGGGTACTATTCACCCGTAAGATATATTTCTTTTTGGTCCAAATCATTTTTAAGTACAATATTATTCCATGAGGAGATGTGCTAATTTTTCAGACCGTTGGTTGAAGATATAATAGTAAGTCAATATTGACTGCTGGTGGAAAGTTATAATAGTAAATCAATGTAATAGTAAGTCCATTATTTCTTACGAATTCACTGAAACTCTAGAGAGAGAAACTATAGAGAGAAAGGAGAAAAGTATTTTGTTACTTCATTTTTGCAATATCCATTTTCTTCTAAGGTAGGGAATATTATTTGTTGTACCCGTAAGGGGTATTATTTCTTTTGTATTCATGAAGAGAACTTCTGTTATTCCATTATTTATTATTCATTGGAATATCCTGCATGCATTTTACGCCGGACACAGTTCCAGCTCTTTATTATTCATTGGAATATCACGTCTGCATGCGTTTTATCTTGGACCGGTTACATTCTTTATTATTACATTGGAATATCACATACATGCATTTTACCGGACTGGTTTCGTTATTTATTATTCTATTGGAATAACCTGCATGTGCGGTCTATCGCATGCATGGTGATTTCTTTTGTTATTCCATTCTTTATTATACTCAGTTGGTTAAAACGTTGACTTCTATACTCCATAAAATTTGTGGAATATCCTTGATATTTGTGCTTCATCCAGTATCTTTTCATGGAAATATTCTTCTGAGCATTCTTGAATTTTACTCTACAAAGCAGTCTCATGTTGACAATTTGGACGTTATCAGTTCCTAGATAAATTAATTCTTGAACTTGTTTTATTGAATTCTTATATCATTGTCATCATCCTCATGTTTATATTTTGTTGAAAGTCATCTATGGCCTGTAGTGCATAGATGGACTTGGTATGATTATGACCAGGGATTATTCGGCGTAATCATGACCATAATGTTACAAATGATGTGGTACAAGTCCTCATTGGCCCGTAGTTCATTGATGGACAGTTGTTGGCATGATCATGACCATTAATGAATACACGAATGTCCTTGGCCCGTAGTGCATGTATAATTTATGGTCGTGATACTAAAGAATATCCTTGGCCGTAGTGCAGGGGTGATTTGATGATGTGGATTATTTATTAAGATGAGTCCCAACGATAAAAGTGATGAAAAACCCTTTTAAATCATAGAAGATAGTAGATTTTATTCTCTACTTGACTCTTCTAATGGATTGCTTGTTCACCGCAGCTAAACTTGATATTTATTATATTTTATCAGTTTAACATTGTTGAAGGCTAACGATAAATTATTTTGCATTATCTTAGTCATAATATTTCTTACTGGGCTAGTTGAGCTCACCCTTTTTCTTTCATTGTTCTCTTCAGGAAATGAGAACGTAGAAGGGACTAGTTGGGGAACAAAGTGATGGTCCTAGATGGTGCATTAGTAGTCCTCACTATTCTGTGAAATAGTGTGATAATAATTGTATTGAGGACTCCTTTTGAGTTTTCATACTCTCTAGTAGACAATATTTGTATTCAAACTCACAGGTTATGTTTTGTCGTATTGTACACGACGGTTGTATAATTAAGTTGTATTTGAATTCAGTACCTTGTATCTGGCGAACCAAGATGGGTGATGTATACCTGTTTTGGGGGCGTCACAGTTGGTATCAAAGCCTAGGGATATGATCCCTGGCTAAGATGTGAGAATAGAACTAGGAGGGGAGAGACGGAGAATTCCTTCGCTAGTATGACCTACCTAGTTTTTTTATTGGTATTTAATTGGTCGGTCAGAATATAGGGATAATATGTTACATGTCAATTAACCTTTTGTTTTGTGGCAGTATCTGAAAATGACATCCGAGAATGTTGAGAATAGCAATGGAGCACAGGCGACCGTTGATTCACCACATATCAATAATCAAGATAATATGCATCAGGAAGGCGACAATCCTCAAGAAAACAATAACACTGACCCAATGATGAATGATGGAATATTCAGAGGCTTTATGTAATTCATGCAACAACAGGCGAGAGCGGCTTCAGTCCAAAATGTAGGTGGAAACATCGGAAACTCTCGGACGGTCACCGCTAAAACAGCTTCAAGGAGCCGGGACCACTGTAATTTATTGGAGAGCCAAAACCACTTAAGGCAGAAGCATGGATAAAGTAGATCACCAAGATATTTGATGTCTTGGGATGCTCCGAGGAGCAAAAGGTTTCCTTTGCCGCCTTTATGTTGCGAGGAGAGGCAGATATGTGGGAATCGGTAAAGCGTACTCAACCTGCCGCACTGAAGATGTCTTGAGAAAAGTTCCAAGAACTATTCAACGACAAGTACTTTCCCGAAAGTATTCGTCATATAAAAGAGGTAGAATTCATCAAGTTAGAGCAAAATAATATGACCGTGCCGCAGTACGAAGCCAAGTTTGCTGAGTTGTCCCGATTTGCGTCCCACTTGGTGGATAATGAAGAGAGAAGACGCGGATGTTTTTAAGAGGTTTGAAGCCGGAGATACGTCAACATCTTATTTCTCATAAACCGTGTTTGTATTCAGATGTTGTATATAGGGCTTAGTTAGTGGAGTGCGATAACGAGTCAACGCAACCAAAAGAGAGCAGCCGACAAAATGATAATACCAGTGAGAGGAGTCATCGAAGCGGTGACAACAAGCGTGGAGGGAATCAACAGGCCAGAAATGGTAACCACTTCGGTGGTAATTAGGGCCAAAACAATAAGAATGGACATTTCAAGAAGAGGAGATTCAACAATGATGGAAGGACGTCAAAGACCAAAGACCCGTTGTTAAGGAAGGAGAATGACCACCTATCATATGCTTCAAATGCGGAGGGGAGGGACACATCAGCCCAAACTACGCGATGCCGTCCAAAGCATGTTATAATTGTGGAAGAGAAGGTCACTTAGCCCGATTTTGTCGTTCACCAAAGACAAGTTCAGCTAGGATGGAGGCACCAAAGGCCGTCCCAGAAAAGTCAAAGCCGGTAGTACAAGGGAGAGCATTTGTTGTGACCTCCCAGAAAGCAAGGAACCCGAATGAGGTCATCACGAGTAAGCTTATCATAAACTCTAGCGAAGTCTATACTTTATTTGATACTGGTTCTACCCATTCTTTTATTTCTCCTACTTGCGCTCAACGATTAAATTTGACTCCGGAGAAATTAGACTTTGACTTATCTATAGAAACTCCGTTGGGAGAAACCTTCATTACATCCACTGTTTATAAGTCTTGTTTGGTTCAAATTGGTACCCTCACATTACCTGTCAATCTTATTTCCTTAAAAATACTTACGTTTGACGTAATTCTTGGGATTGATTGCTTAACTATTCATCATGCAAAAATTGATTATTTTCGTAAGGTTGTTAGTTTTCATATTCCTAATCAACCTATTATGCGAATTCAAGCGACCAAACCATTAAAATCAATCACGGTCATTTCAAGCCATAAAGCTATTGGTTTATTGAAAAATGGATGTCAAGCTTTCTTATCTCATGTCACAGATTTAAACAAAAATACATTAGTGTTGAACAATATTTCTATTATTAATAAATTTCCTGACGTATTCCTTGAAGAACTTCCTGGCCTACCCTCAGAGCGTGAAATTAAATTTTGTATCGACCTTGAACTTGGTACAAAACCCATTTCCAAAGCCCCATATTGAATGGCTTCTATTGAACTTCAGGAGTTAAAGACCCAATTGCAGGAATGGTTAGACATTGGTTTCATTCGTCCTAGTACGTCTCCTTTGGGTGCACCTGTTCTATTCGTGAAGAAGAAAGATGGGAGTATGCGACTTTGTATTGATTATCGGGAGTTGAATAATGTCACCATAAAAAATAGGTACCCATTGCCACGTATTGATGACCTGTTTGACCAGTTGCAAGGAGCCAAATTTCTTTTCAAAGATTGATCTTCGTTCCGGATATCACCAATTAAAGATTAGAACCGATGACATTCCAAAGACGGCTTTCAGAACTTGGTACGGGCATTATGAATTCCTAGTCATGTCCTTTGGATTGACTAATGCTCCTGCTGCCTTCATTGATATGATTAACCGAGTATTCGAGGAATATTTGGATCACTTTGTGGTCGTCTTTATTGATGACATCCTTATTTATTCCAAAAGCCGTGAAGATCATGAGCAACACTTGAGGCTGACACTCCAAAAGCTTCGTGAATACAAGCTTTATGCCAAGTTGAAGAAATGCGAGTTACGGCTCGAGGAAGTAGCATTCCTTGGGCACGTAGTATCAAGTCATGGAATATCTGTTGACCCATAAAGATTGAAGCTATTCAAAGTCGGGAGCAACCTAAATCGTTGACCAAGTATCGTAGCTTTCTCTCATGAGACCCAGTTTTATGAATAAAGATTTAATTTTCTCGAATAAATTTTTTTAATATTATGGTGTTGATTTGATGTAATGTTATAGTTGTGGGTAATATTTACAAATTTTGCAAAGTAAGCAAGTGGTTATATAATATTCGATTGGTCGGGGATTATTCTTTTAGTCGGGGAATATCCGTACGACAGCACAATCATTGGTGGACCCTATAACGAAAGTATTGTCGTTATTTAGAAAATAACAAAATTATCTTTTTATAAAATAACGGCGTAAGTGTTACCGAAGATAATCTGTTGAAGCACCGGTGTTAAAAAATACGATGTCTGGCGTGGTTTGCATAGTTACACACGAGATTGATTATTGATGTTTACGTGATAAGTCACTCGGTTTTATTTTATTGGTATTATTAATGTAATAAAAAAGCAGAACAACTTTTTATATAAAATGTAATACTTTTATAAAGTTATTCTATAAATAGAATATATTATATTCTATTATGCATAGTGTTAAGATAGTGTTCGCATAATGTTTTACATAGTAAAATCTTTTATATAAAATAGAATACTTTTATAAAGTTATTCTATAAATAGAATATATTATATTCTATTATGCATAGTATTTCATAGTGTTTTGAATAGTAAAATCTTTTTATATTAAATAAAATACTTTTATAAAGTTATCTGCTTTTTATTAGACAATAATTAGAATATATTATATTTTATTATGCATAGTATTTGCATAGTGTCTCGCATAGTGTTTGCATAGTAAAATCATTTATAAAGTTATTCGTTTTATTAGAATATAAATAGAATATATTATATTTTATTTAAAAGATTTTGCTTTAAATATGGACCGTCAGATTAAAGTAAATCAATCTGGACCGTTCAATGAGCTAGTTACTATCACAATCCATTCTTACATAAATAGAAGCTCATTCATTCATTATTTCTTACTTAATTCAATTGAAACTACAGAGAGAGAAACTATAGAGAGAAAGAAGAAAAGTGTTCTGCTACTTCACTACTTCTATATCCAAAGATTTTCTTTCTAAGGTAGGGGATATTATTTGTTGTACTAAATAAGGGGTATTATTTCTTTCGTATTCATGAAGAGAACTTCATTATTCCATTCGTTATTATTATGTTGGAATAACTTTGTATATCTTCGAAATACCGCATACATGGTGAAATTCTTCTATTATTCCATTCTTTATTATTATGTTGGAATAACTTTGTTTATCTGAAGTACCACATACATGGTGAAATTCTTCTATTATTTCGCTTTTTATTATTCGGTCGGAATATCCTCGCTTGCGGTCACATTACGCTGACACAGTTCCATTATTTATTATTCATTTTTTATTATTACATTTGGAATATCCTCATCTGCAAGGCGTTCTGGCCGGACTCGGTTCCATTATTTATTATTCCATTCTTTATTATTCTGTCGAAATATCCTGTCTGTGAGTTTACGACGGACCTGGTTCCATTATTTATTATTCTGTCAAAATATCCTCGTCAATGCGTTTACGGGACTGGGTTCCATTATTTATTATTCGCTGGGAATATCCATGCATGCGATTTATCGCACGCATGGTGAATCATTCTGTTATTCCATTATTTATTATACTGTTGGAATAACCTGTCTATGTGGATTACCACATGCATGGTGAATGACCCTTTGTATTCATTCCTTATTAAATTATGGAAATGATCTGTATACGTGGAATTACCACATGGCGGGTGAAGATCCATTTGCAGTTTCATATATTCTATTATACTCAGTTGGTTAAAGTTTTGGCTTCTATACTCCATGAAATTAGTGGAATATCCTTGATATTTGCGCTTCATCCAGTATCTTTTCATGGAAATATTCTTCTGAGCATTCTTGAATTTTACTCTACAAAGCAGTATAATATTGATAATTTGGACGTTGTTGGTTCCTGGATAAATTAATTCTTGAACTTGTTTTATTGAATTATTATGTCATTGTAATCATCCTCATGTTTATATTATGTTGAAAGTCATCTGTGGCCTCTAGTGCATAAATGGACTTGGTATGATTATGACCAGGGTTTATTCGGTATAATCATGACCATAATGTTACAAATGATGTGGAAAAAGTCCTCATTGGCCCGTAGTGCATTGATGGACAGTTTTTGGTATGATTATGGCTATGGATTCTCTTCGGCCAAGGGAGCAAAGATGAATTGTTTTATGGCATGATCAGGACCGTTGATGAAAACACGATTATCTTTGGCCCGTAGTGCATGGATAATTCGTGGTTGTGATACTAAAAAATATCCTTGGCCTGTAGTGCATGGATGATTTGATGATGTGGATTATTTATTGAGCTGAGTCTCAGCGATAAAAGTGATGAAAAACCTTTTAAATCATAGAAGATAGTAGATTTTATTCTCTACTGACTCTTCTAATGGATTGCTTGTTCATTCAGCTGAGCTTAAACTTGATGTTTGTTATATTTTATAAGTTTAACAATCGTTGAAGGCTAATGATAATTTATTTTGCATTATCTTAGTCATAATATTTCTGACTGGGCTAGTTGAGCTCACCCTTTTTCTTTCATTGTTCTCTTGAAATGAGAACGTAGGCTGGGACTAGTCGGGAACAGCGGTGATGGTCCTAGATGGTGCATTAGTAGTCCTCACTATTCGCGTGAAATAGTGTAATAATAAATGTAATGAGGACTCCATTGAGTGTGGATATTGTCTAGATGACAATATTTGTATTGAAACTCACATCATATGTTTTGTCGTATTTTACACGACTGTTGTATAATTAGTTTATATTTGTATTCAGTACCATGTATTTGGCGACTCAGAATAGGTGATGTATTCCTATTTTGGGGGCGTCACATTCTCGGTTTAGCTGGTTATTATCGGAGATTTGTGGAAGGATTTTCTCGAATCGCTACTCCATTATCTCAGCTGACTCGAAAAGATACAAAGTTCGGTTGGAGCGAAGAATGTGAGAAGAATGTTCAAGAACACAAGAGGAGACTCATTTCAGCACCTGTTCTGACAATACCATCTGGCTCGGAGGGATTTGTCATCTACAGTGATGCTTCTGGCAAAGGGTTGGGATGTGTTCTCATGCAACATGGGAAAGTCATAGCCTATGCCTCAAGACAACTCAAAGAATATGAGAGGAATTATCCTACTCATGATCTAGAGTTAGCGCTGTTGGCTTGAACTATTGAAAGATTATGATCATACCATCCAATACCATCCTGGAAAAGCGAACGTGGTAGCTGACGCATTAAGTAGAAGATCATATGCAAGTACGAGTGCGATATTGTCAACGCAAAGGCCCATTTTGTGTGACTTATAAAGGATGGAGATAGAATTAAAGACTCCAGGGACCCATGTGATGATGGCGAATATACGAGTAGAACTAACTTTAATTGATAAAGTTAAAGCTGCTCAAGCTACAGACCTGGAGCTGATGCGTATGAGGAAGAAAGTGCAAGAAGGTGCTATCTTAGGGAAGCAAGAATCGATGAAGAAGGAATACTTCAAGTCAACTCCGGACTTTGTGTTCTAACGACCACGATTTAAAGTATAAAATCATGATGGAGCGCACGACACACCGTTTGCAATCCATATTGGGAGTACTAAAATGTATCATGATCTTCGTCATACATTTTGGTGGAGCAATATGAAGAAAGAGATAGCGCTGTTTATCCCAAGGTGTCTAACTTGTCAACTAGTTAAAGTGGAGCATCAAGTACCAAAAGGTCCATTGCAACCACTTGAAATTCCAGAATGGAAGTAGGAGCACATTACCATGGATTTCATTACCGGTCTTTCTAAGGTTTCTCAAGCCATAGATGCGATTTGGGTCATTGTTGATAGATTGACCTAGTCTGCTCATTTCTTATCGATACGAGAAACTTATACACTTGAACGTCTTGCTCGTATGTATATAAACGAGATTGTAAGATTGCATAGTATGCCAGTATCCATAGTTTCTGATCGAGACCCAAGATTCACTTCACGATTTTGGGTTAGTTTGCAAAAAGCTATGGGCACAGACTTATGATTTAGCTCGGCATATCATCCTCGAATTGCATGAGACGATCGGAGAGGACTATTCAAACTCTTGAAGATCTATTAAGACTCTGTGTCCTTGACTTCAAGGGAAGTTGGGACAAGTTCTTACCATTGGTGGAGTTTTCGTACAATAACAGTTATCAAACAAGTATTGGCATGGCTCCATTTGAGGCGTTGTATGGGAGAAAGTGTCGTTCTCCAGTATGCTGGGATGAGGTGGGTGAAGCAACGTTGTTGGGACCAGAGTTGGTATGTATGACTACATAAAAGATTCAAACGATCCGACAACGTATAAAAACTTCACAAGATTGACAAAAGAGTTATGCTGATCTTCATCAAAAGGACGTAAAATTCGATATTGGAGATCATGTGTTATTACGTGTTGCTCCATGGAAAGGAGTTACGAGATTTGGAAAGAGAGGAAAGCTCAATCCTCGATTCATTGGCCAATTTTTAATTCTCGATCGAGTAGGAACTGTGGCCTATAGACTCGCCTTACCACCAAGTATGTCTCGTGTTCATAATATTTTTCATATATCTATGTTACGTAAATATGTGAAAGACCCGAACCACATTATTGAGTTAGAACCACACGAGATAGAGTAAGATTTAACGTATGAAGAGTTACCTGTTAAAATCTTGGATAAGAAGGATCATGTTTTACGCTCCAAGGTTATACCTCAAGTCAAAGTTTTGTGGAGAAACCACGATGTGGAGAAAATGACTTGGGAGTTAGAATCTGAGATGAAGTCAAGGTATCCTCATCTCTTCGACATACCAGGTATGTACCCTAATTTCGAGGACGAAATTTCATAAGAAGGGGAGGTTGTAAGACTCCATCTTTTATGAATAAAGAATAATTTTCTCGAATTATATTTTGGAATATTATGGTGTTGATTTGATATAATGTTATAGTTGTGGGTAATATTTACAAATTTTGCAAAGTAAGGAAGTGGTTATATAATATTTGATTGGTAGGGAATATTCATTTTACGAGGAATATTAAATGACGGCAAGACAATCATTAGTGGACCCTACAACGGAAGTATTGTCGTAGTTAGAAAATGACAAAATTATCTTTCTATAAAAATAACTACGCGGGGTGTTACCGTTAAAAGCTGTTGAACTACCCAAAGAGTAAAAGTACAATAATACGCGTGGTTGCATAGTAGCACCAGGTAGCACACAGTATTGATTATTGATGCTTACGTGAGAAGTCACTCGCTTATACTCAATTATTGCTACAATGAGTTCTTTGCATCATATCTCTCATATTATTGATTAAATTATTGCTACAAAGATTATCTGCATAATTTGATATATTATTAAATCAATAATTGAGACAAAAGTTATTCATATTATTATTTGCAATATTGACAATGTCTAGAAGTTACATCGAGGAGAGGTTTGGTCACCTAATTGTGCGCCAATAAGGAGAAATCCTTATCGGAAAGCCCCCTCTTTCCTGGGAACAACCTTGTTGTTAAATATTGTGAATTTTAATATTAATGATGAATAAGTTCGTGTTGATTAAAGATGAATTTTATAGTTTCATTGTGTTGGACTTATTTGTGTTAGTATAATTGATGTCTGGAGGATATATTGTTCAATCGGGTATTCGGGACACTTTTCATGTCGGAGTACTATTCACGAGTTACTATTCATGAGTTACTATTCACGAGTTACTATTCACGAGTTACTATTCACGGGGTACTATTCACCCGTAAAATATATTTTTTTCATCCAAATCATTTTTGGGTACAATATTATTCCATGTGGAGATGTGCTAATTTTTCGAATAGTTGGTTGAAGATATAATAATAAGTCAATATGGATCATTTGGTGGAAAGTTATAATAGTAAATCAATATGGATCATTTGGTTTAAAGTTTTAATAGTAAATCAAGATGGACCGTTGCTTTAAGTTTTAATAGTAAACCAATATGGACCGCTTCGTTTAAAAGTAAATCAATTTGGACCGTTTCATGAATTAATTACTATTCAGGTCCATTTTCCTATAAATAAAGCTCATTCCTTCATTATTTATTACGAATTCAACGAAACTCTAGAGAGAAACTATAGAGATAAAAGAAAAAAATATTTTGGTACTTCACTTTTCCAATATCCAGCTTTCTTCAGGTAGGGAATATTATTTGTTGTACCCATAAGGGGTATTATTTCTTTTGTATTCATGAAGAGAACTTACATTATTCCATTATTTATTATTACATTGGAATATCACATCATGCATGCGTTTTACACCTGACACGGTTCCGATCTTTATTATTCTCGTTGGAATATCCTCTGCTCATGCATGCGTTTTACATGGGACTGGTTCCACTCTTTATTATTATGTTGAATATCACGTCTGCATGCGTTTTCACGCCGGGACCAGTTCCATTCTTTATTATTACATTGGAATATCCTCATCTGCATGCGTTTTCTGCCGAACTCCAGTTCCGTTATTTATTATTCTGTTTGAATAACTTTTGCTGTCTAAGTCTATCGCATGCATGGTGATTTCTTTTGTTATTCCATTCTTTATTATACTCAGTTGGTTAAAACTTTGATTTCTATACTCCATGAAATTAGTGGAATATCCTTGATATTTGCGCTTCATCCAGTATCTTTTCATGGAAATATTCTTCTGAGCATTCTTGAATTTTACTCTATAAAGCAGTATCATGTTGACAATTTGGACGTTATCACTTTCTAGATAAATTAATTCTTGAACTTATTTTATTGAATTCTTATATCATTGTCATCATCCTCATGTTTATATTTTGTTGAAAGTCATCTGTGGCCTGTAGTTCATAGATGGACTTAGTATGATTATGACCAGGGATTATTCGGCGTAATCATGACCGTAATGTTACAAATGATGCGGTACAAGTCCTTATTGGCCCGTAGTGCATTAATGGACAGTTGTTGGCATGATCATGACCATTAAAGAATACACGAATGTCCTTGGCCCGTAGTGCATGGATAGTTTGTGGTCGTAATACTAAAGAATATCCTTGGCCATAGTGAAGGGGTGATTCGGTGATGTGGATTATTTATTAAGCTGAGTCCCAGCGATAGAAGTGATGAAAAACCCTTTTAAATCATAGAAGATAGTAGATTTTATTCTCTACTTGACTCTTCTAATGGATTGCTTGTTCACTGCAGCTAAACTTGATATTTATTATATTTTATCGCTTTAACATTGTCAAGGCTAACGATAAATTATTTTGCATTATCTTAGTCATAATTTTTCTTCTTCGGGCTAGTTGAGCTCACCCTTTTGCTTTCATTGTTCTCTTCAGAAATGAGAACGTAGCGAGGACTAGACTAGTCGGGAAACAGAGTGATGGTCCTAGATGGTGCATTAGTAGTCCTCACTATTCTGTGAAATAGTGTAATAATAATTGTAATGAGGAATCCTTTTGAGTTTTTATACTCTCTAGTAGACAATATTTGTATTCAAACTCACAGGTTTTGTTTTGTCGTATTGTACACGACGGTTGTATAATTAAGTTGTATTTGAATTCAGTACCTTGTATCTGGCGAACCAAGATGGGTGATGTATACCTGTTTTGGGGGTGTCACAGTTGGTATCAAAGCCTAAGGATATGATCTCTGGCTAAGATGTGAGAATAGAACTAGGAGGGGAGAGACGTGGAATTCCTTCGCTAGTATGACCTACCTAGTTTTTTTTTTGGTATTTAATTGGTCGGTCAGAATATAGGGATAATATGTTACATGTCAATTAACCTTTTGTTTTGTGGCAGTATCTGAAAATGACATCCGAGAATGTTGAGAATAGCAATGGAGCACATGGCGACCGTTGATTCACCACATATCAATAATCAGGATAATATGCATCAGGAAGGCGACAATCCTCATGCAAACAACAACACTGACCAAATGATGAATGATGGAATGTTCGGAGGCTTTATGCAATTCATGCAACAATGAAAGAGAATGGCTCTGTCCAAAATATAGGTGGAAACATTGAAACTCTCGGACGGTCCACCGCTAAATGATTCAAGGAGCTGGGACCACCGGAGTTTATTGGAGAGCCAAAACCACTTAAGGCGGAAGCATGGATAAAGCAGATAACCAAGATATTTGATGTCTTGGGATGCTCTGAGGAGAAAAAGGTTTCCTTTGCCGCCTTTATGTTGCGAGGAGAGGCAGATTACTAGTGGGAATCGGTAAAGTGTACTCAACCTGCCGCACTAAAGATGTCTTGGGAAAGTTCCAAGAACTATTCAATGACAAGTACTTTCCCAAAAGTATTCGTCATATAAAAGAGGTAGAATTCATCAAGTTGGAGCAAAATAATATGACCGTGTCGCAGTACGAAGCCAAGTTTGCCGAGTTGTCCCGGTTTGCGTCCCACTTGGTGGATAATGAAGAGAGAATAACGCGGATGTTTTTAAGAGGTTTGAAGCCGGAGATACGTCACCTTCTTATTTTTCATAAACCGTGTTGTATTTAGATGTTGTAAATAGGGCTCAGTTAGTGGAGCGCGATAACGAGTCAAAACAACCAAAAGAGAGCAGCCGACAAAATGATAATACCAGTGAGAGGAGTCATCGAAGCGGTGACAACAAGCGTGGAGGGAATCAACAGGCCAGAAATGGTAACCACTTCGGTGGTAATCAGGGCCAAAACAATAAGAATGAACATTTCAAGAAGAGGAGATTCAACAATGATGGAAGGACGCCAAAGATCGCCATTTTAGTTGTTAAAGAAGGAGAATGACCACCTATCATATGCTTCAAATGCGGAGGGGAGGGACACATCAGCCCAAACTGCGCGATGCCGTCCAAAGCATGTTATAATTGTGGAAGAGAAGGTCACTTAGCCCGATTTTGTCGTTCACCAAAGACAAGTTCAACTAGGATGGAGGCACCAAAGGCCGTCCCAGAAAAGTCAAAGTCGGTAGTGCAAGGGAGAGCGTTTGTTGTGACCTCCCAGAAAGCAAGGAACCCGAATGAGGTCATCACGGGTAAGCTTATCATAAACTCTAGCGAAGTCTATACTTTATTTGATACTGGTTCTACCCATTCTTTTATTTCTCCTACTTGCGCTCAACGATTAAATTTTACTCCGGAGAAATTAGACTTTAACTTATCTATAGAAACTCCGTTGGGAGAAACCTTCATTACATCCACTGTTTATAAGTCTTGTTTGGTTCAAATTGGTTCCCTCACATTACTTGTCGATCTTATTTCTTTAAAAATACTTGCGTTTGACGTAATTCTAGGGATTGATTGCTTAACTATTCATCATGCAAAAATTTATTATTTTAGTAAGGTTGTTCGTTTTCATATTCCTAATCAACCTATTATGCGAATTCAAGCAACCAAACCATTAAAATCAATCATGGTCATTTCAAGCCATAAAGCTATTCGTTTATTGAAAAATGGATGTCAAGCTTTCTTAGCTCATGTCACATATTTAAACAAAAATACGTTAGTTTTGAACGATATTTCTATTGTTAATAAATTTCCTGACGTATTCCCTGAAGAACTTCTTGTCTTACCCCCAGAGTCTGAAATTAAATTTTGTATTGACCTTGAACCTGGTACAAAACCCATTTCCAAAGCCCCATATTGAATGGCTCCTATTGAACTTCGAGGAGTTAAAGACCCAATTCACGTGAATTGTTAGACATTGGTTTCATTAAATCCCCAAGTCGCCTCTCCTTGGGGTGCTCTGTTCTATTCGTGAAGAAGAAAGATGGGAGTATGCGACTTTGTATTGATTATCGGGAGTTGAATCATGTCACCATCAAAAATAGGTACCCATTGCCACGTATTGATGACCTGTTTGACCAGTTGCAAGGAGACAAATTCTTTTCAAAGATTGATCTTCATTCTAGATATCACCAATTGAAGATTAGAACCGATGACATTCCAAAGACGACTTTCAGAACTCGGTACGGGCATTATAAATTCCTAGTCATGTCCTTTGGATTGACTAATGCTCCTGCTGCCTTCTTGGATATGATGAACCGAGTATTCGAGGAATATTTGGATCACTTTGTGGTCGTCTTTATTGATGACATCCTTATTTATTCCAAAAGCCATGAAGATCATGAGCAACACTTAAGGCTGACACTCCAAAAGCTTTGTGAATACAAGCTTTATGCCAAGTTGAAGAAAAGCGAGTTCTGGCTTGAGGAAGTAGCATTCCTTGGGCACATAGTATCAAGTCATGGAATATCTGTTAACCCGGCACAGATTGAAGTTATTCAAAGCTGGGAGCAACCTAAATCAGTGACCGAAGTACGTAGATTTCTCGGTTTAGCTGGTTATTATCGGAGATTCGTGGAAAGATTTTCTCGAATCGCTACTCCATTAATTCAGTTGACTCGGAAAGATACAAAGTTCGTTTGGAGCGAAGAATGTAAGAAGAGTTTTCAAGAACTCAAGAGGAAACTCATTTCAGCACCTGTTTTGACAATACCATCTGGCTCGGAAGGATTTGTCATCTACAGTGATGCTTCGGGCAAAGGGTTGGGATGTGTTCTCATGCAACATGGGAAAGTCATAGCCTATGCCTCAAGATAACTCAAAGAATATGAGAGAAATTATCCTACTCATGATCTAGAGTTAGCAGCTATTGTCTTCGCACTTAAAATTTGGAGGCATTACTTGTATGGGGAGAAAGTGGAGATCTTTACGGATCTTAAAAGCCTCAATTATTTATTCACTCAAAAGGAACTCAACATGCGACAACGACGTTGGCTTGAACTGTTGAAAGATTATGATCATACCATCCAATACCATCCTGGAAAAGCGAACGTGGTAGCTGACGCATTAAGTAGAAGATCATATGCAAATACGAGTGTGATATTGTCAACGCAAAGGCCCATTTTGTGTGACTTACAAAGGATGGAGATAGAATTAAAGACTCCAAGGACCTATGTGATGATGGCGAATATACGAGTAGAACCAACTTTAATTGATAAAGTTAAAGCTGCTCAACCTACAGACCTGGAGCTGATGCGTATGAGGAAAAAAGTGCAAGAAGGTGCTATCTTGGGAAGCAAGAATCGATGAAGAAGGAATACTTGAGTCAACTCTAGACTTTGTGTTCCTAACGACCACGATTTAAAGTATAAAACCATGATAGAGTCGCACAACACACCGTTTGAAATCCATCCTGGGAGTACCAAAATTTATCATAATCTTCGTCATACATTTTGGTGGAGTAATATGAAGAAAGAGATAGCGCTGTTTATCTCAAGGTGTCTATCTTGTCAACGAGTTAAAGCGGAGCATCAAGTACCAAAATGTAAGACCCCGATTTTTTTTTTTTATAAATAAAATGGAATTTCCTTTATTTATTATTTTGAAATTGTAAGGGTTGATTTGATTAATGCGGTTAGTTATGGGTAAAATGCGCAACTTTTACAAAATAAGCAAGTGGTTATAAAATATTCATTGTCGGGGAATATTTGTTTGGTCGTGGAATATTCAATCGCTTCGGGGAATATTCGTGCGATACAAGCGTTGACCCATGTATGTGTGGGCCCCATAACGGAAAGCGATTGGAGGAAGAAAACGACAAATATAAGTTGTTTAAAAATAACGACGTAGTTATTACTGCTTTACAACGTTGGAATACCCGGTGGTTAAAATACGATGAATATGCGTGGTTGCACGCAGAAGCACACCCAGATATTGCATGATTGTTGAATTATTGATCCTTACGTAAGAAGGCACTACTCAATAATTGTTACAGTAATTCTTTTCCGAATATTATATTGATTCAATAATTCTTTGCGTTGATATTTGGTATCACCGTTGTTTCAATAATTGTCATTACACAAGATTTTCCATTATCAAATCAATAATTCATATTATTTGAATAATATTATCGATAACATTATTGGCAATGTCTAGAAAGTTACATCTAAGGAGAGGTTTGGTCACCTAATTGCAAGGCGCCAAGAAGGAGAAATCCTTATTGGAAAGCCCCTCTTTCTGAGGAACGACTGTTTGTCGATCTTGTGATTCTCGTAATATTATTTTAAAATAATTAATTATTGATTATTATGATAAAAAATATTTATTTTATGTGGATATAGATGGAGAAAATTTTAATGTGACAATTGTTGAAAATTAATATTTTATCTTTTTCGATAAAATAATTCATTTAAATATATTATTTTAATAATATATTAATTGGTGATATTTTTATAATGAATGTGGGATATATGAGTATATGAGGAGGTAGAGTATTTTGTGGCATTAAATGTTTAACAAATGTTTTGTGTGTTTGCGGACACAATTCTTGACCAAAAAATTGATTATAGTACTGTAAAATCGCTCATTTATGGATTTCTGATAATTTACATTCGTAATTTGGAAAATCTTCCTTACAGTAAAGTTGTAGAGAATTGAATTTCCTATAAAAATATCGAGATTCAATTTTCCTACGACAAAAGGCCTATTTATCATGAATTATTGAAGTTCCGAGTTCAAATAATTGATTTTTGGAAGTTTTAATTATTTTATATAAGAAAAACGTTTTTGTGGTTGTTGGCACATGGGTGGTGATGTTTTTGACCAAAGAAGGCATGCTAGAGTTTTCAAAACATGTGGGTAGGAATTTTGAATAAATAATAATATATTTTATTAATTTAGTCTCCTTTCATGTTCTAACATTTTCCTATAAATAGAGGGCTAAGTTAGAATTGAAAATCACACCGAAACTAAGTTTTCTCTTTTCTCTCTCTCTATTATCGAGCGTATTCTTGTGAGTATACTTTGAGTGTTGCTATACTCTGATGCGAGTTTACATCACAAGACTATATCCGAAATTCAAATGTAAACGGTTATTTTGAGGTAAGGATGTTATTTCTTTCATGAATGATATTATTTTCTTCAATATCATTATGACAAAATATTGGTTGAACTTTTTATCAAATTTGGAACTTTTTCATGCTCGGGTTACTATTCATGAGTTACTATTCACGAGTTCTATTCACGAGTACTATTCACGAAGCGTGAAGATGTTTTTTGTGAAATTTCTATCTTTTTGTGTCTGGTTACTTATTCACGTTATCGGCACTATTCACGATATCTGACACTATTCACGAATACGACACTTATTCACCGAAAAATAAAAATTTTCTTTTTGTCCAAGATGTTTATTTTGGCTACTATCTTTGATTGTATCCATGTTTTGATCGCTATTTTTGAGTTTTGCTTCAAAATCGTTTATTATGAAGTATTATCGATCTTAGATAAACTGTTGTACGAATCCCTAATATTTGTCCTTCTATCTCACTGGATTCGTTCTTAAAAATATTTTTCATCATCCTCGGTCCTTAATGGTGATACTTGATGAATATCTTTGGCTTGTAGTGCAAATTTGAACGATTAACTGATGAATATCTTTGGCCTGTAGTGCAAAGATGAACAGGTGTTGAGATGAACATGACCAACTGGTGATTTAAATGAATATCTTTGGCATGTAGTGCAAAGATGAATATTGATTGTTGTTACAGGGATAGAATATTGATGATGGACTTTTAAATCTTAGAAGACAGTAGAATTCATTCTCTACGTGACTCTTCTAATGGATTCTTTATTTCACGCATTTGTTGATCTAAAACTTGTTGTCTATTGTATTCTATTAGATTTTTCCTGTTGAAGACTAACGATAATTTGTTGTATATTATCTTAGTCATAATATTCTTTACTGGGCTAGTTGAGCTCACCCTTTTCCTTGTTGTTCCATTTTTCTTCTCAGGAGGTGAGAACATAGCAGGATCGAGTCGGGGTATGGAGTGAAAGTTCTAGAGAGAGTTGTTTAGTAGTCCTCACCATTTTTGTAAAATAATGTATCAATAAATGTGATGAGGATTTATTTGAGTATAGATATTGTCTAGAAGATAATATTTGTATTCAAACTCACGGTTTCTTGTTGTAATAATAAAGTTGTAGTAATTTACGTACCATGTATTTGGCGACTCGAAATGGGTTGGGTGGAATGGACCTATTTTCTAAGCGTCACGGTTGGTATCGAGCTTAGGGATATGATCTCCATGGAGATCGGGAATAGAACTAGGAGGGAGAGAGAGTAAATCCTTCGCTAGTGTGTCCTACCTAAGCTTATTTGTTGGTCGGTCATAATATAGGATATTATGTGATATGTTAATTTGTTTAATTAACCCTTGTTTTATGGCGATGATTTAAGAATGGTCACGAGAAGCGTTAACAATGGAGTATATGAGACCGTGTGGAACAACCTTTAGTCGCAAACCGGGAGAACGTGCACAGAAGGCAATATTCCTCCCGTAAACAACACTACCGAGCAAACGATGAACGATGGAATGTTTAGGAGCTTTTTGCGGTTCATGCAAAAATCGCATTTAGGGAGACTCGTGTACAAAATACGGGTGGAAATGATGGCAACGCTGCGGCCATCACACCCAAGCAAGCTTCAAGGAGTTGGGACCACCAGATTTCCATGGAAAGCCGGATCCGATCAAGGCGTAAACGTGGGTCAAGTAAATTACCAAGATATTCGATGTCTTGGGGTGCACGAGAGAATGAAGGTTCCATTCGCCACCTTTATGTTTCGTGGTGAAGCGATTCTTCGTGGAAATCATGAAGCGTACCAACCAGATGCACTTAACATGTCTTGGGAAAGATTTGAAGAATCGTTCAATGACAAGTACTTTCCGAAAGTATTCGCTATATGAAGGAGGTAGAGTTTATTAGACTCGAATGAACAACATGGCGGTTGTCTCAATGACGAGGCAAGGTTCGCAGAATTATCGTGTTTGCACCTCATTTGGTGGAGAATGAGGAACGAATGACGCGTATGTTTACGAGAGGTCTAAAACCCGAGATTCACAATACCTTATCTCTCATAAGTTTTCTCTGTATTCGGATGTTGTCAATGGGGCTCGATTATTAGAAGCGAGATAGTGAGTATACTCAACCGAGGGACCACAACCGGTAGTAGTCATCGAACGATGATAACCAAATGAGGAGGAAAGAATATGGACAAAGGCGGTAACCACTCGGTGGTAATCGTGGACATGATAATAGGAAAGGTGACTCAAGTGAAAATTTCGAAAGAGAAGATTCAACAATGACGGAAGACATCAACAAAGCGACACCAAAGACCAACAACAAATGCTAGGGGAGGAGAACGACCGCCAGCTAGATGTTACAAATGCGGGAAGGAGGGACATTTCAAATTGGCTCGTCCACAACAATCCAAGGTATGTTACAACCTGTGGGAAAGGAAGGCCACATCACTCGAGATTGTACTATAACGAAACCAAGTTCAGCGGGAGTGGTGATTCCAAGGGCTGTCCCGGATAAGTCGAAATCAGCGGTTCCTGGAAGAGCGTTTGTCATGACCGGTCAAAATGCGAGGAACCCGAACGAAGTTAGCACGGGTTAGTTAATTATAAATTCTTGCGAAGTTTATACCTTACGAGATACCGGTTCTACCCATTCTTTTATCTCTCTTGCTTGCGCTCAACGTTTGAACTTGACTACAGAGAAATTAGACTTTGACCTATTATTGGAGACTTCGTTAGGAGAAACTTTCATTACATCCGTTATTTATAAATCTTGCTTGATTCAAGTTGGCACTATCACATTACCTGTTGATCTTATCTCTTTAAAGATACTTGCTTTTGATGTGATTTTAGGGATTGATTGGTTAACTACTCATCATGCCAAATTGATTGCTTTTGTAAGGTTGTTAGTTTTCATATTCCTAAGCAAACCAACATTATTCAATTTAAGCAACCAAACCATTGAAGTCAAACACTCGCCATATCAAACCACAAAGCTATTTGTTTATTGAAAAACGAATGTCGAGCTTTCTTAGCCATGTTATGGACTTGAACAATAATCGTCGATTTGAATGATATTTTTGTTGTTAGTGAATTTCTGAGGAATTTCTTGGCTACTCCCAAAGTGTGATATTGAATTTTGTATCGACTTTGAACCCTAAGACAAAACCCATTTCTAAAATCTCATATCGAATGGCTCCTATTGAACTTCAGGAGTTAAAAACCCAACTATAGAAGTTGATACTCAAGCCTCTATCTTATGACTTCCTTTGTGGAATACACCGAAGCCAGACTCTCCGTAGGGGACGCCATATTCGTGTAGTAGTAAACTGATAGGTGTCATTGTGACGTGCTATCCAAGATTGGGATATGAGTTACAGTTGAGAGCAACCTAAGTCAGTAATCGAAATACGTAGCTTTCTAGGCTTAGTTGGTTATTATCGGAGATTCGTGGAAAGATTTTCTCAAATCGCTAGTCCATTAACTTAGCTGACTCGTAGAGATACAAAATTCGAATGGAGCACGAAATGTGGGAAGAGCTTCGAAGAACTTAAGAAGAGACTCATTTAAAGCACATGTTCGACCATACCATCCTGGAAAAGCGAACGTGGTAGCTGACGTGTTGAGTAAAAGATCGTATACGAGTACGAGTACGATATTGTCAAAGACTCATCTCGTATAACTTACAAATGATGAAGATAGAGTTAAAGACTCTAAGTACCCACGTGATGATATACGAGTATAATCGACTTTTATCGATAAAGTTAAAATCGCTCAGGCTACACACCGGAGCTGATGAATATGAAGAAGGAGGTGCAAGAAGTTGTTATTCCAAAAGCGAGAATTGGCGATGTGAGGAAAGCTCAAACCTTCGATTTATTAGTTTATTTGAAATCCTCGATCGAGTAGGAACTGTGGCCTATAGACTCGCTTTACTACCAAGTATGTCGCGTGTTTATAACATTTTTTACGTACCGATGTTACGTAAATATGTGGACGACCCGAATAACATCATTGAGTTAGAACCAGACGAGATAGCTGAAGACTTAACGTACGAAGAGGTACCTGTCAAGATATTAGATATGAAGGAGCATGTCCTATGTACCGAGGTTATACCACAAGTTAAAGTTTTGTGGAGAAACCATGCTATTGAAGAAATGACCTGGGAGTTGGAAATAGAAATGAAAGCGAGGTATCCTCAACTTTTCGAAACACCAGGTACGTACGTCAATTTCGAGGACGAAATTTCATAAGGAGGGGAGGTTGTAAGACCCCGATTTTTTTTTTTTTTACAAATAAAATGGAATTTCCTTTATTTATTATTTTGAAATAGTAAGGGTTGATTTGATTAATGCGGTTAGTTATGGGTAAAATGCGCAACTTTTACAAAATAAGCAAGTGGTTATAAAATATTCATTGTTGTCGGGGAATATTTGTTTGGTCGTGGAATATTCGCATCTTTGTCGGGGAATATTAAATGCACGACTACTTGCCGATAATGTGGAGCCCCATAATGGAAAGCGATTGGAGGAAGAAAACGACAAATATAAGTTGTTTAAAAATAATGGCGTAGTTATTACTGGCTTTAATCGTTGGAATACCCTGGTTTAAAATACGATAATATGCGTGGTTTGCACAAAGAGCTTTGCGGTATTGCAGATATTGTTGAATTATTGATCCTTACGTAAGAAGGCACTACTCAATAATTGTTACGATGAGTTATTGCTCAATATTATATTGATTCAATAATTGCCGCGTTGATATTTGGTATCACCGTTGTTTCAATAATTGTCATTACACAAAGATTTTCCATTATCAAATCAATAATTCATATTATTTGAATAATATTATCGATATAACATTATTGGCAATGTCTAGAAAGTTTTGTCTAAGGAGAGGTTTGGTCACCTAATTGCGGCCAAGAAGGAGAAATCCTTATTGAAAGCCCCTCTTTCACAGGAACAACATTGGTTATCGATCTTGTGATTACGTAATATTATTTTTAAAATAATTAATTATTGATTATTATGATAAAGAAAATATTTATTTTATGTGGATATAGATGGAGAAAATTTTTAATGTGACAATTGTTGAAAATTAATATTTTATCTTTTTCTGATAAAATAATTCATTTAAATATATTATTTTAATAATATATTAACGATGATATTTTTATAATGAATGTGGGATATATGAGTATATGAGGAGGTAGAGTATTTTGTGGCATTAAATGTTTAACAAATGTTTTGTGTGTCAGTGGACACAATTCTTGACCAAAAAATTGATTATAGACTGTAAAATCGCTCATTTATGGATTTCAGATAATTTCTGTTTGTAATTTGGAAAATCTTCCTTCTGTAAAGTTGTAGAGAATTGAATTTCCTATATATAAATCACAAGATTCGAATTTTCTGACAAAAGGGCTATTTATCATGAATTATTGAAGTTCCGGAGTTCCGAAATAATTGATTTTTGGAAGTTTTAATTATTTTATATAAGAAAAACGTTTTTGTGATTGTTGGCACATGGGTGGCTGATGTTTTTGACCAAAGAAGGCATGCTAGAGTTTTCAAAACATGTGGGTAGGAATTTTGAATAAATAATAATATATTTTATTAATTTAGTCTCCTTTGATGCTCTAACATTTTCCTATAAATATAGAGGGCTAAGTTAGAATTGAAAATCACACGAAACTAAGTTTTCTCTCTTTCTCTCTCTTATCGAGCGTATTCTTGTGAGTATACTTTGAGTGTTGCTATATCTGGTGCGAGTTTCACAAGACTATATCTAAAATTCACTCAAGTACGATTATTTTGAGGTAAGGGATGTTATTTCTTTCATAAATGATATTATTTTCTTCAATATCATTATGCCAAAATATTGGTTGAACATTTTATCAAATTTAGAACTTTTTCATGTCGGGGTTACTATTCATGAGTTACTATTCACGAGTTACTATTCATGAGTTACTATTCACGAGTTACTATTCACGAGTACTATTCACGAAGCATGAAGATGTTTTTTTGTGAAATTTCTATCTTTTTGTGTCGGGGTTACTATTCACGTATACGGCACTATTCACGTATACGGCACTTTTCACGAATACGACACTATTCACCGAAAAATAAAAATTTTTCTTTTTGTCCAAGATGTTTATTTTGGCTACTATCTTTGATTGTATCCATGTTTTGATCGTTATTTTTGAGTTCTGCTTCAAAATCATTTATTATGAAGTATTATCGATCTTGGATAAACTGTTGTACGAATCCCTAATATTTGTCCTTCTATCTCACTGGATTCGTTCTTAAAAATATTTTTCATCATCCTTGGTCCTTAATGGTGATACTTGATGAATATCTTTGGCCTGTAGTGCAAAGATGAACGATTAACTGATGAATATCTTTGGCCTATAGTGCAAAGATGAACAGGTGTTGAGATGAATATGACCAACTGGTGATTTAAATGAATATCTTTGGCCTGTAGTGCAAAGATGAATATTGATTGTTGTTACAGGGATAGAATATTGATGATGGACTTTTAAATCTTAGAAGACAGTAGAATTCATTCTCTACGTGACTCTTCTAATGGATTGCTATTTCCGCTGCATTTGTTGATCTAAAACTTGTTGTCTATTGTATTCTATTAGATTTTTCCCTGTTGAAGACTAACGATAATTTGTTGTATATTATCTTAGTCATAATATTCTTTACTGGGCTAGTTGAGCTCACCCTTTTCCTTGTTGTTCCATTTTTCTTCTCAGGAGGTGAGAACATAGCAGGATCGAGTCGGGGTATGGAGAAGAAGGTTCTATAGAGAGTTGTTAAGTAGTCCTCACCATTTTGTAAAATAATGTATCAATAAATGTGATGAGGATTTATTTGAGTATAAATATTGTCTAGAAGATAATATTTGTATTCAAACTCACAGTTTTACTGTTGTAATAATAAAGTTGTAGTAATTTATGTACCATGTATTTGGCGACTCAGAATGGGTTGGGTGGAATGGACCTATTTTCTAAGGCGTCACAGCGGTTGGTATCGAGCTTAGGGATATGATCTCAGCGGAGATCGGGAATAGAACTAGGAGGGGAGAGACGAGTAAATCCTTCGCTAGTGTGTCCTACCTAAGCTTATTTGTTGGTCGGTCATAATATAGGATATTATGTGATATGTTAATTTGTTTAATTAACCCTTGTTTTATGGCAGTATTTAAGAATGGCTGCTGAGAACGTTAACAATGGAGTTTATGAGACTGTGGAACAACCTTTAGTCGCAAACCGGGAGAACGTGCAACAGGAAGGCAATATTCCTCCTGTAAACAACACTACCGAGCAAACGATGAACGATGGAATGTTTAGGAGCTTTTTGCAGTTCATGCAAAATCAGACGAGGGAGACTCGTGTACAAAATACGGGTGGAAATGATGGCAACGCTACCATGATCATGTCACAAATGAGCGCTTTAAGGAGTTGGGACCACCAGATTTCCATGGAAAGCCGGATCCGATCAAGGCAGAAATGTGGGTCAAGCAAGTATTGGCATGGCTCCATTTGAGGCGTTGTATGGGAGAAAGTGTCGTTCTCCAGTATGCTGGGATGAGGTGGGTGAAGCAACGTTGTTGGGACCAGAGTTGGTATGTATGACTATAGAAAAGATTCAAACGATCCAACAACGTATAAAAACTTCACAAGATCGACAAAAGAGTTATGTTGATCTTCATCGAAAGGACGTAAAATTCGATATTGGAGATCATGCGTTGTTACGTGTTGCTCCATGGAAAGGTGTTACGAGATTTGGAAAGAGAGGAAAGCCCAATTCTTGATTCATTGGCCCATTTTTAATTATCGATCGAGTAGGAACTGTGGCCTATAGACTCGCCTTACCGCCAAGTATGTCTTGTGTTCATAATGTTTTTCACATATCTATGTTACATAAATATGTGAAAGACCCGAACCACATTATTGAGTTAGAACCAGACGAGATAGAGAAATATTTAATGTATGAAGAGTTACCTGTTAAAATCTTGGATAAGAAGGATCGTGTTTTACGCTCCAAGGTTATACCTCAAGTCAAAGTTTTGTGGAGAAACCACGATGTGGAGGAAATGACTTGGGAGTTAGAATCTGAGATGAAGTCAAGGTATCCTCATCTCTTCGACATACCAGGTATGTACCCTAATTTCGAGGATGAAATTTCATAAGAAGGGGAGGTTGTAAGACCCCAACTTTTATGAATAAAGAATAATTTTCTCGAATTATATTTTTGAATATTATGGTGTTGATTTGATATAATGTTATAGTTGTGGGTAATATTTACAAATTTTGCAAAGTAAGCAAGTGGTTATATAATATTCGATTGGTGGGGAATATTCGCTTTTTGTGAATATTCGATTACTAAGACAATCATTGGTGGACTCCTAACGGAGTATTGTCGTAGTTAAAAATGACAAAATTATCTTTCTATAAAAATAACTACGAGGTGTTACCGTTAAAACTGCATTGAACTACCCTAGTAGTAAAAGTAAATGCGAATAATATGCGTGGTTGCATAATAGCACTTTGCGGTATTGATTATTGATGCTTACGTGAGAAGTCACTCGCTTATACTCAATTATTGCTTCTGATGAGTTTTGCATCATATTTCTCATATTATTGATTAAATTATTGCTATAGTATCATCTGCATAATTTGATATATTATTAAATCAATAATGGCAAAGTTAGTCATATTATTATTTGCAATATTGACAATGTCTAGAAGTTCTGTCAAGGAGAGGTTTGGTCACCTAATTACGCGCCAATAAGAAGAAATCCTTATCGAAAAGTCCCCTCTTTCCTGGGAACGACCTGGTTGTTAAATATTGTGAATTATAATATTAATGATGAATAAGTTCGTGGTGATTAAAGATGAATTTTATAGTTCCATTGTGTTGAACTTATTTGTGTTAGTATAATTAATGTCTGGAGGATATATTGTTCAATCGGGTATTCGGGACACTTTTCGTGTCGGAGTACTATTCACGAGTTACTATTCATGAGTTACTATTCACGAGTTACTATTTATGAGTTACTATTCACGAGTTACTATTCATGGGGTACTATTCACTCGTAAGATATATTTCTTTTCGGTCCAAATCATTTTTGGATACAATATTATTCCACGAGGAGATGTGCTAATTTTCCAGACCGTTGGTTGAAGATATAATAGTAAGTCAATATGGACCGCTGGTGGAAAGTTATAATAGTAAATCAATATGGATCGCTGGTTTAAAGTGTTAATAGTAAATCAGTATGGACCGTTGCTTTAAGTTTTAATAGTAAACCAATATGGACCGTCCGTTTAAAAGTAAATCAATCTAGACCGTTCATGAATTAGTTACTATTCAGTCCATTTTCCTATAAATAGAAGCTCATTCCTTCATATTTCTTACGAATTCACTAAAACTCTAGAGAGAGAAACTATATAGAGAAAGAAGAAAAATATTTTGTTACTTCACTTTTCCAATATCCAGTTTCTTCTAAGGTAGGGAATATTATTTGTTGTACCCGTAAGGGGTATTATTTCTTTTGTATTCATGAAGAGAACTTCTGTTATTCCATTATTTATTATTCTGTTGGAATATCATGTATGTGCATTTTACGCCGGACCTAGTTCCAGTCTTTATTATTCTGTTGGAATATCCTATCTGTATGCGTTTACGTGGGACACAGTTCCACTTTTTTATTATTACATTGGAATATCCATGCATGCGCTTTTACGTGGACCGGTTCCATTCTTTATTATTCATTGGAATATCTCTTCTGCATGCGTTTTCGCGTCGGACTGGTTCCGTTATTTATTATTCTATTGGAATATCCTGCCTGTGCGGTCTATCGCATGCATGGTGATTTCTTTTGTTATTCCATTCTTTATTATACTCAGTTGGTTAAAACTTTGACTTCTAAACTCCATGAAATTAGTGGAATATCCTTGATATTTGCGCTTCATCCAGTATCTTTTCATGGAAATATTCTTCTGAGCATTCTTGAATTTTACTCTTCAAAGAAGTATCATGTTGACAATTTGGACGTTATCAGTTCCTAGATAAATTAATTCTTGAACTTGTTTTATTGAATTCTTATATCATTGTCATCATCCTCATGTTTTTATTTTGTTGAAAGTCATCTGTGGCCTGTAGTGCATAGATGGACTTGGTATGATTATAACCAGTGATTATTCGGTGTAATCATGACCGTAATGTTACAAATGAATTGGTACAAGTCCTCATTGGCCCGTAGTGCATTGATGGACAGTTGTTGGCATGATCATGACCATTAAAGAATACACGAATGTCCTTGGCCCGTAGTGCATGGATAATTTGTGGTCGTGATACTAAAGAATATCCTTGGCCGTAGTGCAGGGGTGATTCGATGATGTGGATTATTTGTTAAGCTGAGTCACAGCGATAAAAGTGATGAAAAACTCTTTTAAATCATAGAAGATAGTAGATTTTATTATCTACTTGTCTCTTCTAATGGATTGCTTGTTCCGCTGCAGTTAAACTTGATATTTATTATATTTTATCAGTTTAACATTGTTGGAGGCTAATGATAAATTATTCTGCATTATCTTAGTCATAATATATTTCTTACTGGGCTAGTTGAGCTCACCCTTTTGCTTTCATTGTTCTCTTCAGAAAATGAGAACGTAGCAGGGACTAGTCGGGGAACAGAGTGATGGTCCTAGATGGTGCATTAGTAGTCCTCACTATTCTGTGAAATAGTGTAATAATAATTGTAATGAGGACTCCTTTTGAGTTTTTATACTCTCTAGTAGACAATATTTGTATTCAAACTCATAGGTTATGTTTTGTCGTATTGTACACGCCGGTTGTATAATTAAGTTGTATATGAATTTAGTACCTTGTATCTGGCGAACCAAGATGGGTGATGTATACCTGTTTTGGGGGCGTCACATATTGTATAATTCCATTGTGTCATATTAAAATATCAAATATCAATTATACATTTTTGTAAAATTATTTAGTCTTATTTTTTATATTGTGTATAATTAATAAAAAATTGTACTCTTTTTTGTTTTCTTTTAAAAATCTCATTTCTTTTTTACAAATTACAATTTACTTGATTTCTGTATTTTTTTTCCCCAACATTTAGTAACAATAAATATTTTATTCAACTTAGCATCCCTTAAATTAATTTCCTCTCTAAAATTATGTTATATTTAATTTTAAAATTTTTATTCAGTTTCTTTCTTTGATTTATATACACATTTTATCTCTAACATTTATTTCCTATCGTGTCACTTTCTTTTACTATTTACTTATTATTTCTATTTTAAAAAATTTATTCATTGTCTCACTCTAAATTTTCTTTTTCTTTATACAAATTTTAGGGAGAGAGAGTATATAAATAAATTTAGATTTTTCCCCTTCCCTAATGCTTGATGGAGTAATTTAGTATCTCCGTTCCAAATTAATAGAGAATCAGTTTTGATATTAAGTTGAGGTATTTTCAGGTTTAAAATTGATATGAATACATTTTAATTGATATGAATAAATTAAGAAAAGAAATGATGATGTGTATCCTTAAGTCTATTTGTTGCTAAAGTTGGTTCTACTTTTGCTCGTTGCTACTACAACTGTTGAAAGGATATTTTTAGTCATGAATATCATGAACAATGAACTTCGTAACCAAATGGGAGATGAATGAATGACTATTTATTAATTTACATTGAGCGTGATATTTTTACAACTATTAAAAATGAGGTTATCATGCAACAATTTTAAATAATGAAACCTCAAAAAATGTTATTGTAAATAATATTTGAAAATTATTTAGTTGTGTTTCATGTTATTAAATTTTTATTCTCAAGGGTTTTTTTTTTCGATTTTGACCCCACTAAATTATAAGGCTGGATCCGCCCCTGCTTTCGCCTGCGGTCTATGGTGTTTCGAGTGAGAGTTCCGGGTTTACGGCGGATCCCAAGTTCTCCCTTAAACCATTGAGACAAGTTGTGGGGTTATTTATCTACATATATATAAAATTATATTAGGTTAAAGTTTCACAGTGATTAAGCTAGACTTGAAAACTCAATATTTATATATATACACACACACACACTTGAGAGACCTCTCCATTTAGTACCAATTGATTTTAAGTTGGATATTTCTTTATGGTATCAGAGCTAAGGTCATTATATATTCTTATTATTTCTATCCCTCACAAATTTTCTTCATATATTTCACAATGTTAGACCTGAAAACTCACTATATATATTTGAGAGATCTCTCCACGTAGTACCAGTTGGTTTAAGTTCGATTTTTATTCAAGTTCAATCACTAAGTATGATAGAACCTTCACTCATTACCTTTTGGATGAGCTTATATATAGTGGATTAAGATAACCTGAGAAGATATTATTGTGCTAGTGGTTTAAGACATCGTTTGGATGGATTTTCATTTGATTTGGACTCAAAATTTGATTTAGACTTGAGATTTGGTCTTTTGGGTGAGTTTGTAGTGAGTTAAGATGATCTGAGAAGATACTATTGTGCTAGTGGTTTAAGACATTGTTTGGATGAATTTCATTTGATTTAGACTCGGGATTTGATTCAAAATTTGTTCAGACTTGAGATTTGGTCTGGTTGTTAAATATGATATCAGAGACAACTCTCTCGAAGATTCGGGTTGGGTTCAATCGAGTAGTTGGAGGTGAGGATATGGAGCTGATGATATATTATCCCACAATAGAGAGGTCTAAAGGTGGGAACACGAAACTAATCAGTATTATCACACTATGGTTAGAGAGACAAAAATTTGTGAACTTTGTGTGATCTATTCTGACGAGGAAATCAAAAATTTAAGTGTATGAGTTTGTAATATTTTAATCTCATATCGATTGTAAGACCCTAAATTTTTAATAAAGAGAATTTAATTTTTTTGTAATTATTATTTTTAATAGTAAGGTGTTAAATTGATAAAATGATAAGTTAATGGTAATATTTGCTATTATAAAAAGTATGTTGGGGAATTTTGTTCTGTCGGAGAATATTCATTTTTTCGGGAATATTAGGTAAAAGTACAAAGACGCCGAAATAACCAATCATTAGTGGGTCCCACAAGAAGATATTTTCAGATGCATAAAATGACATAAATAACCTTTTTAATAAAAAAATTGTTAACGATACTATCATTTTTAATTGTTTAAATATTCGATGATAAAAGTACAATAGCACACAATATTCTACAATGACACACGACATTCCACAGTATCACATGGTATTGCACAGTACTTCGTATTATTGATTCAATAATTGTTACAGTAATAACTTCATAATATTTCATATTACTGAACTCAATCATTGTCACAATACCAAATGCACAGTGTTTTATATTATTATATCAATAATTGACACGGCACATTAACTCATATTATTTGATATGATACTATTAGGCCAGTAAATATTATTAACAATGTCTAGAAAGTCTTGTCAAAGAAAAATGTTATTTAATTGTGCATTGTTTATACGGAAGACCCCCTATTTCCTTGGAACGATCTAGCTGTCAATATTGTAAGTCTATAATAATTATACTAAGTAGAAATTAGTGAGCACCAGTCCACTGTAGCAAACATATTTTTTGGGTCACCAACTATTAGAAATATTTTGATGATAACAATAAAATTAGAAATTAGGCTAGAATCATCGCCATAGGTTTTATATGATATAATTGTTTTTAATTATCTTATTTATTTTGACCAAAATATTTTTCATCTTAAATTGAATTAATTTTTAAATTGACCTTGATAATTTAATATCAAGTGTTAAAGGAGATTAATTCAAAAAGTAATATTTCCTAAAGCAAGGAGAATCCCTATTCCTAAAAATGATTTTTCTCTCATCAATTATTTCAAAAATCATATATATATATATATATATATATATATATATATATATATATATATATATATATATATTAATGTTATTTTTTAACAAAACTTCCAAAAGAATTTAGCCTTCCTTTTTGCTAATATCCGAAATTAAGATTTAAATACACTAATGGGGCCTAAAGTAATTAAAAAGCTTAAAGAAAATAAAATGCCAAAGGTTTGAGAAACCTTGTTCTGCCGTTGCAAAACTTGTTGAATTTTTATGGGCCCAGAAAATTTGAAGTGATTTAGCCTTTGTGTCTAAAGATTGTGCTGATTACATTAAAGGGCCCTTTACATTAGTATACAACAAATAAAAAGTAATTACAAGAATAGTGCATCATTCAAATAATTATAATAATAGTGCAATAATATATAATAATATCAATAGTAGTGCAATACACGTCATAGTACCGAATCCAACTGAAATACAAACCCTTAATTCAAGGAGAAAACTACTCCACTTTGTACGGCAGTTACCAACATTCCCAAACATTCAAAAATCAAGTCAAAAATATGAAGAATCCATAAAAGAATAAATAGAAAACTCCATAGTTCAGTAAAATATGTAACAAAGGAGCAATTGAGAAGAAACGTAAGCATTAATACAAGAGAAGCCAAATTCGAAAGCACGAAGAAGCCAAAACAGAGTAGCCAAAAATCGACATGCACAAACCGAACAAAGGATTCTGAAACAATATAAAAAAATTGATCCAGAAACTTCAAACTGGATTTGGAAATTGACCACAAAGGTACGAAGCAATTAATCTGTATGCAAAAATAGAGCATCCGAAAATCGACATGCACAAACCGAACAAAGGATTCCGAAATAGTAGCAAAAAATTGATTCTGGAACTGCATACTGGAACTGAAAAGTGACTACAAAGGTACGAATCAATTAATTTGTATAATGAATTCTATTACTTTAACTTTGTATCCACCTAAGATTGTGAGATTTGTTACGTATTCATTACAAATTTAAAGTTTGGGGACATTAATAAAAAGGTTTGGTTACCTTGATTTAGGTGTTCATTATTTAACATTTTACATTCACTACATCTCCATTTGTGATTTGTTTATAAACGAAATGAAAACAGTTTGTAGCAAAAGCAGTGATACTAATAACTTATATTTTGGTTAATGTATGATGTTGAGTTGGTTACCATTGAAATAGAAATATTAACTTCAGTTCCGATACATTATTTGTAACACATACATCTTTTGGAATCATAAATATAACAGTTTGGAAACAATCATATAAAGTCTTGGCTACCTTGGTTTAGTGCTCATTCTTTAGTATTTCACCTTCATAACATCATTATTTATGATTTGATTATAAACGAAATGAAAATAGTATGTTGCATAAGCATTTATACTAATTACGCCTACTTTGGTTAATGTATACTGTTGATTTAGTAACCAATTAATGAATATTATTAATTTGATTTGCCAACTAGTATTGTTAAACATTCATAATTTTGACATAATTTATAAAATAGTTTGGTAACATTCATATAAATGTTTGGTTACCTTGATTTAACTTTTAATTATTTAGTATTCCAACTTCACGACAACATAATAAGTGATTTGTTTATAAATTGAATAAAAACAGCATATTACATAAACATGGATACTAGTTTCAAGCATTTTGGCCACTGTATAATGTTGCTTTGGTCACCAATTAAAGAATATTAATTATTTTAATAACCAAAGAGTATTTGTTACACATTCATATTTTGGCAGCATGCATAGAATAGTTTGGTTACCTTCATTTATTTGTGCGTTCTTTAATTTGAAAATGTAAACACTGTTTTGACTATTTATGATTGCTAAATATATGATTTTTGAGTATTGTGTAAATTTGATTTGGTCACTAATTACATTATTGTGTGAATGTTACTATTTCAGATTTCGGACAATGGATATGATTCCAATTGTAATTTACTTCAACGGTACGTGGTCTGATAGTAGCCAATATCAAAATTTCGAAGTTACTGGCGTACTAGTCCATTCAAATTGTTCCTTCACAGAAATGCACAGCTTGATATGCACTGCATCAAGTCTAGACTGCAACACAACGAAATTGTCTATCAAATTTCAAATTAAAAGCAACATTCCTCCGATCAAGGTGACAAATGAAGCAACCTTAAGATTCTATATGGAAGTTAGTAGGAAATCAGATGAACATTGCAAGTTTCCACTAATTATAGATTATGAATACAGCATTGGAGGAACTACAAGCACACACAACGTGATAAATGAAGAAGAAAATTTAATGGAAAGTGAAACGCCAATAAGATTGACACAATGGAATTCTGAACTTGTATCGTTGGCAACACAAGAAGACCAAATTGGATCACAATATGTTGAGCTGCTGGCCATCGAAGCTATTGATAAAGAACAAGACAGAAGACATGACATAGCAAACACTGGAGAACAATGTGATGAGGTCATTTCAGATCCGACTAAGTTTGAAGTCAAAAGACATCAAACTTACAAAGACAAGAAAATTCTTACAAAAGCAATAAGGCTACATTCCATAAGGCAAAATAGACAGCACAAGGTTGAAAGAACTAGTGGTAGAGACTTTGTTCTAGTATGCATAGACAATGAAAATTGCAAATGGAAATTAAGAGCATCAAAGTTTCGGAAAACAACTATGTTCAAGGTAAGAGAATTTAATGATTTACACACTTGTTCGTCTGACATACTGCTTGGAGATCACAGACAAACAAATAGTCAGATGATTAGTGAGTGCATAATGCATAGATTAATGAACTTCAAGAAAATTTACACACCAACCGACATTGTTGAAGACATGATGACGGATTATAATGTTTCAATCTCCTACCAAAAAGCATGGAGATCAAAGGAAAAAGCAATGGAAAAAGTAAGAGGAAATCCACACGACTACACTATGATCCCTTCATGGTTGCACATGTTGCAAAAAACAAATCCAGGTAACAATTTGGAACTGTTTATTTAAGTTTTCAAATATTTTGGTTACTCAAATTAAATACTTTGGTTACCTACAAATACATGTTTGGCTACTAACTGAACTAATGAAATATAAATAATAATTGTTTTTTTTCAGCAGACCTATATCTACATGAAATGTAACTATTAAATAGCATTTTAGACACCATCTGAACAATATGGAAAACATTAAATTACAAATTTGGACAATATTTATTACATATATTTACATTAACCTTACTGAAAATTCATTTCAGGATCCATCACATCCTTGGATTTGGAAAAAAAATGGTCGCTTCAAATATCTCTTCTTTGCAATAGAAGCATCCATTGAAGCATGGCAACATTGTTTCCCGATCATTGTAATTGATGGCACATTCATACAATCAACATACGGGGGTACACTGCTCATAGATAGCACACAAGATGCAAACAGGAACATTCCACCCATTGCTTTTGCAGTCGTTGATAGTGAAAATGAATTATCCTGGAGATGGTTTTTCATCAATTTGAGAAAAGCTTGTGGTGTTAGACAAGGACAATGCATTGTTTCAGATAGACATGAAGCAATTATAAAGGGACTTAACTGCGTGTTCCCTGATGTCATGCACGGTTCATGCACATACCATATTTTGAAAAATATAAAAAACAGATTCAAAAAGAAAGGAGAAGAAGTCAAAAAAGCATACAACGCAGCTTGTAGGGCTTACACTATTGAAGAATTTAACATACACATGGCTGAACTTGATGCAATTGATGCTCGAATAAGGACATATTTGGAGCAAGAAGTTAAGCTAGAAAAATGCACAAGACTACATGGAACTGTAAGCAGGTACTCAACAATGACTTCAAACACTCATTGAATCTATTAACAATGCAATCAAGGGAATCGGAGATCTTCCAGTTAAGGCCGATGATTGAATGCTCATAAGCGTATATGGTTCAAAGGTGGTATTTCAAAAACAAACAATCAAAGAATAGCAACTTTCACAACCCTTTCCACAACAGCTGAGAGAAGATTGCAATCTAATATTATTGAGTCAAAGAAACTTAAGGTCGACCATACATATTTTTTTAACTTTTTAATCGCATACCTAGAAAAATTTGTATTTTGCTTTTATAGAAACCACATTATGCATTTTTGTTACCAAAGGTAAACTATAAAAGTTACCAACAAAGACATATGACTTTCATTATTCCAAATTACATTAAAAAATTATTATAAATACTAACTACACCATTAAATTGTGTTGTAGGTTGAGACATCCAACCTAGTGATTTTCACTTTTTATTTATGTCACCAAACAATTTATCGTGGACATGGAACAAAAGACATGCACATGCCAAAATTTCAATACCATGAGATGCCTTGCTCACACGTCGTCAACATTATTAGCAAAAGGAATTCGAGCTGTTATGATTTTTGCTCAAAAAACTATTCAAAAACAACTTTGGTAGACACATATTCAAATTCCATCATGCCGTTAGATGACAAAGAGAATTGGGATGTTCCAGACGAGATTAAAAACATATGTGTCAAACCACCAAATACAAGGAGACCAGCTGGAAGACCAAAGATAGGTAGGTACAAGCATGTATCTGAAAATACATTTCAGAATAAATGCAGCCGATGCCAAGAAAAGGGACACAACAAGAAAACATGCAGAAATCCACCAATTTTGAGACCAAAAGTTATAATATAATACAACATCAAAAAAACTTTAACAGACTCTTTGATGGTTACTGAGATTGCTCAATAGCCATACATATTGTAATCATTTTATTGATGAAATAAAATAAAATTTATCTTGAACAATATTGAAATATGATTATTTGCATTAATTTCCTTTTTACAACAATTAATTCTATCTTCAAATAACAGTATACATAAAATACATATATGTCGTGATTCGTTATCTAATTTGATTTTTTTTTATTTATGAATATATGGTTACCAACTAAACCTAAAATGGTTACCTTTAAATGAAGTTTTGACTACCTACTGGGCCATTTAAAAACATATCCTTTTAAATTTGCCAATTTTTTTGAATTTTTTTTTCTTAACTATTTTATAAGCAAAAAAAATAAAATGTATACATTGCTTTGAATGCATGGATACACTCTGAACCTTAAAAAACACATAGAATCGAGAATTGTTTAATTGAGTTTTAAATTACTATAACTATTTGGTAACCCACAAATACTAATGATTATAACCATTGTATGTCTGTTTGGGAACCAACTGAACCATGAAAAACAAATACATGATGTTAAATGTGAACTGTGTTATAACATTATTTAATGTTATGACTATTTGGTTACCAACAATTAACAAATATAGTACCTTTATATGCAAATTTGGCAACCAACTATAACATAAAAAAAATCTATGCACTTGATTTTTAAATTACTATAACTATTTAATTGATTTTTAAATTAAATATAATCGAGAATTGTTTAATTGATTTTTAAATTACTATAACTATTTGGTTACCCATAAATACTGATTATTATCACTTTTGTATGGCTGTTTTAGAAACAACTTAAAAAACAAATGCATGATAGAAATTATAAACAGTTTTATAATTTACTATTATGGTTGTTTGGTTACCAACAACAATTAAACTAATTACCTTTAAATGCAAATTTGGCAACCAATTGTTCCATAAAAAATTACTTTACAATATAAATTGTAAATATAAAAATAGTAGGCAAAAAAAATAATGTTAACCAACAAAAATATATCATACATCTACTAGTAAAAATTAATGCATCATTCAATCATCAGAATATTTTACAAAATAATTCACAGTCAATAACCATAACAATTGGTATCAAAGTTCCAAAAAAAAATCAATATGCATAACCAAACTAGTCTTCACTGACGAATCTGCCGGGATATTCTGAATCAGATTCATATCCGCCTACTTGCTTGTTACTCGCATGAATTAACAAGTTTACGCATAGTTTCTTGCGGTATTGAATGATTGGAAATGGAATTGGCATTTCAGAAATCATTTGGTGAAGAAAATGTTCCGCAAAAGAAATAGTAAACATTCCACAATCACTGAAAAAACAATCAAGATATAAAGCAAATCAAAACAAACATCACAATATATGGAATACAAAAAACAATATAAAAAAATATAAACTTATCTGTCAACTTGTTCGGGTAAGCCCTCAGCAAATTCAAGTTCAATTAGGTCATGTTCTTCTTTGGTGCGATATGGTTCACTAATGAAATCAATATCAGTCCTATTCTTCCAAAAATCGCACATAGACAATATTATGGGTAGAATGAAAATATATGGCTCACACACATCCATAATATTTGTTCGCATGATATTCCTGTTCTGTTGTAGAGAATTGTAAACTACTAAAACTCTACGAAGCACATCAAATACCAGCAAAAACCAATGACCAGGACTTGTCATGTGAACGAGAAACATGACATAGTCAACATCAACCCACGGTGTGTTTACATCCATAAAAAAATCATGAATATACTCTGCAACATCACCATTTCCCAACAGAACATTCTTATCAGAATTCTTCTGACAATATTCCCCAAATAAAGTTGTCAACTTCACATGGAACCAACAATCTGTTGTAGTTACCCTTATTTGAATATTATTTGAGTGCCTAGCCAACTTATGAAGGTAATACAAACAGATGTTAATATGCTGAACCAAAAATAAAATCAGAAAAAAAAATCAGAGTTAAACAAATAAAAGAAGAAAAATATTACTTTAAATAAAAGTATCCAGAACATACACAGTTGGTAACCAGAGTAATAAAATAAGGTAACCAAATCTAACAAACATAATTTCAAAGAACAGACAAACTCACATCATCATCAAGCCACTGACCCGGGGTCTTCAACTTGTAAAACCACATTTTTGACGATATTGGCACAGACCCAAATCTGAAAGAAGGCTCGATTTTGTCATGGTTTCCCGTAAATTTTTCAATCCTTCAAAAACAATAACATATTGGTAAGACAAAAAAATGATTTTATTTACTAGCAAAAAACAAACTATAAAAATCATAAACTCCAACAAACATACCTTTTTCTGTTATTTAATCCAATTTTAAACCACTGATCCAACATGACATCTTTGAATTTTGAAGGCATACCCATACAAACATTTGGAAATGCAGACATTCCTTTGCGTAATGGTCTATCATCAACAACAGAACATGATGAATCAGCTGAACCGAACTTCAACGTATAAGGACTCTTCAACACAACACTTTTTGCCGACGTACGAACAGGCCTACCAAATGGTTTAGATGCAGATTTCTCAACTTCAACACAATAGAGTAAATCCTGTGTCATTAATACAATCTCATCAAGTAGCGACCTGTTTGATTCTTCAATTTTACTCCCCTTTAATGATTTTCAAGCAATGACACAAAAAACAAGTACAATAACAAGTTAAAAATCCAAACATATTAATAGTAACATAAACACTGTGACATGGTAACTAACATAGAATGTAAAGGTAACTAATGTTGAAAAAAAACAAACCTCAATGGGGGTAAAAACAATAATTTCTTTTCCACTAGACTGACTTAGAATATCAAAACTTGGCATGTCAGTGTTCTTTTCAGTTTGTACAGCAGAAAGCACATCTAATTGATCAATATAACACATAAAAAATAACATAAAAAAATAAAAAAAATGCGTAACCTTTTCATTCTCCGCATCAATTTGAACCCCTTTAGGGGTAAAAACAACAATCTCTTTCCCATAAGAAATTGAATTGCCAATCTTGTTATCAATCTGTAAACAATAAAAAAATAAAAATAAGCATTGACTTAAAAAACATGAAACACAAATGAAAATCAAACATATATGTAAACCTTTGTATCGTCTTCTTCAACCTGAATCCCACCAACCCCACCAACATCGGCATCAACACTTTTATGAAACTATTTTGCATTGCCGGTACCTTTGACTACAACATCATCCACAACAGTCATAACATCATCAACTACAACGTTAACATTGCCATCGTCGACATTCTCATCCAACTCAACATCCTCATCATCATCACCATCATCATCATCATCATCAGCATCATCATCATCATCATCATCATCAGTTTCATTTCCCCGTTTGAAAGAACTAGACTGTACATATAACTGCTTTCTCAACAACTTCTTTATGTCCCTACAAATCTGAATATGAAACACTTACAATTGATCTTTCAATTCAACACCCAGATTTTCAATTTCTTTCTTCACCTCCATCACCTTCCCTTCCAATGGCTTCACCCGTGCATCAATAATTTTTTTAACATCAGAAAGAGAAAACCTGATGTCTTTATTCTTCCTGGATGTTTCAACTTTAAAATCGGCAATTTTAGGACCGCTATCACTTCCACTGAAAAAATGAAATCCACCTAAATCCAACCTAACCTTCTCATCCTCCGTAGGAATGATATTTTGAATAAGCAACTGAAACATATTAAAATCAACAAAAACATAATGTCAGAAACATTGAACATAAAACATAACCAAGACATTAAACATAAAAAAAATCAGTTGTTTAATTCAGTAACCAATAACATATATAAAGGTAACCAAACATAATATAAATAGTAACCAACATACCTGACCAGATTCAAAAACCAAGTCATTCAACTTCTCATTCTTAGGAGCCTTTCCTAACTCTCTCCATCTAAATAATCTGAATTTTGAAACTTGGTCATCAATACAAAAGCCCCTGACTTTCAGTGTAGGAATTGTTTCAAACAAAAAAACTTGAAACACATAAGGTAATCCACTGAGCTTATAAGATTTACAATAACCTGTAAAAATTGTATATCACCCCACCATGCTTATCCTTCTTTACATGTCCCTTAACAGCAAGGGATAGTGAATTCTTTGTCTGTTCAAAAGCAATTTTTCCCCACGGATAACTTTCAATATCCCCATAAGACAAAAATTTAAACAAAGCTTCATCAATATAATTGTCAGAAACAGTAGCTAATATGAAATTAAATACCAAAAAAATGATGGACATCCTAATTGCCTCATCATCATCATCATCAAATACAGCACTCCTATATACCCTCCCGATACTAGAACGGGTGACGACCTCATTACCAAAAAATTTCTCCACCAACATATTTTCAATCCCCTTAAAACCATCAATGTCTTCATCTCCTTGCCAATTCAAACCGGAAATTAAACAAAATTCTGGCATTCCAAACCTTACCCTTCTCTCACCAAATAGAAACCACATCTCCCCATTATCCGTTTAATAAATTTCCCTAACCAAAGCATGGTGGATTACCTGTGAAAAGATCAGTGGCTGCCCACAATCTAAAAATTTACCAAAATAAGACAACTTAAACTTATTCAACTGTACTTTAGACAATTTATTCTTAATAACAGTTGGCACTTCAAGATCACACCAATAAATAATTTTTGCTGGAAAGTTTTGATGGTGCTCTTCATAGAATAAGTCCCAAATCTGAAAATATAATAAATTACATTACAAACACATAAACCAAATCAAAATAGAACATCAATAAAAATTTAAAACCAGTACTATTAAATCAACATTATCTAAACATACTATCGTTATATACCAAATAATATCAACAAGTAACCAAAACCCAAACTAATAATACTAACAATACATCCACTTGGAATCAACATAAAAGTTTTACCACATACAGTATAAACATTCATCATTCACCAACTCTAGTGTAATAAAATACTTTTTAATAACTATATAATCATCAGTTTCCGAAAATAAAAAACTAAGTAGCCAAAACTCAATCAGTAAGTTACCAACACAACATAATCAACCTCTATACTGACAAAAATGTAACATATTGAATAAACTGTTATATACTAGTATCTGACACTCCAATCGGAATGAAAACAGTCATTTTACAACTATAATTTGAACAGTAATGACTCTACTCAGAAACCAAAATAAACATCACCATAAACAAAAACAAAAATAAGTAACCAATAACAACTAAAAATTCCATATTTTAAAAAAAATTAAAAATAAGAAACCTTCAAATGTTTTTGAAGGGGAACATACTCCAACTCTAATGTAATAAAATACATTTTAACAACTATATATCAAGTCAGTTTTCAAACATATACATGTTGGTAACCAAAACTCAATCAGAAAGTTAACAATGCAAAAAAATCAACCTGTATAATGACATTAATGTATTCTATTAACCAAAACAGAATATACTAGTAACTGAAACTCCAATCGAAATTAAAACAATAATTTTATCAACAACTTGTACATTAACGACACTACTAATAAACAAAATTAAACAACACCATACACCAAAACATCAACATACACAAAACAAAAACACAAGTAACCAAAAACAACTAAAAAGTCTATATTTTAAAAAAAATAAATAACAAACCTTCAGATTTTTTTGCCGGGGAACTATTTTCTGGTTATGAGCCACAACTTCAACTTCTTTCTCAACTTATTTTAGAGAACCTTCAAAATCAGAATCGATATATACCAATGCTTTAGCCTTCTTATCCATATGTCTCCCCAGTTTCTTATCTTCAACATCTGATTTCACCATTAAGTTATTCTCCTATTTTGAAGACTTTAACATATTATCCTTCGCCTTTACATATTTCTTCAAATCCTTCACATAATAATCATCTGTAACTCGTTTCCTCTTCATATCACTATTCTTATCCCCCATTCCCTCCATACTCTTCCTCGTAGACACCATCACGAACAAAACAAGAAGAAATCAAAAAAATTAGTACCGATAAATGAGAACAAACCTAACACCTTACGAATAATCACGAACAGATGCAGAAGACGAAAACGACGAACTAAAAAAGAAAACGCCGACGACAAATATCAACCAGAAAGAACGATCGACTCAACTCAGAGAAGAAAATAGGGTTGCTTAGACAGTTCCCAAAACGAAGAATAAGGGTTTCTAAAAGAAAAGAGACGACAAAAGTATAAAGAATAAGGGTTTCTAAAAAAAAAAGAGACGACAAAAGTATAAAGACCAAATTTAAATTGAAACACGATCTCATAAAAAACGCAAAAAAACGCGTGAACAGTTTATTTTAAAAAAAAACTGATTTGCCATGTCATCATCACATCACAAAATTAAAGAAAACATAAATATGTACTAATAATGAAAATAAAATTTTAGAAGCATTAATTGTGTAAATAATTTATGAGTGCACTATTGTTGTAATTATTTTTTAGAATGTAATATAAAATATAATTGTTCCTACATTAATGGAGAAAATGAGAGGAAGTAACATGGGCGGAATTCTTTATGATGGTCTGATCCGTGTGAGATCTTGATTAATTCATCTGATACATCCATTTTAAATCAAATCAATCGTGGCCTTTAATTTCAAATTAATATTTTAGATTTCCGAAAATACCCCTGGCCTAAATTTCCTATAAATAGGGGAGTTTTTTTTTTCATTTTACATTCACCAAATTCCAAATCGAGAAAAGCTTATACTCTTCTTGCCTACTTAATCTCTCTCTCTAAAAAGCTTACTCTCTTCTGATCAAAGTTTTGATCTTTTGAAGAGAAAATTGGTCAAATTATTTTGAGGTAAGTTCTTAAATTAATTTATTTGTTATTATCTCGTATATATATATATATATATAAATAGAAAGTGTTATACATATTTATATATATTTATATTTAATCTATTTATATCAATAAAAAGCCAATTTTAGAAACCGCTATTTGGAGGTATTCTTTAAATAAGAATATCATTCGAATGATTTTAAAATTCTAAGTGGCTCTTTATAGATATATAATTTATTTTTATAAATATCGTAAAATAGATCATTTTTAGATACTGTTATTTGGAGGTATTCCTTTAACAAGAATATCATTCGAACGATTTTCAAATTCTAAATGATCTATCAAAAATATTTATACAAATATAAATAGTTAAAATTTAAATTTGATCAATTTTAAGTACCGTTATTTGGAGGTATTCTTTAAACAAGAATATCATTCGAACGGTTTTGAAATTCTAAGTGGCCTCATTTAATATTCACATGATAGATAAAATATTTAACTATATATATTTTCGAGTTTAACAAATTTATTTGTTATATGAATTATTTCTTAAATTGTATAATTTATTATATTTAATATATGTTATTATTTGAACATTCATAATATACCGTTGCATAATATAAAAGTTATTTAAATTTTTATACATGTAATTAAAATTAAAATTGGTTTCCATAAAAGCAAATTATTTATTTTATAAAGAAATTTAAATCTTTATAAAGCAAAACTAAAGTCATATATCTGCTTATACAGAAACGCATTTAAATCAAGCTTAAATCTATATACTTGCTTATTCAAGAAACACATTTACACAAAATATAAAAGTTATTTAAACATTTATAACAAGTGCATAAGCTTATATTTGCTTACATAGAAGCATTATTTAATCAATGCATAAATTACTATTTACTTACAAAGAAGCATATTTTCTCAAATATAATAGTTCTTGAATTTTTATAAAAATATTTGCTCTTTAATTGATATATGCTTATTTGAGAAGCCTTAAGTATAGAAGTTATTTAAACTTTTATATATTTATACTAAATTGTATTTGCTTATGTGATGCCCCCAAAATAGGTATACATCACCTATTCTGAGTCATCAAATACATGGTACAGAATACAAATACAACTTACTAATACAACTGTCGTGTACAATACGACAAAACATAAACTGTGAGGTTGAATATAAATATTGTCTACTAGAGATTATACAAACTCAAAAGGAGTCATCATTACAATTATTATCACACTATTTCATGTAATAGTGAGGACTACTAATGTTATCCTCTGGACCATCACTCCGCTTCCCGACTCTAAATCCCATTTATATTCTCATTTCACAAAGAAAAAGTGAAAGAAAGGGTGAACTCAACTAGCCCAAAGAAGAAATATTATGACTAAGATAATGCAGAATAAATTATCATTAGTCTCTAACAATGTTAAACTGATAAAATATAATAAACATCAAGTTTAACTGCAGTGGAACAAGCAATAAATTAAAAGAGTCAAGTAGAAAATAAAATCTACTATCTTTTATGATCTAAAAGGTTTTTCATCACTGTTATCGCTAGACTCAGCTTAATAAATAATTCACATCATCGAATCACCCCTACACTACGGCCAAGGATATTCTTTAGTATCACGACCATAATTATCCATGCACTACGGGCCAAGAATATTTGTGTATTTATTAATGGTCATGATCATGTCAACAACTATCCATCAACGCACTACGGTCTAATGAGGACTTTTACCACATCATTTGTAACATTACGGTCATGATTACACCAAATAATCCCTGGTCATAATCATACCAAGTCCATCTATGCACTACAGGCCACAGATGACTTTCAAAAAAATATAAATATGAGGATGATGAAAATGATATAAGAATTCAATAAAACAAGTTCAAGAATTAATTTATCCAAGAACTAATAATGTCCAAATTGTCAACATGATATTGCTTTGTAGAGTAAAATTTAAGAATGCTCAGAAGAATATTTTCATGAAAAGATACTGGATGAAGCGCAAATATCAAGGATATTCCACTAATTTCATGGAGTATAATAGTCAAAACTTTAACCAACTGAGTAAAATAAAGAATGGAATAACAAAAGAAATCACCATGCATGCGGTATTAGATCGATAAAAGTTATTCCAATGTATACTAAATAACTGAATCAAAGTCAAGCGAAATTACACCGGCGAGATGTTCCAAATGTAATAATACGAATGGAATAACAACAAAATCACCTTGTATGCGGTAGATTGCATGGACAAAGTTATTCAACAGAATACTAATAAGGATTTTAATCAGTCCCACGTAAAACGCATGCAGATAGGATATTCCAATGTAATAATAATAAAGATTTAAAACAGTCCCAAGAAAAGCGCATGCAGATGTGATATATTCCAAATGTAATAATAAAGACGAAATCAGTCCCAAGATAAAACGTATGCAGACGGTATATTCCAATGTAATAATAAAGACGGAATAATAGAAGAATGTCACCAAGTATAGGGTAGATCACAGATACAAGTTATTCCAATGTAATAATAAGAAATGGAATAACAACAGCTTCTCTTCATGAATAAGAAAGAATAACACCCCTTACCGTAAAAGAACTGAATATAAGAGTAGTTAAGTAGCAAAAAACTTTTCTTCTTTCTCTCTATAATTTTCTCTCTCTAGAGTTTCATTGAATTCGTAAGAAAATAATGAAGGAATGAGCTTCTATTTATAGAAAAATGGAATGCATAGTAACTAACTCATGAACGGTCCAGATCGATTTACTTTAATTTGACGGTCCATATTAAAAGAAAAATCTTTTAAATAAAATATAATATATATTATATATTATATATATATAATCTCACGGGACATCACCCTCGTGATTCAACCTGTCAAAAATCTGTGAATGATTCAACATAATAATACTCCTCCTGCTATCTTTCAACTGATACCAATAATGATCAAATAAAACAAACCTATTATATAATATTTATATATATATATATATATATATATATATATATATATATATATATATATATATATATATATATATATATATATATATAACACATGCCTTTTGAAATTCTTACTCACCCGACAACATCAATCTCATCCCACCCAATTTTGACAACATAACCACTTTATTTATATACATATAATATATATAAATACATACCTTATATACATATATATATATATATATATATATATATATATATATATATAACTCTAATATATATATAAGTAATAAAATAAAACTGAGATGACTTCTCACGTAAGTATTAATAATCAATACCGTGTGCTACTATGCAACCACACGACATTCGCATTTTACTACCGAGTAGTTCAACAAGATTAATAGCAGTGAAAACTTCCGCCATTATTTTTAATAAAATATTTTTTGTCTTTTTCTCAATTCGACAATAATTTTGTTGTGGGGTCCACCAATGATTGTGCCGTCGTACGAATATTTCCTGTTTAAAACGAATATTCCCCGACCAATCGAATATAATATAACAACTTGCATACTATGCAAAATTTATAAATATTACCCACAACTATAACATTATATCAATTTCACTCTATAATATTCAAAAATAATATTTATAGAAAATTCATCTTTATTCAAAAAGTTGGGGTTTTACAATCTCCCCTTCTTATGAAATTTTGCCCTCGAAATTAGGGTACGTACCTGGTATGTCGAAGAGGTAAGGATACCTTGATTTCATTTCAGATTCTAACTCCCAACCTCAACATCGTGGTTTCTCCACAAAACTTTGACTTGAGGTATAACCTTGGAGCGTAAAATATGTTCCTTCTTATCCAAGATTTGAACAAGAACCTCTTCATACGTTAAATCTTTCGCTATTTCGTCCGATTCTAACTCAATAATGTGGTTCGGGTCTTTCACATATTTACGTAACATGAATATGTGAAAAACGTTATGAACACGAGACATACTTGGTGGTAAAGCGAGTCTATAGGCCACAGTTCCTACTCGATCAAGGATTAAAAATGGGCCGATGAATCGAGGATTGAGCTTTCCTCTCTTTCTAAATCTTGTAACTCCTTTCCATGGAGCAACACGTAACAACACATGATCTCCTATATCGAATTCCACGTCCTTTCGATGAAGATCAAGATAACTCTTTGTCAATCTTGTGAGGTTTTTATACGTTCTTGGGATCGTTTGAATCTTTTCTCAGTAGTCATACGTACTCAACTCCGGTCCCAATAACGTTGCTTCACCCACCTCATCCCAGCATACTGGAGAACGACATTTTCTTCCATACAACGCTTCAAATGGAGCCATGCCAATACTTGCTTGATAACTGTTGTTGTAGGAAAACTCCACCAATGGTAAGAACTTGTCCCAACTTCCCTTGAAATCAAGGACACAGAGTCTTAATAGATCTTCAAGAATTTGAATAGTCCTCTCCGACTGTCCGTCCGTCTGAGGATGATATGCCGACCTAAATCGTAAATCTGTGCCTATAGCTTTCTGCAAACTAACCCAAAATCGTGAAGTGAATCTTGGGTCTCGATCAGAAATTATGGATACTGGCATACCATGCAGTCTTACAATCTCGTTTATGTACATATGAGCAAGACGTTCAAGTGTATAAGTTTCTCATATCGGTAAGAAATGAGCAGACTTGATCAATCTATTAACAATGACCCAAATCGCATCTATACCTTAAAAAACCTTAGGAAGACCGGTAACGAAATCCATGGTAATGTACTCCCACTTCCATTCTGGAATTTTAAGTGGTTGCAATGGACCTTTTGGTACTTGATGCTCCGCCTTGACTCGTTGACACGTTAGACACCTTGAGATAAATAGCGCTATCTCTCTCTTTATATTGCCCCACCAAAATGTATGTCGAAGGTCATGATACATTTTGGTACTCCTAGGATGGATTGCAAACGATGTGTTGTGCGCCTCCATCATAATTTTATACTTTAAATCAGGGTCGTTAGGAACACAAAGTCTGGAGTTGACTCAAAGTACTCCTTCTTCATCGATTCTTCACGCCAAGCATATCACCTTCTTGCACTTTCTTCCTCATACGCATCACCTCAGTGTCAGTAGCTTGAGCGACTTTTAACTTTATCAATTAAAGCCTCGGTTCTACTCAGATATTCGCCATCATCATCACATGGGTCCCTAAAGTCTTTAACTCTATCTCCATCCTTTGCAAGTCACACAAAATGGGCCTTTGTGTTGACAATATCGTACTCGTGATTTGCATATGATCTTCTACTCAATCGCGTCGGCTACCACATTCGCTTTTCAGATGGTATTGGATGGTATGATCATAATCTTTCAATGAGCTCAAGCCAACGCCGGTTGTCGCATGTTGAGTTCCTTTTGAGTGAAGAAATATTTGAGGCTTTTATGATCCGTAAAGATCTCCACCTTCTCCCCATACAAGTAATGCCTCCAAATTTCAAGTGCGAAGACCACAGCTGCTAACTCTAGGTCATGAGTAGGATAATTCCTCTCATATTCTTTGAGTTGTCGTGAGGCATAGGCTATGACTTTTCCATATTGCATGAGAACACATCCTAACCCTTTGCCGGAAGCATCACTATAGATGACAAATCCCTCTGAACCAGATGATATCGTCAGAACAGGTGCTAAAATGAGTCTCCTCTTGAGTTCTTGAAAACTCTTCTCACATTCCTCGCTCCAACCGAACTTTGTATCTTTTCGAGTCAGCTGAGTTAGTGGAGTAGCGATTCGAGAAAACCCTTCTACAAATCTCCGATAATAACCAGCTAAGCCGAGAAAGCTACGTACTTCGGTCACTGATTTAGGTTGCTCCCAGATTTGAATAGCTTCAATCTTTTCTGGGTCAACAGATATTCCATGACTTGATACCACGTGCCCAAGGAATGCTACTTCCTCAAGCCAGAACACGCATTTCTTCAACTTGGCATAAAGCTTATATTCACGAAGCTTTTAGAGTATCAGCCTCAAGTGTTGCTCATGATCTTCACGGCTTTTGGAATAAATAAGGATGTCATCAATAAAGACGACCACAAAGTGATCCAAATATTCATTGAATACTCGGTTCATCATATCCAAGAAGGCAGTAGGAGAATTAGTCAATCCAAAGGACATGACTAGGAATTCATAATACCCGTACCGAGTTCTGAAAGTCGTCTTTGGAATGTCATCGGTTCTAATCTTCAATTGGTGATATCCTGAACGCAGATCAATCTTTAAAAAGAATTTGGCTCCTTGCAACTGGTCAAACAGGTCATCAATACGTGGCAATAGGTACCTATTTTTGATGGTGACATGATTCAACTCCCGATAATCAATACAAAGTCACATACTCCCATCTTTCTTCTTCACGAATAGAACAGGAGCACCCCAAGGAGAAGTACTAGGACGAATAAAGCCAATGTCTAATAATTCCTGCAGTTGAGTCTTTAACTCCTGAAGTTCAATAGGAGCCATTCGATATGGGGCTTTAGAAATGGGTTTTGTACAGGGTTCAAGGTCGATACAAAATTCAATTTCACACTCTGGGGGTAGGCCAGGAAGTTCTTCAGGGAATACGTCAGGAAATTTATTAACAATAGAAATATTATTCAAAATTGACGTATTTTTGTTTAGATCTGTGACATGAGCTAAGAAAGCTTGACATCCGTTTTTCAATAAATGAATAGCTTTATGGCTTGAGATGACAGTGATTGATTTTAATGGTTTGGTTGCTTAAATTCGCATAATAGGTCGATTAGGAATATGAAAGCTAACAACCTTATGAAAATAATTAATTTTTGTATGATGAGTAGTTAACCAATCAATCCCTAGAATTACATCAAATACAAGTATTTTTAATGCAATAAGATCGACAGGTAATGTGTGGGTACCAACTTGAACCAAACAAGACTTATAAACCGTGGATGTAATGAAGGTTTCTCCCAACGGAGTTTCCACAGATAAGTCAAAGTCTAATTTCTCCGGAGTCAAATTTAATCGTTGAGCGCAAGTAGGAGAAATAAAAGAATGGGTAGAACCGGTATCAAATAAGGTATAGACTTCGCTAGAGTTTATGATAAGCTTACCCGTGATGACCTCATTCGGGTTCCTTGTTTTCTGGGAGGTCACTACAAACGCTCTCCCTTGCACTACTGGCTTTGACTTTTCTGGGACGGCCTTTGGTGCCTCCATCCTAGCTGAACTTGTCTTCGGTGAATGACAAAATCGGGCTAGGTGACCTTCTCTTCCACAATTATAACATACTTTGGACGACATCGCGCAGTTTGGACTGATGTATCCCTCTCATCCGCATTTGAAGCATATGATAGATGGTCGTTCTCCTTCCTTAACAATGGGTGCTGGTGCTGACGTCTTTCTATCATTGTTGAATCTCCTCTTCTTGAAATGTCCATTTTTACTGTCTTGGTCATGATTACCACCAAAGTGGTTACCATTTCTGGCATGTTGATTCCCTCCATGTTTGTTGTCGCCGTTTCGATGACTGATACCACTGGTATTTTTATGTCTTTGTCAACCGCTTTCTCTTAGTTGTGTTGACTTCGTTACGGCAAGGCCCAATAATCGAGCCCTATTTACAACATCCGAGTACAAACACGGTTTATGAGAAATAAGATATTGACGATATCTCCGTAACATTCAAGTCATTCGCTCCTCATTATTGACCAAATGGGATGCAAACCGGATAACTTCGCAAATTTAGCCTCGTGATCATGACACGGTCATATTGTTTTGTTCCAATTTGATAAACTCCACTTCTTTCATGTGACGAAATACTCTCGGAAAGTACTTGTCGTTGAATAGCTCTTAGAACTTCTCCCAAGACATCTTGAGTCGTGCCAGTTTGTACGTTTTACTGATTCCCACCAAGAATCGCCTCTTCACGCATACATGAAGGTGGCGAAGGAACCTTTTGCTCCTCGGAGTATCCCAAGACATCAAATATCTTGGTGATCTGCTTTATCCATGCTTCCTTCTTAAGTGGTTTTGGCTCTCCTATAAACTCTGGTGGTCCCAGCTCCTTGAACTGCTTAGCGATGACCATCCGAGAGTTTCCAAAGTGTTTCCACCTACATTCTCGGGCAGAGCCGCTCTCTGCTTTGATGTTGCATGAATTGCATAAAGCCTCCGAATACCCATCATTCATCATTTGGTCGGTGTTGTTGTTTGCATGAGGATTGTCGCCTTCCTCGATGCACATTCTCCTGATTATTAATATGTGGAGACTCAACGGTCTCTTGTGCTCCATTGCTATTTTTAACATTCTCGGATGTCATTTTTAGATACTGCCACAAAACAAAGGTTCATTAACATATAACATATTATCCATATACTTTGACCGACCAATTAAATAAACTTAGGTAGGTCATACTAGCGAAGGAATTCCCCGTCTCTCCCCTCCTAGTTCTAGTCTCACATCTTAGCCAGGGATCATATCCCTAAGCTTTGATACCAACTGTGACGCACCCAAAATAGGTATACATCACCTATTCTCGAGTCACAAATACATGGTATGTAATACAAATACAACTTACTAATACAATCGTATGTATACAATACGACAAAACATAAACTGTGAGGTTGAATACAAATATTGTCTACTAGAGATTATACAAACTCAAAAAGAGTCCTCATTACAATTATTATCACACTATTTCACAAAATAGTGAGGACTACTAATGCTATCCTCCGGACCATCACTCCGCTCCCCGACTCGTCCAAATTTATATTCTCATTTCAAGAGAATAAAGAAAAGAAAGGGTGAGCTCAACTAGCCCAAGAAGAAAATATTATGACTAAGATAATGCGAGAATAAATTATCATTAGTCTCCAAATAATGTTAAACCGATAAAATATAATAGACATCAAGTTTAACTGCAATGAACAAGCAATCCATTAAAATAGTCAAGTAGAAAATAAAATCTACTATCTTTTATGATTTAAAAGGTTTTTCATCATCATTATCGGCTGGACTCGACAATAAATAATCCACATCATCGAATCACCCTCGCACTACTGACGAGGATATTCTTTAGTATCACGACCACAATTATCCATGCACTACGGGCCAAGAATATTTGTGTATTCATTAATGGTCATGATCATGCCAACAACTGTCCATCAACGCACTACGGGCCAATGAGGACTTTTACCACATCATTTGTAACATTACGGTCATAATTACACCGAATAATCCCTGGTCATAATCATACCAAGTCCATCTATGCACTATAGGCCACAGATGACTTTCAAAAAAATATAAATATGAGGATGATGAAAATGATATAAGAATTCAATAAAAACAAATTCAAGAATTAATTTATCCAGGAACTAATAATGTCCAAATTGTCAACATGATACTGCTTTGTAGAGTAAAATTCAAGAATACTCGTAAGAATATTTCCATGAAAGATCTTTGGATGAAGCGCAAATATCGAGGATATTCCACTAATTTAAGTGGAGTATAGTAGTCAAAACTTTAACCAACCGAGTATAATAAAGAATGGAATAACAAAAGAAATCACCATGCATACGGTGCCGCGATGTATGACGAGTTATTCTAATAGAATACTAAATAACGGAACCGGTCGGCGAAATTACATGCCGGCGTGATGATGTTCCAAATGAATAATAAAGAATGGAATAACAACAAATCACCTTGTATGCGATCACTGCGCATGCATAGACGGTTATTCCAATGAGAATACTAATAAGATTTTAATCATGTCCCACAGAAACGCATGAGCGAGTGATATTCCAACGTAATAATAATAAAGATTTTAACCAGTCCGGCGTAAAACGCATGAATGTGATATTCCAAAATGTAATAATAAAGATTTTAATCGGTCCCACGTAAAACGCATGTATGACGGGATATTCCAAATGTAATAATAAAGACGGAATAATAGAAGAATGTCACCAAGTATAGGGTAGATCACGTATACAAAGTTATTCCAACGTAATAATAAGAAATGGAATAACAACAGCTCTCTTCATGAATAAAAAAGAATAACACCCCTTACCGTAAAAGAACTAAATATAAGAGTAGTTAAGTAATAGAAAACTTTTCTTCTTTCTCTCTATAATTTTCTCTCTCTAGAGTTTCATTGAATTCGTAAGAAAATAATGAAGGAATGAGCTTCTATTTATAGAAAAATAGAATGCATAGTAACTAACTCATGAACGGTCCAGATCGATTTACTTTAATCTGACGGTCCATATTTAAAGCAAAATCTTTTAAATAAAATATAATATATATATTATATTATATATATATAATCTCACGGGACATCACCCCCGTGATTCAACCTGTCAAAAATCTGTGAATGATTCAACATAATAATACTCCTCCTGCTATCTTTCAACTGATACCAATAATGATCAAATAAAACAAACCTATTATATAATATTTATATATATATAACACATGCCTTTTGAAATTCTTACTCACCCGACAACATCAATCTCATCCCACCCAATTTTGACAACATAACCACTTTATTTATATACATATAATATATATAAATACATACCTTATATACATATATATATATATAACTCTAATATATATATATATATATAAGTAATAAAATAAAACTGAGATGACTTCTCACGTAAGCATTAATAATCAATACTGTATGCTTTATGCAACCACACATGATTCATTGTACTTTTACTACCGAGTAGTTCAACAGTATTAACGGTAAAACTTCCGCCGTTATTTTAATAAAATATTTTTTGTCGTTTTCTCAATCCGACAATAATTTCGTTGTGGGGTCCACCAATGATTATGTCGTCGTACGAATATTTCCTGTTTAAAATGAATATTCCCCGACCAATCGAATATAATATAACAACTTGCATACTATGCAAAATTTATAAATATTACCCACAACTATAACATTATATCAATTTCACTCCATAATATTCAAAAATAATATTTATAGAAAATTCATCTTTATTTAAAAAGTTGGGGTTTTACAGCTTATTTAATAAGTAAAATTCTGTCAAACACTTTGTAAAAGGGAAAATAGTAGAGTTAGTTTATTTTATGTACGTGTAAGAAAGACGAGTAATTCTTTGATCAAGACTAGTCTTAGAGAGGTCAACTGGGAGTTGGGTTTCTAGTGTACTTGTGAGGTGAGGAAGAGGCTATCTTTTCAAGACCAGAACATAAAATAGAACTGAACTCAAAAGAAGGTACAACTTTGCTTGAGGAGGGAGTTGGGAGCTTGTTGTCCAAGATATATAGTTGTATATAGTTGGAAGTTTGTCTATAAAATTTTGTAAAGACTTCTTTGCATGTTGAAGGAGTATTTATTATTGATAGTAATAGGATCTCAAGTCCTAAAGAGAAGCTTGAGACTGGACGTAGCAATATACCCGGGATGTATGTTGTGAACCAGATAAAATTCTATGTATTGTGTGATTGAATTTTTATTATCTTGTATTTTAATTTTATCACTACAAATCAATTAACTAAAAATTCAAAAGGGCCTAAGATAAATTTTTACACGGTAATAATCTATCCAACCCCTCTTCTAGATTATTATTGGACTTTCAACATGTATTTAGGGATGTCACAATAATTGTCACAACATCTCATATTATTGAACCAATAATTGACATTGTAACAAATGTTGTAATGGAAAGTTGCATAAATGGAAGTCACAACTTTTAAGTCGTAAGGTCGACTCAATATTTGAAGAACATTAATATCCGTGATATTAATACATTAAGTCAATAATGTAGAAGATGAATAATATAATTAAAAAATGATTATGGAATAATCTTTTTGATAATTGATTAATCTTTTTGAATAAATAATAAAAATGGAATAATCTTTTTGATAATGGATTTATCTGTTTGAATAAATATTGATAATAAATTATTCATTTTGAATAAATAAAGATAATGGATGAAAATGGGTAATCATTATGTTTAAAGTGATGATAATGGATGAAAATGGGTAATCATTATGTTTAAAGTAAAGATAATGGATAAAAAAGGGTAATCATTATGTTTGAAGATAATGATATTGGACGAAAATTATATTTATAAAATGTGGGCTATTTTGGCTATAAATAGGAAGACTTAACATAAGGAAATTCATAACTTTCTTACTTATACTTCCTTCCTCTTTCTAAAACTTTCTTAGTGTAAGTTTCTTTCTAAGTATGCTAGGCTACCTCAAGTATTAGTAAATATCAGCTGAGTACTAAATTTTTATTTCAATTCATTCCAATTTAAGTCTTTGTTGCATTCTTCTTTGAATTCTTGATGAGTGGAATTTTCTTATGTACAACAACTCTTTAGAAACATCGTAGTAAATTCTTCCTTTGTCAAAATTGAGTGATTTCAAAGCCTATTTTCATTAGATTTTCGTCCTCTACAACTTTGAAGGAAGAAAATTTATCTAATGTCATCTTCATATCTTAAAATGCTGAAAGTCGTAACCTGCACTAATTTTTGTCACTAGTTTCAGTCCAAATTTAGAAAGTTCATAACTCAGTCATATTAACGCCGAATAGAGTGATTCTTGAGTCTATTTCGTAAATCTTTTCGAGAGTTACATATTTATGAAACCATAAAGAGAGTTTAAAAACTATAGAAGACCCAAAAGTCAAATTCTTTACTGATGCAAAGACGAACATGGAAGGATTTGTTCGGCTATTAATTTTGTGTTTCATAATATCGAGGGAAGGGGTATCATTCTTTTCATACTAGTAAATGGATATCATTTTCCTTTTTACATGTAAAGTATGTCATTTTCTTCATACTTGGAAAGGGATATCACTTTCTTTAGTACTCGTAAGAGAGATCATTTTCTTTCATACTACATATTATGATAAGAAAGTATTATTCGTTTTACAACTTTATAATTAAATGTGAAAATTTCTATGATTATTAGAATATCCTTAATAGTTTATGCTTCATCTAATATCTTTGAACTGAATATTCCTATTGAATTTTTAATCGTTATTTGAACTAAGAAGCGTACATTTCTTGAATTGTATATTTTATCAAGAACTCTAATCAATTTTTTTGGATATCATGTTAACAATTTGGATTCCCGATAAATTAAATTGCAAATATCTAATGTTTATCCTTGATCTTATTGTTCTAATTATTTCTATTCAGCATATATAGCATTTTTATAATCACGGTGATGAAAATTCTCTTTGACTTGAGTGCAAAGATGGGTATATAGCTGATTGGCATGATTATGATCATGGGTTCTCTTCGACCAGGGGTGCAAAGATAAATTGTTGATTGGTATGATCATGACCATTGGTTTTATAATTGAATATCTTTGGCTTAGATGTAAAGACAAATTGATTAACATAGTTATAAGTATTGCTTCTATAATTCCTGAAATGATTGACTGTACCTTTCTGTAGAGTGTTATTGGTTTTATGTGTGAACATTGTCGTTACAATAATAGTTGTAAATAGGAAATTCGTGTTTATTTGTAGTGTTGTATTTGGCGACCCAAGTTTTGGGTGTGGTTTAGACTCGAATTTGATGCCCCCAAACTCGGGTCTAAACCACACCCAAAACTTGGGTCGCTAAAAATAACACTACAAACAAACAAGAATTTTCCTATTTACAACGACAATGTTCACACTTAAAACCAATAACACTCTATATAAATGTACAATCAATAACTATTTTGGGAATTAAAATCTGTAAAAAAATGCTCAAGAAAACCTTTGTACATAGGAGACCATGCTTCTAAGTTATAATAGATATCATAGGACTTCAGAATTAACCTTGGTTGACCCAATAGACCTCAAAGAAGAAAGAGAATATTACTAACCTGTTTATTCCAATGGTGTGTATCTTCTTGCCATATAATTATCTCCATTATGTCAAACTGAGGATTATATTCCAACCATACTCCAAGATTATATAGGTAATGCTTATTAATATAATCAACAAGTGGATGCGCACAATCATATCTTATGGTAACATGAATTTACATGTGATTAGACATCTCGTATGATAGTGACAACACGCACTTTAAGTTCTCAATACAATTATTATCACACTATCTTATAACTTGATGAAGACAACCACTAACTCAAAACATTATGGTTAATAACTCGGACCATTACTCCACTCCCCGACTAGTCCCTACTACACTCTCATTTCCTGAGAAGAACAATGGAACAAAATGAGAAATGGTGACAACAAATAGCCCATTAAAGAATATTATGATTAAGATAATGAAGAATAAATTATCTTTAGCATTTAACAGTGATTAATCATAGCTTTAAATATAAGTTTTTAACGATAACTGCAGTGGAACAAGCAATCCATTAGAAAAGTCAAATAGACCATAATGTCTAGTATAATCTCAAATTTAAAAGTTCACCAACGATATTTTTATCACTGTTAATAATCATGCCAATCAATAGTTCATGGTCATAATTATGTTGATCAATTCATCTTTGCACCCAAGCTGAAGAGAATTTTCACCATTTGTCTTTACCTATAACACCAAATATTATGGTTATGTCAATTCACAGTTCATGTTCATAATCATGTAAATAAAAATCTAACCTCGTCACAAAGGCTAAGGAAAACTTTCACCACATATCCTTGTCACAAAGGCTAAATAGAACTTTCACTCCATATCCTTGCCACAAAGGCTAAAGACGCTCAATAATCATATCGTCTTTACACCTTACACTAAATATATTCAAATGTAACAACAATGAGCATGATCATACCAATCAATTCATCCTTGCCACAAAGGCTAAAGAGAATTTTTACTATGTGTCCTTGCCATGTCGACCAAAAATACTCAACAATTATATCGCCTTTACATCCTATGTCAAAGATATTCACTAATCACATTATCTTTGCTCTCAAGCCAAAGATATTCATAACTTTATTATTTTGAGGATTAGTAAAAATAACAGTAATATATAGGATGGACAAAAGTTGTAATAATAATAAGATAAAAGAATAAACATTCGAGATTTGACATTTAATTTGTCAAGGGTCCAATAATATTTAAATTGTTAACATGATAACCAAAATATGGAGTCAAATTCAAGAATGATATTCAAGTTTAATAGTTCAAATATAACGATTAAATTTAATAAGAAAATTTAGTTAAATAAAAATTCAAGTGAAATGATATTAGATGAAACGCAAATCTCAAAGGAATTTGTAATCATTTCAGAAATTATAAAAGAAATACTTATAACTATGGTCATGATCATGCCAATCAACTACCCATTGTCATGATCATACTAATCGAAAATTTACACATAAGCCAAAGATATTCAATTGTAAAACCAATTGTCATGATCATACTAATCAATAATTCATCTTTGCACCCCTGACCGAAGAGAACCCATGGTCATGATCATGCCAATCAACTACCTATCTTTGCACTCATGTCAAAGAGAACTTTCATCACCATGTTTATAAAAATGTTATATATTATGAATACAAATAATAAGAATAATAAAATCAAGGATACGCATTAGAGATTTTCAATTTAATTTAATTGGAATCCAAATTTTTAACACGATATCTAGAAAACCGATTATAGTTCTTAATAAAATATACAGTTCAAGAAATGTAACGATTAAAAATTAAATAGAAAGATTCGAGTCAAAGATATTAGATGAAAAAAAAACTATTAAGGATATTCTAATCATCACAGGAATTTTCACATTTAATTATAAAGTTATAAAATGAATAATACTTTCTTATCATAATATTGAGTATGAAAGAAAATGATCTCCATTACAAGTACTAAAGAAAGTGATATCCTTTTACAAGTATAAAGAAAATGACGTACTTTACATGTAAGAAGAAAAATGATATCCATTTATGATTATGAAAAGAATGATACCCCTTATCTCGATATTGTGAAACACAAAATTAATAACCGAACAAATCCTTCCATGATTGTCTTTACAATAGTAAAGAATCTAACTTTCGGGTCTTCTAGAGTGTTCAAAATCCCTTTATGTTTTCAGAAAAATGTAGCTCTCAAAAAGATATACGAAATAGACACAAGAATCACTCCATTCGGAGTTAATATGACCGAGTTATGAATGTTTTAAATTTGGTTTGAAAAACTAGTGACAAAATTTAGGGCAAATTACGATTTTTAGCATTTTAAGATATGAAGATGAAATCAGGTGACTTTGTTTCCTGCCTCAAAGTTTTAGAGAATGAAAATCTAATGAAAATAGGCTTGGAAATCACTCAATTTCGACAAAGGATGAATTTACTATGAATTTTTTAAAGAGTTTGTTGTACATAAGAAAATTTCACTCGAGAATTCAAATAATAATGCAACAATTACTAAGCTTGGAATGACTTGGAATACAAATTTAGCCTATATTTACAAGTACTTGAGGTAGCCTAGCATACTTAGAGAGAGACTTGTACTAAGAAGTTTTTAGAGAGAGGAAGAAAGTATAAGTAAGGAATTTATAAATTTTCTTATGTTAAGTCTTCCTATTTATCTATTTATAGTCAAAATATCCAACATTTTATAAATATATTATTAATCAATTATCATTATCTTTAAACATAATGATTACTTATTTTCATCCATTCTCTTTACTTTAAAAATAATGATTACCCATTTTCATCCATTATCATCACTTTAAACACAATGATTACCCATTCTCATCCATTATCTTTATATATTCAAAAAAAAAATCCATTATCAATATTTATTCAAAAAGATAAATTCATTATCAAAAAGATTATACCATTACCATTATTTATTCAAAAAGATTAATATCCATTATTAAAAAGATTATTCCATTATCATTTTTTTAATTATATTATTCGTCTTCTACATTATTGACTTAATGTATTAATATCACGAAAATTACTGTTCTTCAAACAATGAGTCGACCTAACAACTTAAAATACATGACTTCCTTTTATGCAACTTTCCATTACTACCCTTGCTACGATGTCAATTATTGGTTCAATAATATGAGATGTTGTGACAATTACTGCGACATTCCTAAATCCATGTGTTTGCTACAGTGGACTGGTGCTCACTAACTTCTTCTTGGTATAATTATTACAGACTTACAATATTGACAACTAGATCATTCTCAGGAAAGAGAGGGCCTTCCGTATAAACGATGTAAGACCCCGAATTTTATGAAATAAAAGTATTCAATTTTCTTATAATTATTATTCTATTTAGTAAATGGTTAAATTGATAAAATATTAAAGTTTAAGGGTGATATTTAAAAATTTTGCAAAGTAAGCAAGTTGTCATAAAATATTCTTTTGGTCGGGAAATATTCTTTTTGTCGGAGAATATCCGTACGAAGACACAATCATTGATGAACCCCACAAATGAAATAATTATCAGATATAGAAAGCGACAAAAATAACCTTTTTTATAAAAATAACGACAAAACTTTTACCGTTAAACTATTAAAATACCCAGTAATACGTGTGGTTGCATAGTAGCACACGGTATTGCACAGTATCTTTGATTATTGATACTTACGTGAGAAGTCACTCAGTTTTACTCAATCATTGCAACATCAACTGATGCATAATATCTCATATTATTGATTCAATTATTATCACAGTATCATCTGCATAATACTTTATATTATTAAATCAATAATTGAGATGACACAATTATTCATATTATTGTTTGCATTATTGACAATGTCTGGAAAGTTCTATCGAGGAAAGGGGTTTGGTCATCTAATTATGCGCCAATAAGGAGAAGTCCTTATTGGCAAGCAACCTCTTTCTTGGGAATGATCTGGTTGTTAATATTATGAATTATAATATTATTGATGAATAATTAATGAAAGATTAAAAATGTGTTTATTAAAGATAAGTGATTTGTGGTAAATATTTATTCATATTTTTTAATATAAATAGAGGAGTTTGTCATGAGGGGTTTGTTGTAAGTTTGACTTATTATTCCATGAAAAGATGTACTAATTTTATAGACCATTGGTGGTGGTTTTAATAGTAAATAAATCTGGACCGTCGGTGGTAGTTTTAATAGTAAATCAATCTGGACCGTAGGTTGTGGTTTTAATAGTAAATCAATATGGACCGTCGATTGTGATTTTAATAGTAAATCAATATGGACAATCCATTTTAATAGTAAATCAATCGGGACCGTCCGTGAATCAGTTACTATTTAGTCCATTCTCCTATAAATAGAAGCTTATTTCTTCTTTTATTCCCACCAATTCACTAAGACTCAGAAGAGAAGCTATAAAGAGAGAAACTATAGAGAGAAAGAAGAAGAGTATTCTGCTACATCACTATTACAGTATTCAATCTTCCACTAAGGTAAGGGGTGTTATTTCTTTTATATTCATAAGGAGTATTATTTCTTTCGTATTCGTGAAGGATGTTATTTTCTTCATACTCGTAAGGGATGTTATTTTGTATGGTAAGGGGTATTATTTCTTTCGCATTCGTAAGGGATATTATTTTTCATATTCATCTTTTATTATGTGGGAATAATCTGGCTATGCGAATTACCGCATGACAGGTGAAAATCCATTTGCATTTTCGTATATTATTTCTTTTCATATTCTAAAATCTAAACTTATTATAGTAAGTATTGCTTCTATAATCCTTGAAATTAGTATAATATCCTTGAGTTTTGCGCTTCATCTAGTATTATTTCATTGGAATATTGGTCTGAACTTTCTTATTAAATTTTAATATTTTCCTTCGGGGTACTATTCACTCAGGCACTATTCACTCAGGGATTCAGGGTACTTTACATGACAAGTTACTATTCATTTTTTACTATTCACTCGAGTACTATTCACTCGGGTACTATTCACTCAGGTACTACTTACTCGGGAATTTGGGGTGCATTGTGTGACGCCCCCAAAATAGGTATACATCACCCATCTTGAGTCGCCAAATACATGGTACAAAATTCAAATACAACTTAATAATACAACCGTCGTGTAAAAATACGACAAAATATAAACTGAGAGTTTTAATACAAATATTGTCTTCTAGACAGTATTCAACTCAAATGGAGTCCTCAATACATTTCTTATCACACTATTTCATAGAATTGTGAGGACTACTAATGCTATCATCTGGACCGTCACTCCGTTCTCCGACTACGTTCTCATTTCCTGAAGAGAACAATGAAAGTAAAAGGGTGAGCTCAACTAGCCCAGTAAGAAATGTTATGACTAAAATAAAGCAGAATAATTTATCGTTAGCCTTCAACAATGTTAAACTGATAAAATATAACAAACATCAAGTCCATGAGGACTTTTACCATATCATTTGTAACATTACGGTCATGATTATACCGATTAATCCCTGGTCATAATCATACCAAGTACATCTATGCACTACAGGCCACATATGACTTTCAACATAATATAAACATAAAGATGATGACGAGGATATAAGAATTCAATAAAACAAGTTCAAGGATAAATTTTTAAATATTTATAATTTAATTTATCCAAAAATTAATAACGTCCAAATTTTCAACATGATACTACTTTGTGGAGTAAAGTTCAAGAATAATATTGTACCAAATATAATTTGGACCAAAAACGAATCAATTTTTGTCATGAATAGTACCCCGGATGAATAGTAACCAGGTGAATAATATCCATGAATAGTAACTTTGGGAATAATAACCCCGTGAATAGTACCCCGACATGAAAAAGTTAAAACTTATCAAGAATGCTTAGAATAATATTTTCATGAAAAGATATTGGATGAAGCGTAAATATCAAGGATATTCTACTAATTTTATGGAGTATAGAAGCCAAAACTTTAACAAAATGAGTATAGAATTCGGAATCTGAAACGAAATAATATTACTTACATACTACAGAGTATGGAAGAAAATATTATTTCATATGAATATTGAATAAAAATAACATCCCTTACCTTGAAAAGAAGAGTATTCCAACTGGTAGAACGGGGATATTCTTGAAGAAAACTTTTACTATTTTCTACGCTCAAAGCTTTCTAAAACTCGAAAAAAATACGCTCAATATTATAGAAGAAGAATTCTATAATTCTGGTGTGATTTTCAATTCAAACTAAGCATCATATTTATAGGAGAATGGAAAGGATACTATTTAGAATTTATTCACGGATGCACAATAATATATTCGGCGAATTCCTCACAGGCGAAAACCGAAGAAAATTTTGATTTTACTATTCATTACTGTGCAATAAAATATTCTAATAAAACAAAAACTTTTAAATAAAATATAATATATTCTATTTATAATCTAATAAACCAAAACTTATAATATATATATATATATATATATATATATATATATATATACATTTTTACTACAAAGGCATAACAATTCACGTAACTTCTAAATATATATATATATACCCACATGTATATATATATATATATATATATATATATATATATATATATATATATATATAAATATATATATAATATTCATTCCTTACTAATACGTAAACCTTCCCCCCCATTTCCATTCTTCATCCCATATGTATTCCCCTATAATGTGTCTCCCAATATTATTATATTAAATAATTTTCTATCGATTATTTTGAAAAATGGGTAAATGTGGGTCCATAAATAAACAGAGTTTACATCAAATACTTCATAAAAAAATCCCCTCAATATTTTTAACAACATTTATCATCATTATTATAATTCGCAATATTTAACAACCAGGTCGTTCCCAGGAAAGAGGGGGCTTTCCAATAAGGATTTCTCCTTATTGGCTCGCAATTAGGTGACCAAACCTCTCCTTGATAGAACTTCTAGACATCGTCAATATTGCAAATAATAATATTAATAACTTTGTCGTCTCAATTATTGATTTAATAATATAAAATATCGACAATAATTGAATCAAATAACGTGAGATACTATGCATTAATTACTGTAGCAATAATTGAACAAAATTGAGTGACTTCTCACGTAAGCATCAATAATCAATACTGTGTCCTACTATGCAACCACGCGTATTATTGTACTTTTAACACTGGTTAATCCAACAGTTAACAGTAAAACTCCTGCTGTTATTTTCATAAAAAGATATTTCTGTCGTTTTCTCATTCCGACAATAATTCCAATTTATAGGGTCCACTGAATGATTGTGTCAAATGCATTTAATATTCCCCGGTTAAAACAAATATTCCCCGACCAATCGAATATAATATAATAACTTGCGTACTTTGCAAAATTTATAAATATTACCCACAACTATAACATTATATCAAATTCACTCCTTAATATTCAAAAATGATATTTATAGAAAATTCATCTTTATTCATAAAAGTTGGGGTCTTACAACCTCCCATTCTTATGAAATTTTGCCCTCGAAATTAGGGGTACATACGGTATGATTTAAGAGGTGAGGATACCTTGATCTCATTTCAGATTCTAACTCCCAGGTCATTTCTTCAACATCGTGGTTTCTCCACAAAACTTTGACTTGGTGTATAACCTTGAAGCGTAAAATATGTTCCTTCTTATCCAAGATTTTAACAGGAACTTCTTCATACGTTAAATCTTCCGCTATTTCGTTTGGTTCCAACTCAATAATGTGGTTCGGGTCTTCCACATATTTACATAATATGGATATGTGAAAAACGTTATGAACACGAGACATACTTAAGCGAACGCCGAGTCTATAAGCCACGCCCTACTTTCGGTCAAGTATTTCAAATGGGCCATTGAATCGAGGATTGAGCTTTCTTCTCTTTCTAAATCTCGTAACTCCTTTCCATGGTGCCACACGTAACAACACATGCTCTCCAACATTGAATTCCACGTCTTTTCGATGAAGATCAGCATAACTCTTTTGTCGATCTTGTGAGGTCTTTATATGTTGCCGGATCATTTGAATCTTTTCCGTAGTCATACGTACCAAATCTAGTCCCAACAACGTTGCTTCACCCACCTCGTCCCAGCATACTAGAGAACGACACTTGCGCCCATATAACGCCTCGAATGGAGCCACACCAATCTTGCTTGATAACTATTTTTGTAGGAAAATTCCACCAATTGTGACGCCCCCAAAATAGGTACACATCACCCATCTTGAGTCGCCAAATACATGGTACAGAATTTAAATACAAACTTAATTATACAACAGTCGTGTAAAATACGATTAAACATATGCTGTGAGTTTTAATACAAATATTGTCATATAGACAATATACAAACTCAATGGGGTCCTCATTACATTTATTATTACACTATTTCACGTAATAGTGAAGACTACTAATGCACCATCTAGGACCATCACTCTTGTTCTCATTTAGTCCCTGCTACGTTCTCATTTCCTGAAGAGAACAATGAAAGCAAAAGAGTGAGCTCAACTAGCCCAGTAAGAAATATTATGACAAAGATAATGCAGAATAATTTATCGTTAGCCTTCAATAGTGTTAAACTGATAAAATATAATAAATATCAAGTTTAACTGCAGCGGAACAAGCAATCCATTAGAAGAGTCAAGTAGAGAATACAATCTACTATCTTCTATGATTTAAAAGGTTTTTCATCACTTTTATCGCTGAGACTCAGCTTAATAAATAATCCACATCATCCCTGCACTACGGCCAAGGATATTCATTAGTATCACGACCACCAATTATCCATGCACTACGGGCCAAGGATATTCGTGTATTCATCAATGGTCATGATCATGCCAACAACTGTCCATCAATGCACTACGGGCCAATGAGGACTTTTACCACATCATTTGTAACATTACGGTCATGATTATACCGATTAATCCCTCGTCATAATCATACCAAGTCCATCTATGCCCTACAAGCCACAGATGACTTTCAACAGAATATAAACATGGGGATGATGACAATGATATAAGAATTCAATAAAACAAGTTCAAGAATTAATTTATCCATGAACCACTAACGTCCAAATTGTCAACATGATACTTCTTTGTAGAGTAAAATTCAAGAATGTTCAGAAGAATATTTCCATGAAAGGATACTGGATGAAGCGCAAATATCAAGGATATTCCACTAATTTCATGGAATATAGAAGCCAAAACTTTAACCAACTGAGTATAATAAAGAATGGAATAACAAAAGAAATCACCAGGCATGCGATAGACCAGACAGCAGGAGTTATTCCAATGAGAATAATAAATAATCGGAACCAATCCCCACAGAAAGCGCCATGACGATATATTCCAACGTAATAATAAAGAATGAAACCAGTCCGTGTAAAAACGCATGCATGATGTTCCAATGAATAATAAAGAATGGAACCAGGTCCGACGTAAAACGCACAGACAAGATGTTCCAACAGAATAATAAATAATGGAATAACAGAAGTTCTCTTCATGAAAACAAAAAAAATAATACCCCTTACCGTAAAACAAACTGGATATAGGAAAAGAGAGGTAGTAGACTTCTCTTCTTCTTTCTCTCTATAATTTTCTCTCTTTAGAGTTTCAATGAATTCGTAAGAAATAATAAAGGAATGAGCTTCTATTTATAGGAGAATGGAAAGGAACTGTGTAAGGATTTCTTCACGAACGAAATAATTCAAAGGCTTACGGACTTCATACGCAACATAAGGTTGATTGAAATTTAATGAAATCAATCAGGTAAAACAAAATATAATATATATATATATATATATATATATATATATATATATATAAGCCACATGTTGGTTTGAAATACATCCATCAAAATCATATATATATATATATATATATATACTTCCCACCACCCACCAAAATCTCCCACACACTTTATATATAATATATATAACTAATATAATACGGCACACACATACATATATATATATATATATAACTTATATATATATATAATAATACAGAACTGAGACAACTTTCTATCGACGATTTTGGAAAATGGGTAAATAGGAATCCAAATAATAAGCAAAACTTACAACAACAACTTCATAAAAAATCCTCTCAATATTTTAACAACACTTATCATCATTATTATAATTCGCAGTATTAATCGACCAGATCGTTCCCAAGAAAGAGGAGACTTTCCAATAAGGATTTCTCCCTATTGGCGCGCAATTAGGTGACCAAACCTCTCCTTGACAGAACTTCTAGACATCGTTAATATTGCAAATAATAATATTAATAACTTTGTCGTCTCAATTATTGATTTAATAATATATAAAATATTGACAATAATTGAATCAAATAACGTGAGATATTATGCAACAATTACTGTAGCAATAATTAAACAAAACTGAGTGACTTCTCACGTAAGCATCAATAATCAATACTGTGTGCTACTTTGCAACTACGCGTATTACTGTACTTTTAACACCGAGTGTTTCAATAGTTAACGGTAAAACTTCCGCCGTTATTTTCATAAAGTATTTTTGTCATTTTCTCAATCCGACAATAATTCCGTTGTGAGGTCCACCAATGATTGTGCCGTTGTACGAATATTCCCTGTTAAAACGAATATTCCCCGACCAATCGAATATTATATAACAACTTGCGTACTTTGCAAAATTTATAAATATTACCCATAACTATAACATTATATCAAATTCATTCCATAATATTCAAAAATGATATTTATAGAAAATTCATCTTTATTTATAAAAGTTGGGGTCTTACACCAATGGCAGGAACTTTTCCCAACTTCCTTTGAAGTCAAGGACACAGAGTCTTAATAAATCTTTAAGAGTTTGAATAGTCCTCTCCGACCGTCCGTCCGTTTGAGGATGATATTCCGAACTGAATTGCAAATTCGTGCCCATAGCTTTTTGCAAACTAACCCAAAATTGTGAAGTGAATCTCGGGTCTCGATCAGAAAATATGGATACTGGCATACCATGCAGTCTTACAATCTCATTTATGTACATACGAGCAAGACGTTCAAGTGTATAAGTTTCTCATATAGATAAGAAATGAGCAAACTTGGTCAATCTATCAACAATGACCCAAATTTCATCTATGCCATGAGAAACCTTGGGAAGACCAGTAACAAAATCCATGGTAATGTGCTCCCACTTCCATTCTGGAATTTCAAGTGGTTGCAATGGACCTTATGGCACTTGATGCTCTGCCTTGACTCGTTGACAAGTTAGACACCTTGAGATAAACTCTGCGATCTCTCTCTTGATATTGCTCCACCAAAATGTATGTCGAAGATCACGATACATTTTGGTATTCCCAGGATAGATCGCAAACGGTGTGTTGTATGCCTCCATCATGATTTTATACTTCAAGTCAGAATCGTTAGGAAGACAAAGTCTTGAGTTGACTCGAAGTATTCCTTCTTCATCGATTCTTTTTTTCGGAATAACACCTTCTTGCACTTTCTTCTTCATACGCATCAGCTCCAGGTCTGTAGCTTGAGCAGCTTTAACTTCATCGATTAAAGTCGGTTCTACTCGTATATTTTCTATCATCATGTGGGTTCCTGGAGTCTTTATCTCTATCTCCATCCTTTGCAAGTCATATAAGATGGGTCTTTGTGTTGACAATATCGCACTCGTACCCGCATATGATCTTCTACTCAATGCATCAGCTACCACGTTCGCTTTTCCTGGATAGTATTGGATAGTATGATCGTAATCTTTCAACAGCTCAAGCCATCGTCATTGCCGCATGTTGAGTTCCTTTTGAGTGAAGAAATATTTGAGGCTTTTATGATCCGTATAGATCTCCACTTTCTCCCCATACAGGTAATGCCTCCAGATCTTTAGTGCGAAAACGACTGCTCCCAACTCTAGATCATGAGTAGGATAATTTCTCTCATATTCTTTGAGTTGTCGTGAGGCATAGGCTATGACTTTCCCATGTTGCATGAGAACACATCCTAAACCTTTGCCCGAAGCATCACTGTAGATGACAAATCCCTCCGAGCCATATGGTATTGTCAGAACAGGTGCTGAAATGAGTCTTCTTTTGAGTTCTTGAAAACTCTTCTCACATTTCTCGCTCCAACCAAATTTTGTATCTTTCCGAGTCAGCTGAGTTAATGGAGTAGCGATTCGAGAAAACCCTTATACGAATCTCTGATAATAACCAGCTAAGCCGAGAAAGCTACGTGACTTCATTACATCGATTTAGGTTGCTCCAAATTTGAATTGCTTCAATCTTCACCGGTCAATGATATTCTGTGATTTGATATCACGTGCCCAAGGAATGCCACTTCCTGAAGCCAGAACTCGCATTTCTTCAACTTGGCAAAAAGCTTGTTTTTACAAAGCTTTTGGAGTATCAGCCTCAAGTGTTGCTCATGATCTTCACGGCTTTTGGAATATATGAGAATGTCATCAATAAAGATAACTACAAAGTGATCCAAATATTCCTTGAATACTCGGTTCATCATATCCATGAAGGCAGTAGGAGCATTAGTCAATCCAAAGGACATGACTAGGAATTCGTAATGCCCGCATCTGGGGATTAAAGCCGTCTTTGGAATGTCATTGGTTTTAATCTTCAATTGGTGATATCCGGAATGAAGATCAATCTTTGAAAAGAATTTAACACCTTGCAACTGGTCAAATAGGTCATCAATACGAGGCAACGGGTACCTATTTTTGATGGTGACATGATTCAACTCCGGATAATCAATACAAAGTCGCATACTCCCATCTTTCTTCTTCACGAATAGAACAGGAGCACCCCAAGGGGACGTACTAGGACGAATGAAACCGATGTCTAACAATTCCTGCAGTTGGGTCTTTACCTCCTGAAGTTCAATAGGAGCCATTCGATATGGGGCTTTGGAAATGGGTTTTGTACCGGGTTCAAGGTCGATACAAAATTTAACTACATGCTCTGGGGGTAGGCCAGGAAGTTCTTCAGGGAATACGTCAGGAAATTTATTAACAATAGAAATATCATTCAAATCTGACGTATTTTTTTTTAAATCTGTGACATGAGCTAAGAAAGCTTGACATCCGTTTTTCAATAAACGAATAGTTTTATTGCTTGAGATGACAGTGATTGATTTTAATGGTTGGTTGCTATAATTCGCATAATAGGTTGGTTAGGAATATGAAAGCTAACAACCTTACAAAAAAAATCAATTTTTACATGATGAGTAGTTAACTAATCAATCCCTAGAATTACGTCAAATGCAAGTATTTTCAATGAAATAAGATCGACGGGTAATGTGAGGGTACCGATTTGAACCAAACAAAACTTATAAACAGTGGATGTAATGAAGGTTTCTCCCAACGGAGTTTCAACAGATAAGTCAAAGTTTAATTTCTCCGGAGTCAAATTTAAACGTTGAGCGCAAGTAGGAGAAATAAAAGAATGAGTAGAACTGGTATCAAATAAGGTATAGACTTCGCTAGAGTTTATGATAAGCTTACCCGTGATGACCTCGTTCGGGTTCCTTGCTTTCTGGGAGGTTACAACAAATGCTCTCCCTTGAACTACTGGTTTTGACTTTTTTAGAAAGGCCTTTGGTGCCTCCATCCCAGCTGGACTTGGCTTCCCTGAATGACAAAATTGAGCTAGGTGACCTTCTCTTCTATAATTGTAACACGTTTTGGACTGCTGAGCATAGTTTGGACTGATATGTCCCCACCCCCTTCGCATTTGAAGCATATAATAGGTGATTGTTCTCCTTCCTTAACAACGGGTGCTGGTGCTGACGTCTTTCCATCATTTTTGAATCTCCTCTTCTTGAAATGTCCACTTCTATTGTCTTGGCCATGATTACCACCGAAGTGGTTACAATTTCTGGCATGTTGATTCCCTCCACGTTTGTTATCACCGCTTCGATGACTGCTACCACTGGTATTATCATTTTGCCGGCTGCTTTCTCTTGGTTGGGTTTACTCATTTTCTCACTCCAATAACTGAGCCTTATTTACAACATCTGAATACAAACACAGTTTGTGAGAAATTAGATATTGACGTATCTCAAGTTTCAAACCTCTCAGAAATATCCGCGTCATTCTCTCCTCATTATCAACCAAGTGGGACGCAAACCGGGACAACTCGGCAAACTTAGCTTCATACTGCGACACGGTCATGTTGTTTTGCTCCAGTTTAATGAACTTCACCTCTTTCATGTGACGAATACTTTCGGGAAAGTACTTGTCGTTGAACAGTTCTTGGAACTTTTCCCAAAACATCTTCAGTGCGGCAGGTTGAGTACGCTTTACCTATCCCCACCAGTAATCTGCCTCTCCTCGCAACATAAAGGTGGCAAAGGGAACCTTTTGCTCCTCGGAGCATTCCAAGACATCAAATATCTTGGTGATCTGCTTTATCCACGTCTCCTCCTTAAGTGGTTTTGGCTCTCCAATAAACTTTGGTGGTCCCAACTCTTTGAACTGTTTAGCGGTGACCATCCGAGAGTTGCCAGTGTTTCCACCTGCATTTTGGACATGAGTCTCTTTTACCTGATGTTGTACGAATTGCAGAAAGCTCCTAAACATTCCATCGTTCGCCATTTGGTCGGTGTTGTTGTTCACATGAGGATTATTGCCTTCATGATGCACATTATCGTGGGTGTTGATCTGTGGTGACTCAACGGTCTCCTGTGCTCCATTGCTATTCTCAACATTATCGGATGTCATTTTCAAACACTGCCACAAAACAAGGGTTAATTGACATGTCACATATTATTTCTATACTCTAACCGACCAATTAAATACCAAATAAACTTAGGTAGGTCATACTAGCGAAGGAATTCCCCGTCTCTCCCCTCCTAGTTCTTGTCTCACATCTCAGCCAAGGATCATATCCCTAAGCTTTGATACCAACTGTGACGCCCCCAAAATAGGTATACATCATCCATCTTGAGTCGCCAAATACATGGTACAAAATTCAAATACAACTTAATAATACAACCGTCGTGTAAAAATACGACAAAATATAAACTGAGAGTTTTAATACGAATATTGTCTTCTAGACAGTATTCAACTCAAATGGAGTCCTCGATACATTTATTATCACACTATTTCATAGAATAGTGAGGACTACTAATGCTATCATCTGGACCGTCACTCCATTCCCCGACTAGTCCCGGCTACGTTCTCATTTCCTGAAGAGAACAATGAAAGTAAAATGGTGAGCTCAACTAGCCCAGTAAGAAATATTATGACTAAGATAATGCAGAATAATTTATCGTTAGCCTTCAACAGTGTTAAACTGATAAAATATAACAAACATCAAGTTTAACTGCAGCGGAACAAGCAATCCATTAGAGGAGTCAAGTAGAGCATAAAATCTACTATCTTCTATGATTTAAAAGGTTTTTTCATCACTTTTATCGTTTGAGACTCACAATAAATAATCCACATCATCGAATCACCCCCAGCACTTCTGACCAAGGATATTCTTTAGTATCACGACCACAAATTATCCATGCACTACGGGCCAAGGATATTCGTGTAGTCATCAATGGTCATAATCATGCCAACAACTGTCCATCAATGCATTACGGGCCAATGAGGACTTTTAACACATCATCTGTAACATTACAATCATGATTATACCGAATAATCCCTAGTCATAATCATACCAAGTCCATCTATTCACTACAGGCCACAGATGACTTTCAACATAATATAAACATGAGGATGATGACAATGATATAAGAATTCAATAAAATAAGTTCAAGGATAAATTTTTAAAGATTTATAATTTAATTTATCCAGAAATCAATAACGTTCAATTTGTCAACATGATACTGCTTTGTGGAGTAAAATTCAAGAATAATATTGTACCAAAAATAATTTGGACCAAAAACGAATCAATTTTTGTATGAATAGTATCCGGGTGAATAGTACCCATGAATAGTAACTTCAGGAATAGTAACCCCGTGAATAGTACGCTGACATGAAAAGTTAAAACTTACCAAGAATGCTCAGAATAATATTTTCATGAAAAGATACTGGATGAAGAGCAAATATCAAAGATATTCTACTAATTTCATGGAGTATAGAAGCCAAAACTTTAACAAAATGAGTATAGAATTCGGAATCTGAAACTAAATAATATTACTTACATACTATAGAGTATGGAACAAAATATTATTTCATATGAATATTGAACAAAAATAACATCCCTTACCTTGAAAAGAAGAGTATTCCAACTGGTATAGCGGAGATATTCTTGAAGAAAACTTTCACTGTTTATATATATATGAATATATATATATATACATATATATATATACATATATATTCATTCCCTTACTAATACGTAAACCTTCCCCCCCCCCCCCTATTTCCATTCTTCATCCCACACGTGGCCCCCACATGTGCCCCACCGTTATTATATTAAATAATTTTCTACCGATTATTTTGAAAAATGGATAAATGGGGGTCCATAAATAAACAAAGTTTACATCAAATACTTCATGAAAAAATCCCCTCAATATTTTTAAAAACATTTATTATCATTATTATAATTCGCAATATTTAACAACCAGGTCGTTCCCAAGAAATAGGGGGCTTTCCAATAAGGATTTCTCCTTATTGGCTCGCAATTAGGTGACCAAACCTCTCCTTGATAGAACTTCTAGACATCGTCAATATTGCAAATAATAATATTAATAACTTTGTCGTCTCAATTATTGATTTAATAATATAAAATATCGACAATAATTGACTCAAATAACGTGAGTACTATGCATTAATTACTGTAGCAATAATTGAACAAAACTGAGTGACTTCTCACGTAATCATCAATAATCAATACCGTGTGCTATTATGCAACCACGCATATTCATCGTATTTTTTTAACACCTAAGTTAATCCAATGATTAACGGTAAAACTCCATAGTTATTTTCATAAAAGATATTTCGCCGCTTTTTCATTCTCGACAATAATTCTCTTGTGGGGTCCACTAATGATTGTGCCAGTCGCATTTAATATTCCGGCTAAAACGAATATTCCCTGACCAATCGAATATAATATAACAACTTGCGTACTTTGAAAAATTTATAGATATTACCCACAACTATAATATTATATCAAATTCACTCCTTAATATTCAAAAATGATATTTATAGAAAATTTATCTTTATTCATAAAAGTTGGGGTCTTACACATTGCATGACGGGGTACTATTCATTCGGATACTCAGGGTACTATTCACGACAAAAGTGATTTTTTTTCTGTCCAAATTATTTTTGATACATGAATATCATTCTTGAATTTTACTCCACAAAGTAATTATAATGTTGACAATTTGGACATTCTTAAACTCTGGATAAATTAAATTATAAATCTTTAAAATTTATCCTTGATCTCACTTAATTGAATTCTTATATCATTGTCATCATCTTCATGCTTAAATTGTGATGAAAGTCATCTTTGACCCGTAGTGCATAGATGGACTGTTGATTGGTATGATTATAACCAGGAATTATGTATCGGTATAATCATGACCTTTTATGTTATAAATGATGCGGTAAAAGTCATCATTGGCCCGTAGTGCATTGATGGACAGTTATTTAGCATGATCATGACCACTGGTGATAATAACGAATATCCTTGGCCCGTAGTGCATGGATGATTCGTGGATGTGATACTAATGAATATCATTGGCCCATAGTGCATGGATAATTTGATGATGTGACATATTTATTGAGCAGTGTTACAGCTATAAAATATTGATGATGAACTTTTAAATTATAGAAGATAATAGATATTATGCTCTACTTGACTCTTCTAATGGATTGCTTGTTCCGCTGCAGTTAAACTTGTTGTCTATTGTATTCTATCAGTTTTACAGTACTGTTGAAGGTTAACAATAATTTATTCTTTATTATCCTGGTCATAATATTCTTTACTGGGCTAGTTGAGCTCACTATTTGCTTTCATTGTTCTCTTCAGAAAATGAGAATATAGCTGGGACTAGTCGGGGAATGGAGTGATTGTCCAAGATGGTGGCTATAGTAGTCCTCACTATTCTATAAAATAGTGTGATAATAATTATAATGAGGACTCCATTTGAGTTTTGATATTGTCTATGAGATAATATTCGTGTTAAAACTCTCAGCTACGTTTTGTCGTATTGTATAAATTAAGTTTGTATTTAATTTCTATACCATGTATTTGGCGACTCAGAATGGATTGTGTGGACCTATTTTGGGGGCGTCACAAACGACGCGTAATTAAATAACTCTTTCCTTGACAAATTTTTTTAGACATTGTCAATAATGTTTGATGGCCTAATAATATCATATCAAATAATATGAGTTATTGTGTCGTGTCAATTATTGATATAATAATATGAAATAGTGTGCATTTGCTACTATGACAATTATTGAGTTTAATAATATGAAATATTATGTCGCTGTTACTGTAACAATTATTGAATCAATAATACGAAGTACTGTGCAATACCGTGTGATATTGTGGAATGTCGTGTCACTGTAGAATATCGCGTGCTATTGTATTTTTATCACTGAGCATTTAAACAGTTAAAAATGATAGTACCGTTGATAATTTTTTAATTAAAAAAGTTATTTATGTCGTTTTCTGCATTCGACAATATTTCGTTGTGGGATCCACCAATGATTGGTTATTTCGTTGTTGTCGTACTTTTACCTAATATTCTCAACAAATATTTTTCGACAGAACGAATATTTTCCGACTTACTTTTTATAATTGCACATATTAACTTTAACTTATCATTTTATCAATTTAACACCTTACTGTTAAGAATAGTATTTACAAGAAAATAAAATTCTTTTTAATTATTAAAAATTTAGGGTCTTACAATCGATCTTTTGGGTGAGCCAATAACGAGCTAAAATGACTCAAGTAGATACAATTAGACTGTTGTTTAAGAACTTATTTGAATGAATTTGATTCGATTCGAATTTCAGATTTATTTTGAACTCAAAATTTGACCCAAATTGTTATATTAAAAATTATCACTTACACAAGGTTATATGTCCTAACTTACAATTTTTAAAAAAAATTATAAATAAAATTATTCATTAAATGAGTTGTAATTTGTGCATAAACATTTTTTTATATATATATTTGTAATTGTTACGATCTATCATGAGCTGCAAGATTGTTTGGCGTTGTCATATTAACCCAAATATTGAACTCTTTAAAAATTTGATCACATAGGAGTACATAATTATGAAATAAGAACCTTTATGATTAAACTAATTGATGGAAGTGATGTTCCAAAAAAAATTCATGGAATTGATTACCTTAACAAAGTAATTAATTACTAGAGAACTTCCAACGTGATACGATATATGATTATGGCTTTTAAAAATTGATGTAAATATTGTTTTTAAAAAATAATAACACAACGAAAACAATAAACATAATAAAAATCGGGAAAAAAATCACACACAAAATAAAAATATTACCTAATTTTTCTACAGGTTCAATTACTTAATTTACAGTCAATGATACTCAGTCTCATGTCTATCTTAAAAAACAATATATAATCTAGGAGTATATAATAAAACAGAACCCATTTTGAATCTTTCATTTGATAAAATACAAGAACGATTCAGATTCATTATAACTTAATTTTTCTAATTTAATCTAAAGGCTCATATTTCTTCCCTACCAAATTAAATTCACCCCTACACCATTCTCTCTCATGTTCACACACAAAATCTCTCTTTCTCCTCTCTTCTTCACACACACAAACAAATCTATATAATAAAATAGAACCTATTTTGAATCTTTCATTTCACAAAGTACAAGAACGGTTCAGATTCATTATAACTTAATTTTTCCAATTTAATCTAAAGGCTCATATTTCTTCATGCTCAAATCAAATTCACCCCTACACCATGCTCTCTCTCATGTTCACACACAAAATCTCTCTCTCTCCTCTCTTCTTCACACACAAACAAATAATAATAATAATAGTACGAATAATAATTATAATATTACTACTACTAATAATAATAATTATTATTTTAATGATTATAATAATAGTAATAGTAATAGTAATAGTAATCTATATAATAAAGATTCAGATTCATTCTAATTGATTTAGGCGGGAAAGCACAAATACGGCTCAGATTCATTCTGATTTTAATTCAAAATAATAATAATTATAATACTACTAATAATTATAATAATAATAATAATAATAATAATAATAATAATAATAATAATAATAATAGTAATAGTAATAGTAATAACAATAATAATAATAATAATAATAATAATAATAATAATAATAATAATAATAATAATAATAAAACAGAACTCATTTTGAATCTTTCATTTGACAAAGCATAAGAACGATTCAGATTCATTATAACTTAATTTTTTTAATTTAATCTAAAGACTCATATTTCTTTCCGCCCAAATTAAATTCACCCCTACACCATACTCTCTCTCATGTTCACACACAATGTCTCTCTCTCTCCTCTCTTCTTCACACACACAAACAAATAATCTATATAATAAAACAGAACCCATTTTGAATCTTTTATTTGACAAAGCACAAGAACAGTTCAGATTCATTCTAACTTAATTTTTCCAATTTAATCTAAAGGTTCATATTTCTTCCCGCCCAAATCAAATTCACCCCTACACCTAGAGATGACAAATGGGGCAAGGCGGTGCCTTGGCCAGACCGGCCGCCTAGCCAAAAGGTTCGATTTTCACAGGCCAAAAAGAAGCCCATAGCATGGCTCACTGGTAGTCAATGTGGTTTATGCCTATTTTTTGGCACTTTGAGCCCAAGAAGCCCATGACGGGTACGTAGAAGCTTTGACTGCCGGCCAAAAGATCCGGGTTTTGTGGGCTAAAAAATGCGATCCAAAGTTTTTGGCTGGTAATTGGCATTACCACCATGGCTTTGGGCCTGTTGCAGTCTACCTACACCATACTCTCTCTCATGTTCACACACAAAATCTCTCTCTCCTCTCTTCTTCACACACAAACAAATAATAATAATAATAGTATGAATAATAATTATAATATTACTACTACTAATAATAATAATAATTATTTTAATGATTATAATAATAATAATAATAATAATAATAATAATAATAATAATAATAATAATAATAATAATAATAATAAAGATTCAGATTCATTCTAATTGATTTAAAGTGAAAGCACAAGTAATACCAGATTCATTCTGATTTTAATTCAAAATAATAATAATTATAATATAATTATAATTATAATTATAATTATAATACTACTAATAATTATAATAATAATAATAATAGTAATAATAATAATAATAATAATAATAATAACTATTATTATAATAATAAGAAGAACAACAACAATAATAATAATTATAATTATAATAATAAATAATAAATAATAATAATAAGTATTATTATTATTATTATATTATAATAGTAATAATAATAATAGTAATAAAGTAATAATAATTATAATAATTATTATACTAATAATAATAACAATAATAATTATAAATAATAATAATTATTATGATGGTGTGGTGAATTATGATAATTGTTATGTCTGATTGTAAGTTATTTTAAATTATAAAGACTCTTTACATAATATAGTATTTTTTGAATTTTAATTTAATTTTTCGTTACACCGTGCTTTCAGGCACGGACAATTACTAATTTATTTATATAGTAAAAAATATATTTAAGCTCCCGTTACTATCACACTTTCGCACAAAAAGCCTTATCTTCCCTATGTTTGAACTTATCAGTATTTTGGAGGGAGAAGCATTTCATGTCACTTGGCTGGCCCTTTACTGTGGACTGGCTGGCATGTTATTAAATCAATTTAATGCCCACTGGAATTTTATTATCTTTCCAAATGGGGCCAACTTTTACTGTGCATAATACTCCATCATACGCAATATAATATTTTCTCCATTTCAAATTATAAAATAATTATTAATATTTTTAAAATTACTTGAAAATATTTTTAAATTTAAAATTGACATAATTAATTTAAATTTTAAAAACAATAAAATTTATAATGAGTAATACTTTTAAGTAATTTATGATATTCATAATTGAACCGATATAAACTAAATAAATTCATGTCAATTTTAAATTTTAAAATATTTAAAATTAATTTTTCAACAATCGATATTAATCTTATAATTCAGAATCTAAAATAGTATTAAAATATGATTAGGATAAAATTGTCGTATTTTTTTATCAATATAAATTTCTATATTTTTGTTGGTATTAATTATAGTAAATGTTATACATGTACTGATTTACAAACAAGACGCTTAAATAAAATGCAATAAATGTAATAAAAATTATAAATTTTGTAATAATTAAATGTGTGAAGATTTTATCATAACCGGATCCATAATATATATGTAAAATTCCAACTTTTTGAATAAAGATGAATTTTCTTTAAATATTATTTTTGAATATTATGGAGTGAAATTGATATAATGTTATAGTTGTGGGTAATATTTATAAATTTTGCAAAGCACGCAAGTTGTTATATAATATTCATTGGTTCCAGAATATTAGTTTTAACGAGGAATATTCGTGATAACTAAGACAATCATTGGTGGATCCCACAACGGAATTATTATTTTGATTGAGAAAACGATAAAAATAGTTTATGAAAATAACTAAGTAAGTTTTACTGTTAACTCGTTGAAACACCTTGTTAAAAATACGAATGCTGGCGTGGTTGCATAGTAGCACACTACCATTAATTATTGATGCTTACGTGATAAGTCACTCATTTTGTTGGTATTATTAATGTAATAATACGTAAAATCTTTTATATAAAACATAATACTTTTATAAAGTTATTCTATAAATAGAATATATTATTATGCATAGTGTTGTATAGTGTTTGCATAGTATTTTACATAATAAAATCTTTTTATATAAAATAAAATACTTTTATAAAATTATCTGCTTTTATTAGATAATAATTAGAATATATTATATTTTATTATGCATAGTGTTTGCATATAAGGTCTTTTATAAGGTTTGCATATAGTAAAATCTTTTATAAAGTTATTCGCTTTATTAGATTATAAATAGAATATATTATATTTTATTTAAAAGATTTTGCTTTAAATATGGACCGTCAGATTAAAGTAAATCAATCTGGACCGCTCATGAGTTAGTTACTATGCAAATCATTTTTCTATAAATAAAGCTCATTCCTTCATTATTTTCTTACGAATTCACCAAAAATTCTAGAGAGATAAATTATGAGAGAAAGAAGAATGTATTCTCTACTTCACTACTTATATATCCAAAGATTTTCTTCTTAAGGTAGGGAATATTATTTGTTGTACTTTCGTAAGGGTGTTATTCTTTTGTATTCATGAATAGAACTTATGTTATTCCATTCTTTATTATTCTGTTAGAATAACTCAGATATCGCTGCTACACTATACTTGGTGACATTCTTCTATTATTCCGCCTTTTACTATACATTTGGAATATCCTCTCATAAGGCTTTTACATGCGCTTTTACGGGACTCGATTCCGCCTTTTTATTATTATTCTTGTTGAATAACTCGTCTGCCTGACCGATTCCGCCTTATTAGTATTCGTTTTCGTCGGACCGATTCCGCCCTTATTAGTATTCTTTGGAATAACTTTTCCGACCGTTTCCATGTGAAGTATTCGCAATAACATGGTGATTTCTTTTGTTATTTCATTCTTTATTATACTTTATTATACTCAACTGGTAAAGTTTTGACTTCTATACTCCATGAAATTAGTGGAATATCCTCGATAATTGCGCTTCATCCAAAGATCTTTTCATGAAAATATTCTTCTGAGCATTCTTGAATTTTACTCTACAAAGCAGTATCATGTTGACAATTTGGACGTTATTGATTCTTGGACAAATTAATTCTTGAACTTGTTTTATTGAATTCTTATATCATTGTCATCATCCTCATATTTATATTTTTTGAAAGTCATCCGTATTCAGTAGTGCATAGATGGACTTGGTATGATTATGACCAGGGATTATTCGGTGTAATCATGATCGTAATGTTATAAATGATGTGGTAAAAGTCCTCATTGGCCCATAGTTCATTGATGGACAGTTGTTGGCATGATCATGACCATTAATGAATACACAAATATTCTTGGCCCGTAGTGCATGGATAATTGTGGTCGTGATACTAAAGAATATCCTCGGTCAGAAGTGCGGGGGTGATTCGATGATGTGGATTATTTATTAAGTTGAGTCCCAAATGATAAAAGTGATGAAAACCTTTTAAATCATAAAAGATAGTATATTTTATTCTTTACTTGACTCTTTTAATGGATTGCTTGTTCCTACCGCAGCTTAAACTTGATGTTTGTTATATTGTATCGCTTTAACATCGTTTAAGGCTAATGATAATTTATTCTCGCATTATCTTAGTCATAATATTTATTATCGGGCTAGTTGAGCTCACCCTTTCTTTCATTGTTCTCTTCAGAAATGAGAATATAAATGAACGAGCCTGGGAACGGAGTGATGGTCCTAGATGGTGCATTAGTAGTCCTCACTATTTTGTGAAATAGTGTGATAATAATTGTAATGAGGACTCCTTTTAAGTTTGTATACTCTCTAGTAGACAATATTTGTATTCAAACTCACAGCTTTATGTTTTGTCGATTATACACATGTAAAGCAGTATTATTAAGTTGTATTTGAATTTTGTACCATGTATTCCAGCGACTCAAGATGGGTGATGTATACCTAATTTTGGGGGTGTCACAGCTTGGTATCAAAGCTTAGGATATGATTCTGGCTAAGATGTGAGACTAGAACTAGGAGAGGAGAGACGGGAATTCTTCGCTAGTATGACCTACTTAAATTTATTTTGTATTTAAATTGGTTGGTCGAGTTTAGAGATAATATGTTACATGTCAACTAACCCTTGTTTTGTGGCAAGATTCTAAAAATGAATCCGAGAATGTTGAGAATAGCAATGGAGCACAAGAGACCGCTGAGTCTCCACATATCAATAATCGTGATAATGTGCATTAGAAGGCGACAATCCTCATGCAAACAACAACACCGACCAAATGATGAATGATGGATTGTTCAGAGGCTTTATGCAATTCATGCAACATCAAAGCAGAGCGGCTCCTCGTCCGAAATGTAGGTGGAAACACCGAAACTCTCGACGGTCATCGCTAAATAGCTTCAAGGAGCTGGGACCACCAGAGTTTATTGAGAGCCAAAACCACTTAAGGCGGAAGCATGGATAAAGCAGATCACCAAGATATTTGATGTCTTGGGATGCCTCATGAGCAAAGGTTTCCTTCGCCACCTTCATGTTGCGCGTGAAGAGGCGACATCGGTGGGAATCAGAAACGCACTCTACTTCGACTGACGACTCAAGATGTCTTGGGAGAAGTTCTAAGAGCTATTCAACGACAAGTACTTTCCCGAGAGTATTCATCACATGAAAGAAGTGGAGTTTATCAAATTGGAACAAAACAATATGACCGTGTCGCAATACGAGGCTAATTTATGAGTTATCCCTTTTGATCCCATTTGGTCGATAATGTTTTACGCGAATGTTTTTAAGAGGTTTGAAACCGAGATACGCCAATATCTTATTTCTCAAAACCGTGTTTGTATTCGATGTTGTAAATAGGGCTCGCTTATTGAGCGCCAGTAACGAGTCAACGCAACCAAGAGAAAGCAAATTTAAAAGATGAAAACCCAAAGTGGTATCACCATCGAAACGGTGACAACAAACGTGGAGGGAATCAATATGCCAGAAATGGTAACCACTTCGGTGGTAATCATGGCCAAGATAGTAAAAATGGAAATTTCAAGAAAAGGAGATTCAACAATGATGGAAGGACGTCAGCACCAACATCCGTTATTAAGGAAGGAGAACGACCACCTATCATATGCTTCAAATGCGGAGGGGAGGGACACATCACCAAAATCACTGATGCCATCCCAAAGCATGTTATAATTGTGGAAGAGAATGTCACTTAGCCCGATTTTTTGTCGCTCACCAAGACAAGTTCACCAGATGGAGGCACCAAAGGCCATCCCAGAAAAGTCAAAGCCGATAGTGTAAGGGAGAGCGTTTGTTGTGACCTCCTCCCGTAAAGCAAGGAACCCGAATGAGGTCATCACGGTAAGCTTATCATAAACTCTAGCGAAGTCTATACCTTATTTGATACCGGTTCTACCCATTCTTTTATTTCTCCTACTTGCGCCAATGATTAAATTTGACTACGAGAAATTAGACTTTGACTTATCTCAGAGAAACTCCGCTTGGAGAAACCTTCATTACATCCACTCGCTTATAAGTCTTGTTTGGTTCAAATCGGTACCCTCACATTACCTGTCGATCTTATTTCATTAAAAATACTTGCATTTGACGTAATAATAAGGATTGATTGGTTAACTACTCATCATGCAAAAATTGATTGTTTTCATAAGATTGTTAGCTTTCATATTCCTAACCAATCTGTTATGCGAATTCAAGCCACCAAACCATTAAAATAAATCACTGTCATCTCAAGCCATAAAGCTATTCGTTTATTGAAAAATAGATGTCAAGCTTTCTTAGCTCATGTCACGGATCTAAACAAAAAATACGCCGCTTTTGAATGATATTTCTATTGTTAATGAATTTCCGACGATTCTCCGAAGAACTTCCCCGCCTACCCCAGAGCGTGAAATTGAATTTTGTATCGACTTTGAACCCGGTACAAAACCTATTTCCAAATCCCCATATCGAATGGCTCCTATTGAACTTCGTGAGTTAAAGACCCAACTACGAGGAATTGTTAGACATCGGTTTGATTCGGCCCTAGTACTTCTCCTTTGGGTGCTCTGTTCTATTCGTGAAAAAGAAAGATGGGAGTATACGACTTTGTATTGATTATCGGAGTCAATCATGTCACCATCAAAAATAGGTACCCATTGCCACGTATTGATGACCTGTTTGACCAAATTTGCAAGGAGCCAAATTCTTTTCAAAGATTGATCTTCGCTCTGATATCACCAATTGAAGATTAGAACCGATGACATTCCAAAGACGGCTTTCAAAACTTCTAAGACGGGCATTATGAATTCCTAGTCATGTCCTTTGGATCGACTAATGCTCCCGCTTTGCCTTCATGGATATGATGAACCGAGTATTCAAGGAATATTTGGATCACTTTGTGGTCGCTTTTATTGATGACATCCTCATATATTCCAAAACCCGTGAAGATCATGAGCAACACTTGAGGCTGATACTCCAAAAGCTTTGTGAATATAAGCTTTATGCCAAGTTGAAGAAATACGAGTTCTGGCTTGAGGAAGTAGCATTCCTTGGGCACGTGGTATCAAGTCATGGAATATCTATTGACCCAAAGAAAGATTGAAGCTATTCAAAGTCGGGAGCAACCTAAATCAAATTGATCAAGTATCGTAGCTTTCTCTTTGTAGTTGGTTATTATCGGAGATTCGTAGAAGGGTTTTCTCGAATCGCTACTCCACTAACTCAAATTTGACTTGGAAAGATACAAAGTTTGGTTGGAGCGAGGAATGTGAGAAGAGTTTTCAAGAACTCAAGAGAGACTCATTTCAAAGACCTGCTACGACAATACCATCCGGTTCGGAGGGATTTGTCATCTACAAAGATGCTTCGCAAAAGGGTTAGGATGTGTTCTCATGCAACATGGGAAAATCATAGCCTATGCCTCACGACAACTCAAATAATATGAGAGGAATTATCCTACTCATGATCTAGAGTTGGCAAATTGTTGTCTTTCGCACTAAAGATTTGGAGGCATTACACAGTATGGAGAGAAGGTGGAGATCTATACGGATCATAAAAGCCTCAAATATTTCTTCACTCAAAAGGAACTCAACATGCGAAACGCTGTTGGCATGAACTATTGAAAGATTATGATCATACCATCCAATACCATCCTCGGAAAAGCGAACGTGGTAGGTAACGTATTGAGTAGAAGATCATATACAAAGCACGAAAGCGATATTATCAACGCAAAGGCCCATTTTGTGTGACTTGCAAAGGATGGAGATAGAGTTAAAGACTCCAGGACCCATGTGATGATGGCGAATATATGAGTAGAACCGACTTTAATTGATAAAGTTAAAGTCGCCAAGCTACGCACTCTGAGCCGATGCGTATGAGGAAGAAAGTGCAAGAAGGTGCTATCTTACAAGCAAGAATCAATGAAGAAGGAATACTTTGAGTCAACTCTTGACTTTGTGTTCCTAACGACCACGATTTAAAGTATAAAATCATGATGGAGGCGCATAACACACCGCTTTGTAATCCATCTGGGAGTACCAAAATATATCATGATATTCGGCCATACATTTTGGTGGAGCAATATGAAGAGAGAGAGAGCGCTGTTTATCTCAAGGTGTCTAACGTGTCAACGAGTCAAGGCGAGCATCAAGTACCAAAAGGTCCATTGCAACCACTTGAAATTCCGTAATGGAAGTGGGAGCACATTACCATGGATTTCAAGTATCGGCCTTCCCAAAGTTTCTCAAGGCATAGATGCGATTTGGGTCATTGTTGATAGATTGACCAAGTCTGCTCATTTCTTACCGATATGAGAAACTTATACACTTGAATGTCTTGCTCGTATGTACATAAACGAGGTTGTAAGATTGCATGGTATGCCAGTATCCATAGTTTCTGATCGAGACCCAAGATTCACTTCAAGATTTTGGGTTAGTTTGTAAAAAGCTATGGGCACGGATTTATGATTTAGCTCGGCATATCATCCTCAGACAGACGGGAAGTCGGAGAGGACGATTCAAACTCTTGAAGATTTATTAAGACTCTGTGTCCTTGACTTCAATGGAAGTTGGGACAAGTTCTTACCATTGGTGGAGTTTTTCTACAACAACACTTATCAAGCAAGTATTGGCATGGCTCCATTCGAAGCATTGTATAGAAGAAAGTGTCATTCTCCAGTATGCTGGGATGAGGTGGGTGAAGCAACGTTGTTGGGACCGGAGTTGGTACGTATGACTATGGAAAAGATTCAAACGATCCGACAACGTATAAAAACCTCACAAGATCGACAAAAGAGTTATGCTGATCTTCATCGAAATGACGTGGAATTCGATATAGGAGATCATGTGTTATTACGTGTTGCTCCATGGAAAGGAGTTACGAGATTTGGAAAGAGAGGAAAGCTCAATCCTCGATTCATCGGCCCATTTTTAATCCTTGATCGAGTAGGAACTGTGGCCTATAAACTCGCTTTACCGCTAAGTATGTCTCGTGTTCATAACATTTTTCACATATCCATGTTACGTAAATATGTGGAAGACCCGAACCACATTATTGAGTTAGAACGGGACAAAATAGCGGAAGATTTGACGTATGAAGAGGTTCCTGTTCAAATCTTAGATAAGAAGGAACATATTCTACGCTCCAACGTTATACCTCAAGTTAAAGTTTTGTGGAGAAACCACGATGTTGAGAAAATGACTTGGGAGTTAGAATCTGAAATGAAATCAAGGTATCCTTACCTCTTCAATATACCAGTGTATCGCATTCTAATTTCGAGGGCGAAATTTCATAAGAAGGGGAGATTGTAAAACCCCAACTTTTTGAATAAAGATGAATTTTCTATAAATATTATTTTTGAATAATATGGAATGATATAATGTTATAGTTGTGGGTAATATTTATAAATTTTGCAAAGTACGCAAGTTGTCATATAATATTCGATTGGTCGGGGAATATTAGTTTTAACAGGAATATTCGTATAACAAAGACAATCATTGGTGGACCCTACAACGAAATTATTGTTTGATTGAGAAAACGACAAAAAATACTTTTTATGAAAATAACGGCGGAAGTTTTACTGCTAATCTATTGAAACACCCGTTAAAAAAAGTAAAGAATACTGCGTGGTTGCATAAGAAGCACACTCAGATTAATTATTGATGCTTACGTGATAAGTCACTCAGTTTTGTTGGTATTATTAATGTAATAATACAGAAAATCTTTTTATAAAACAGAATACTTTTATAAAACTATTCTATAAATAGAATATATTCTTATGCATAGTGTTGTATAGTGTTTGCATAGTAAAATCTTTTTATATAAAATAGAATACTTTTATAAAGTTATCTGTTTTATTAGTCAATAATTAGAATATATTATATTTTATTATGCATTGTGTTTGCATAGTGCCTGCATAGTGTTTGCATAGTAAAATCTTTTATAAAGTTATTCATTTTATTAGATTATAAATAGAATATATTATATTTTATTTAAAAGATTTTGCTTTAAATATGGACCGTCAGATTAAAGTAAATCAATCTAGACCGTTCATGAGTTAGTTACTATGTAGTCCATTTTTCTATAAATAGAAGCTCATTTCTTCATTATTTTCTTACGAATTCACTGAAACTCTAGAGAGAAACTATAGAGAGAAAGAAGAAAGTATTCTGCTACTTTACTACTTATATATTCAGTACTCTTCTTCTTAAGGTAGGGAATATTATTTGTTGTACTCGTAAGGGGTGTTATTCTTTTGTATTCATGAAGAAAACTTATGTTATTCCATTCTTTATTATTCTGTTGGAATAACCTTTATACGCGGGCTACCCTATACTTGGTGACATTCTTCTATTATTCCGTTTTTACTATTTTATTGGAATATCCTCATGCATGCGTTTTTACTGCCGGACTGATTCCGCCTTTATTATTCTGTTCAATATTCTATCTGTTTACGTTTTACTTACGGGACTGGTTCCGCCTTTATTATTATTCTGCTTGGAATATCCTCATGCATGCGCTTTTATCTTTGGACTGATTCCGCCCTTATTAGTATTCTGTTGAAATAACTCGTCTATGCGGGTACCGCATGCATGGTGATTTCTTTTATTATTCCATTCTTTATTATACTCAAACCGTTAAAGTTTTGACTTTTATACTCCATGAAATTAATGAAATATCCTTGATAATTGCGCTTCATCCAGTATCTTTTTATGGAAATATTCTTCTGAGCATTCTTGAATTTTACTCTACAAAGCAGTATCATGTTGACAATTTGGACGTTATTGGTTCTTGGACAAATAACGAAGGATTTACTCATCTCTCCCCTCCTAGTCCTATTCCCCGATCTCCGCCAGAGATCATATCCCTAAGCTCTGATACCAACTGTGACGCCCCCAAAATAGGTCCAATCCATCCAACCCATTCTGAGTCGCCAAATACATGGTACAGAAAACAACTACAACTTTATTACAATAATTGTCGTGCAAAATACAACAACACATATACTGTGAGTTTGGATACAAATATATATACCAACTGTGACTCTCATCCCAACCTTGGATAACACGTCACAATGACACCTTACATAAATGTATAGTCAAAAACTGTTTTAGAAATTAGAATCTTTTGGAAGTGCTCAAGAAAACCTTCATACATGGGAGGCCATGCTTCTAGGTTATGATAGATATCATATGGCCACAGAATTATCCTTGGTTAACCCAATAGACCCCAAAGAAAAACGAGAAGATTACTATCATATTCTTCCCAATGGTGAGTCTTCTCTTGACTTATCATTATCTCCATTGTCTTAAATTGAGAATTATACTTCAAACAAACACCAAGATTATATAGGTAGTGCTCGTAAATATACTCAGCAAGTGGATGAGCACAACCCTGTCTTATGATGACACGAGGTTGTATGTCATTAGACATCTTGTATGATAGTGGCAAAACACCCTTCCAACGTTGGGTTCACCTCTCCCTATATGTTTCACCAAATATAACTACTAAAAGATGTATACAACACACTTGTCTATACTGTTTAGGGAGAACTCCACAGCTAGAGACCACCGTTCTATTCCCTTTGTTACCCCTGGCTTGACCTAGCTACACTTTTATTACACGAAAGGAATTGTGAAGCAAAAGGGGTGAGCACAACTAGCTCAAGAAAGAATATCATGACTAAAGATAATTAAATTATCAATAGTCTTCATCAATAAAAAATCAGAGATTTATAACATATGGTAGATGATAAAAATTTCAACCATAGTTGCAGCGGAACGAGCAATCCATTAGAAGAGTCAAATAGACCATAAAGTCTATTATCTTCTCCACATTAAAAGTCCACCAACAATGTTTTATCCTCAGAACATTAATCAATGGCCTCCTTTCCACAATTATATGAATAACTCATAATCATAATTGTAATTCTAAATTCCTCTTCGCATCCAAGACGAAGATAATTTTCATCACCTGTCTTTACCTGAAACATCAAAGATCATGGTTATACCAAATCACAGTTCATGTTCATAATCATACTAATAAATTCATCTTTGCACTACGGGCCAAAGATATTCGTCAACAGTTCATATTTGCATTACAGGCCAAAGATATTCAACAACAGGTCATCTTTGCACTATGGGCCAAAGATATTCAACAACAGATCATCTTTGCACTACAGGCCAAAGATATTCATATCTCAAAGAAATATATAATCATTTCAAAATCTATATAAACCATAATTATAACCATGTTGATCAATTCACCTTTGCACTTAAGCTAAAAATATTCAATTATAAATTCAATGGTCATGATCATACTAGTCACAATTCATCTTTGCACTACTGGCCAAAGAGAACCCATAATCATGATTATACCAATAATCTACCCATCTTTACACTCAAGTCAAAGACAAATTTCTTCACCAAGATTATAAAAATGTTATATATGATAATAAAAACAATAACATCAAAACATGGATTTAATTTCAAAAGTAAGATTCATAAATCAACGATAATTTGGTCAGAAAAAGAAACCAATTTTATTGTGCCCGTGAATAGTAACTCGTGAATAGTAACTCGTGAATAAATAGTAACTCGTGAATAATAACTCATAAATAGTAACTCGTGAATAGTAACTCATGAATAGTAACTCGTGAATAGTAACTCGTGAATAGTACTCCGTATTTGTACATAGTACCGTATACGTAAATAATGTCATATAAATAAATAGTGCCACATACATAAATAGTGTCGTATACGTGAATAGTACTGTATACGTGAATAGTACCATATACGTGAATAGTAACCCTGACACAAAAAGGTAGAAATTCCACAATAAAATCCACACCAATATTGCAGTATAATGATATTGAAAGAATAACATCATTATGAAGAAAATAACATTCCTTACAATCCCTTAAAATCCCTTACAATCCCTTAAAATCCCTCACCTCAAAAGAGTAGCACTTCTGACTGGATATCGGATATGACGCTGAAGGAAACTTGCACTGATGAATATCAACTCACCAAGTATCTAAATACTCACAAAATACACTCAATAATCTAGAGAGAGAAAGAGAAAAAGCTTATGTTTCTGGTGTGATTTTCAATTCTAACTTAGCCCTCTATTTATAGGAAAATTTTAGCAGACTTGACCTGCAACCTGATGGCTTTACTTGCTACTATTCCCATCCACCACATTTGAAATAAATTTCATCACATTTCTTCACCAACCACAAGTGGGGCCCACTCAATTCTAGAATTTTCCACCAAAATGCTAAATTCGGATACTTCAACAATTTCTGAACCATTCACCTCTTAAAATTCATAACAAATCATACGTTCATTTTTAACGGTTCAAAATTTATGGACATATACTCAACTTATATATGTATAACATATCCAAAAATTACAACGATCCAACGGTCGGATTAAAAATTATAACTCACGCAATATATCTCAAAAATAATGGTTTAATTTTTAATACCTTCATTCCGACAAAAATACTGATAAAATACCTCAACATTAATTCCTTCATTTATAACCACATAAATAAATCCATCATTTATATCCACATCAAATAAATATTTCCTTATCATATAAATCAATAAGTAATTAATCACAAATAATATTACAGAATCACAATAATGACAACCAGGCAGCCTCAGAAAGAGGGGCTTTTCCGATAAGGATTTCTCCTTCTTCGGCGTGCAATTAGGTGACCAAACCTCTCCTTGATGAGAACTTTCTTGACATTGCCAATAATGCTATCTAATAATATTATTCAAATAATATGAATTATTGATCCGATAATGGAATCTATGCGGTGACAATTATTGAACAACAATAATATAAAATTTCAACGTAGCAATTATTGAATCAATAAAATAAAATATTGACAAGAATTATCGTAATAATTATTGAGTAGTGCCTTCTTACGTAAGAATCAATAATTCAAAATACTGTAAATACTGGTGCTATCTTGTCTGCAACAACGCGTATTACTTTATTTTACCAACCGGGTATTCCAACAAAGCTTTTAATTGAGAACGATTACGCCGTTATTTATAAAAACTTAATTTTGTCATTTTCTTCATCCGATGCTTTATTCTCATATGGGGCCCATGAAATGGTCATACTGGTCAATCAATACGAATATTCCCCGACGTAAAGAATATTCCACGACTAAACGAATATTCCCCACAACAATGAATATTTTATAACCACTTGTGTATTTTGAAAAAAAATTCATATATTACCCTTAATTTTAACTTTTATCAATTTAACAATTTCTTTGAATAGTAATTATAAGAAAAATTGAATACTTTTATTTCATAAAAATTTGGGGTCTTACATTTAAAATTAAAATTATAATAAAAATTATTTGATAAAATTAAAATAAAAATTATTTGCATTTAAAAGTACAAATTTATTTATCCTACTTAGAAAAGAAAAGAAAAATTGTCACAAAATTGACTCAATTATAAATTTAATGTCCGAATTTGAAAAGATTTTAATTTTAAAATATTTTTAATTTTATAATTTTTTAAATTTATATTATACTTTAAAATATTTTTTTCCATTTTTCATAAAAAATTTTCTCCAAATCCACATCATCATTGTCACGTCGCATCCTAACTGTCACATAAGCTTTTTTTTGACAACTCAGCTGCTGACTCAGCACCGTTCTGTTAAAGTCAAAGCTTTTAACGGTTTTTTCATCTTTTTGTTAGAAAAGTCGAGTACAGTGAGTTGACTGTAAGAAAAAAAAAATCCAATTATCCATCTGTAAATTGACTTATAGTACAATAACTGAAAAAACATTTAATCAACATGGCATACTACAATTCAAGGTGCAAGCTGATAATAATAGTCTAACTTTCAAGTTTCAACGCTTCTATATATATTATATTTCATTATAACGTTAAAACAAAATAAATTATGCTCTACAATAATTTGACACAAACATGATGATAAGATTGGATGTGTGATGTCTGTCCCTCCCTCTCCACCAACAAACTTTCATTGAAATAAAAAAAATAAGCAAAATCCAAGTATATAATATAATACAATATCTTATTCTTAATTAAACACTAGTTACCTGACACACATAATTGTATAAATTCAAAAAGTAGAAATACAAAATTTTGTGGGTGAGAGAAATTAAGAGGTGATGGATTATGGGAGAGTAGAAAAAATAGGGATACATAAAAATTTTAAAAATATGAAAGACCAAGAGTCTTCGTTTTCTCTCCTAATGTAATATAAGAACTCTAATTCATTTTAAAAGAACTCTAATTCATTTTTAAAGAATAAAATTATCTTAAAAATTTTTGATGGATAATGCTACTTCTGAACTTCGCTTAATTATTCGTAGCGCTAAACAACATAATTTTATGCTTGTTTAAAAATGTTATAACTAAAGACAAGATCAAAGATGATTAGAGAAAAGAATGTATTTACATAATCTTTTGTATATATCTCAATCACTTTACAATTGTCTTACTTATAGAAATAAGAACATCAATACTACTAGGAAGTTACAAAACTCAAGAGTCATATATTTTAATACTCAATGGGAGTTACATGTATCTAGACATCCATATAATATTATGAATCTAGACATTTTATAACACTCCCCCTTGGATGTCTATTATATGGCTATACGCATTGAAAACTGCCTCATTAAAAACCTTACCAGGAAAAATCCAATAGGAAAAAAACTTGGTTAAGGAAAAAAGAGTGCAACGCATATTAGCTCCCCCTCATGAATGTATCCTTAAGTCCTTCAGTTGTCGCATTCCAATATTGCGATGCAATCCTTCAAATGTTGCAATTGGTAATGCCTTGGTGAATAAATCTGCTAGAACATCAATGTCACCACACTTATCAAGGTCATGTGTTAAAAAGAATTTCGGTGAGATATGCTTTGTTCTATCTCCTTTGATGTATCCTCCTTTTAATTGAGCTATACATGCAGCATTGTCTTCATACAGAATGGTTAGAGTTCCTCTACTGGAGGATAAACCGTATGTTTCACGAATATGTTGAGTCATTGATCTCAACCACACACATTATCGACTTGCTTCATGGATTGCAAGTATTTCAGCATGATTAGATGAAGTGGCAACTAATGTTTGCTTTGTAGATCTCCATGATATAGCGATGATCACCACACACATAAAAGATAACTTGTTTGAGATCGACCTTTATGTGGATCAGATAGATATCCTGCATCAGCATATCCAACTAATTTATGATTATCATTATTTGAATAAAATAATCCCATATCTATAGTTCCTTGTAGGTAACGAAAAATATGTTTAACCCCATTCCAATGTCTCCGGGTAGGAGAAGAGCTATATCTTGCTAACAAATTCACAGAGAATGCTATATCAGGTCATGTATTATTAGCAAGATACATTAATGCACCAATTGCACTGAGGTATGGTACTTTAGGACCAAGTAATTCTTCATTATCCTCACGAGGTCTAAAAGGGTCCTTTTTCACATCAAGTGATCTAACAACCATTAGTGTACTCAATGGATGAGCTTTATCCATGTAAAATCTTGTAAGGACCTTCTTTGTGTAAGTTGACTAATGAATGAAAATTCCATCTTCTAAATGCTCGATCTGCAGGCCGAGACAAAATTTTGTTTTTCCTAAATCTTTCATCTCAAATTATTTCTTTAAAGAATTCATTGTCTTTGGAATCTCTCCATGAGTTCCAATAATATTTAAATCATCAACATACACAGCAATGATAGCAAAATCGGATTCTGACTTCTTTATAAAAACACATGGGCATATAGGGTTATTATTATACCCTTCTTTCAATAAATATTCACTAAGATGATTGTACCACATGCGTCCTGATTGCTTTAACCCATATAAGGACCTTTAAAACTTGATTGAATAAACTTTTCGGGGATTTGAATTATATGCTTCAAGCATTTTAAATCCTTCAGGGATTTTCATATAAATATCATTATCAATTGACCCATATAAATAGGCTGTAACAACATCCATTAGGCACATATCTAATTTTTCATGAGTTGCTAGGCTGATAAGATAACGCAATGTAATGACATCTACCACAGGAGAATATGTTTCATTGTAATCAATGCCAGGTCTTTGTGAAAACCCTTGTGCCACAAGTCATGCTTTATATCTTACGATTTCATTTTTCTCATTTCTTTTTCGCACAAATACCCATTTGTATCCAACTGGCTTTACTTCTTCGGGTGTTTGGACTTTAGGTCCAAAAACTTCACGTTTTGCAAGTGAATTTAATTCTGCATGTATTGCTTCTTTCAATTTTGGCCAATCATTTCTGCGTCTACATTCTTCGACAGAATTAGGTTCAGAATCCTCGTTTTCATTAATTATATCAAGCGATATATTATATGAAAAATTGTTGTCAACAACTATTTCACTTCGATTCCATATTTTCTTTGTAGAGACATAACTTATCGAGATCTCATCTTTTTTATCGTTTTCAGGTACCTGAACCTCTTCTGGGGTTTTATGATTAGCTATGTCTATATCCTCATGAATATTTTCCCCCTCAATAATGCCAACTTGTCTATTTAATTCTTTTCTTTTTTGAGGATTTTTGTCTTTCGAACCGATTGGTCTACCACGCTTCTGGCGTGCCGTAGACTCATTTGCTACAATTTTTGCGGATTTTCCTATTGGGACTTCAATCCGAGCTGGAGCATTTACAGCTGGTATATGAGATTTGGTTACTCCTTTTGAGTCAGTGAATGCATTTGGTAGCTGATTTGCTATATCTTTCAAACTAAGTATCTTTTGACCTTCTTGTTCACATTGTTTTGTATGAGGATCAAAATTCAATAATGACAATGCATTCCATGTAATATCGTTATCCAGCTGTTTAATTTCTCCCCCTAATGCTGGGAACATAGTCTCATCAAAATGACAATCGGCAAATTGTGCCATAAATAAATCACCTGTTAAAGGTTCAAGATATTTAATTATTGATGGGGACTCAAACCCAATATATATTTCTAGCCTCCTTTGAGGACCCATATTTGTGCGTTGTGGAGGATAAATCGGAACATATACCGCACAACTAAATATTCTTAGATGGGAAATATCTGGCTCATGACCAAAAACCAATTGTAATGGGGAGAATTTATGATGTGATGTTGGCCTAATGCGAATAAGTTCTGCTGCATGTAAAATAGCATGCCCCCAAACAGATATAGGAAGTTTTGTTCTCATGAGAAATGGTCTTGCAATTAACTACAGGCGTTTAATAAATGATTCAGCAATACCATTCTGAGTATGAACATGGGCAACATGATGTTCATTATTTATCCCAAGTGACATACAATAATCATTAAATATTTGGGATGTGAATTCACCAGCATTATCAAGACGAATAGTCTTGATTGTATGGTCCGGAAATTGTGCTCCTAATCTAATAATTTGAGCAACTAATCTCGCAAACTCCAGGTTGCGAGTTGATAATAAGCACACATGTGACCATCTTGTAGATGCATCTATTAAAATCATAAAATATCTAAATGGTCCACTTGGTGGGTGAATAGGCCCACAAATATCTCCTTGAATACGTTCTAGAAACCTTGGGGATTCAATCCCAATTTTAGCTGGTGATGGTCTAATCACCAATTTGCCTTGAGAACAAGCAGCACATGAGAATTCCTTAAATTGAAGAATCTTCTGGTTCTTTAATGGATGGCCATGTGAATTCTCAATAATTCTTCGCATCATTATTGATCCAGGATGACCCAACCGGTCATGCCAAATAATAAAATTATTTGGTTCATTGAACTTCTGGTTCATTATTGCATTGACTTCAATTGTACTAATACTTGTATAGTATAAACCTGAAGATAAAACGAGTAATTTTTCCAATATTTGTTTTCGAGTAGAGACATTTGATATGATGTAAAGATATTCTATACCATTTTCATTGGTTGTCTGAATATGGTACCCGTTAAGTCGTATATCCTTAAAACTTAGCATATTCCTCCTTGATTTAGTGGAAAATAAAGCATTATCAATAATAAATTTTGTTCCAATAGGAAGCATTATATTGGCTCTTCCAGAGCCTTCAATCAAGTCTGCTGAACCTGATATTGTATTCACTTTTGCTTTCATCATTCTTAGATTTGAAAAATATTGCTTATGTCTGAGAATGGTATGTGTTGTTGCACTATCTGCTAAGCATATATCTCCGCCATTGATATTAGGCTCATGTATAGCATGATGCATATCCATATTTTCTTCATAAAAAGAATAAATATATAATAAGTTCATAATAAGACATAATATTATATATATTTAATAACACAATTCAAAGAAAACAAAATACATTAAATAAGCCAACATGAAAGGAAATACATCAACATAAAATAAACACACTTAAAATGACTAACATAATTTTGAACTAATTATTTTCATTACAAGGAATATTAACTTGCTCATTAGTAAAGAAATCTGTAACGTCAAGGTGTGTCATATCCATAGGATCAAAATAGATATCATCGTTATCTTGATGTGGATGAGAAAAATTTATTTCTATGTTCTTCTCCTTTCCTTTCAATGAGGACTGATATAAATCAACAAGATGTTTGGCTGTACGACAGGTACGAGACCAATGTCCTTTCATTCCACATCGATAACAAATATTTTCTTCCTTCTTGGTATCTCTGTTATTTATATTCTTCCCCTTTTTTTGTTTCTGCTCATTCTTTGAAGATTTGGTATCATGGTTGCGGTAATTAAAACTTTCTCATCCGTGGCCACGATCACGACCTCTATTATGACCACGACCATATTTATTATTATATCTTGTAACGTTCGTTTCAGGGAATGGAGCTGAACTAGTTGGTCGCGATTCATGATTTTTCATTAAAAGCTCATTATTTTGTTCAGCCACAAGGAGACATGAAATCAGTTCAGAATATTTCTTAAAACCTCGTTCTCTATATTGCTGCTGCAGGAGCACATTCGAGGCATGAAAAATGTTTTTTCTAACATATCTCCATCAGTGATATTATCTCCACACAATTTCAATTTGGAACTGATTTTAAACATTGCAGAATTGTATTCACTTACTGATTTAAAATCCTGCAATCGTAAATGCATCATATTATAACGAGCTTTTGGAAGTATAACTGTCTTTTGATGGTCATATCTTTCTTTCAAATTTTTCCAAAGAATAAGATGATCTTTTACTGTGAGATACTCTAATTTCAACTCCTCATGGAGACGATGGCGTAAGAAAATCATGGCCTTTGCCTTGTTTTGATTAGATGTTTCATTGCCATCATTAATGGTGTCTCCAAGACCCATGGCAACAAGATGAATTTTGGCATCAAGGATCCATGACAAGTAATTCTTACCCGTAATATCAAGTTCCACGAACTCAAGTTTGGCAAGGTTTGTCATTGTAACTTCATACAAAAAAATATCAAAAATTATTAGAAATTTAATTTATTATAATTATTCACATATGTAGCCTGGTCTCGTAAGAGAAGACATAAGTAACATTAAGTGTAAAAAAAAAAAAATCATATTAAGGGGTAAGGAAAAAGACACCCACACTTATTGAATTTTTAATAGTGTAGTGATGTGATGAGTGCATATTGAATTGTAAGTTAAATAAGTAATATGTGTTTTTCTAAGTATATGTATGCGTGATATAATAAGACTTAAAAATATACTCCTCGATAAATGATTGTAATAGTTAACAATGATAGTTTAGTAACTAATAGCCAAAATGAAAATAGTACATGGTACAGTCAGCCACTAAAACACATGCAGTATGCAATATGTTGCATTTTCAAAAATTATGTTGCATTCGGCATAGTTTATGTTGCATTATGGTATAGTTTATGTTGCATTTGTTTGGCATGCAGTATGTTGCATATAAATTATTATTATTACATTATTACTACTATACAACTTTAAAAAAAATGAGGGAGAGGTATATATTGGGAAGAGAGAATTAATGAAAGAGACGTGTCAATCAAAAATGTAAAATTGAGGGAGATCTACCCCAATTTCTCTATGTCAGAATACACCATGCAATGTAATGTATTAAAAAAAATGATAACAAAAATCTAAAATACTCTTGATGAGATAATCGAAATTAAATAGTTTACATAACAATTGTTGTGACGACCCCAAAATAGGTCCATTCCATCCAACCCATTCTGAGTAGTCAAATACATGGTACAGAAATAACTACAACTTCAATAATACAAATGTCGTGTGAAATACGACAATACATACTGTGAGTTTAAATAGAGATATTGTCGTCTAGACAATATCCACACTCAAATAAATCCCCATCATAATTATTGATACATTATTTTACAAAAATGGTGAGGACTACTAAACAACTCTCTCTAGAACCTTCATTCCATACCCAGACTCGATCTCCTGCTATGTTCTCACCTCCTCGAGAAGAAAATGGAACAACAAGGAAAAGGTGAGCTCAACTAGCCCGATAAAAGAATATTATGACTAAGATAATATACAACAAATTATCGTTAGTCTTCAACAGGGAAAAATCTAATAGAATACAATAGACAACAAGTTTTAGATCAACAAATGCAGCGGAAACAGCAATCCATTAGAAGAGTCACGTAGAGAAAGAATTCTACTATCTTCTAAGGTTTAAAAGTCCATCATCAATATTTTATCCTCAGAACAACAATCAATATTCATCTTTGCACTCTGAGCCAAAGATATTCATTTAAATCACCAGTTGGTCATGTTCATCTCAACACCTGTTCATCTTTGCACTACAGGCCAAAGATATTCATCAGTTAATCGTTCATCTTTGCACTACAGGCCAAAGATATTCATCAAGTATCACCATTAAGGATGAGGATGATGAAAAATATTTTAAGAACGAATCCGGTGAGATAGAAGGACAAATATTAGGGATTAGTACAACAGGTTTATCCAAGATCGATAATACTTCATAATAAACGATTTTGAAGCGGTAACTCAAAAATAACGATCAAAACATGGATACAATCAAAGATAGTAGCCAAAATAGACATCTTGGACAAAAAGAAAATTTTCATTTTTTTTTTTATTGAATAGTCGTATTTAAGTGAATAGTCAGATATCGTGAATAGTCTTAGTATCGTGAATAGTAACCCCGAACACAAAAGATAGAAATTTCACAAAAAAACATCTTCACGCTTCGTGAATAGTACTCGTGAATAAGTAACTTTCGTGAATAGTAACTCATGAATAGTAACTTCGTGAATAGTAACTCATGAATAGTAACCCCAGACATGAAAAAGTTCTAAATTTGATAAAAAGTTCAACCAATATTTTGGCATAATGATATTGAAGAAAATAATATCATTTCTTGAAAGAAATAACATCCCTTACCTCAAAATAACCGCATACTTAATTGAATTTTCGGTATAGTCTTTGATGTAAACTTCATACCGATATAGCAACACTCAAAGTATACTCACAAGAATACGCTTCGATAATATAGAGAGAAAAGAGAAAACTTAGTTTACGGTGTGATTTTCAATTCTAACTTAGCCTCTATTTATAGGAAAATGTTAGAGCATGAAGGAGACTAAATTAATAAAATATATTATTATTTATTCAAAATTCCTACCCAAATGTTTTGAAAACTCTAGCATGCCTTCTTTGGTCAAAAACATCAATACCCCCATGTGCCAACAACCACAAAAACGTTTTTCTTATATAAAATAATTAAAACTTCCAAAAATCAATTATTTCGGAACTCCGGAACTTCAATAATTCATGATAAATAGCCCTTTTGTCAGAAAATTCGAATCTCGCGATTTTTCATAGGAAATTCCATTCTCTACAACTTTGCAGAAGGAAGTGTTTCCAAATTCCAAACAAAAATTATCCGAAATCCATAAATGAGCGATTTTACAGTCTATAATCAATTTTTCGGTCAAGAATTGTGTCCACCGACACACAAAACATATGTTAAATATTTAATGCCACAAAAATACTCTTCCTCCTCATATACTCATATATCCCACATTCATTGTAAAAATATCACCGTTAATATATTATTAAAATAATATATTTAAATGAATTATTTTATCAGAAAAAGATAAAATATTAATTTTCAATAATTGTCACATTAAAAATTTTCTCCATCTATATCCACATAAAATCAATATCATATAAATCAATAATTAATTATTCACAAATAATATTATAAAATCACATTACTAACAACCGTGGCGGTTCCTGAGAAAGAGGGCTTTCCAATAAGGATTTCTCCTTCTTGGCAAGCAATTAGGTGACCAAACCTCTCCTTAGACAAAACTTTCTAGACATTGCCAATAATGTTATCGATAATATTATTCAAATAATATGAATTCTTGATTTGATAACGGAAAATCTTGTGTAATGACAATTATTGAACAACAACGGTGATACCAAATATTAACGCAAAGAATTATTGAATCAATATAATATTGAATAAGAACTCACCGTAATAATTATTGAGTAGTGCCTTCTTACGTAAGAATCAATAATTCAACAATCTTGCACTGTACCGTAATACTTTCTTGTGCAACCACGCATATTATCGTATTTTAACCACTGTGTAATTCAACAAATTAAAATCCAGAATAACTACGCCTGCTTATTTTTAAACAACTTATATTTGTCGTTTTCTTCCTCCAATCGCTTTCCGTTATGGGGCCCACACATGGTCGCTACCCGTCATAATAATATTCTCAAAAGCGATCTAATATTCCACGACCAAACGAATATTCCCCGACAACAATGAATATTTTATAACCACTTGCTTATTTTGTAAAATTTAGCATTTTACCCATAACTAACCACATTAATCAAATCAACCCTTACTATTTCAAAATAATAAATAAAGGAAATTCAATTTTATTTATAAAAAAAATAATTCGGGGTCTTACAACCTCCCCTCCTTATGAAATTTCGTCCTCGAAATTGACGTACGTACCTGGTGTTTCGAAAAGTTGAGGATACCTCGTTTTCATTTCTATTTCCAACTCCTGGTCATTTCCTCAATAGCATGGTTTCTCCACAAAACTTTAACTTGTGGTATGACCTTCAGTCGTAGCACATGCTTCTTCCTATCCAAAATCTTGACGGTACCTCCTCGTATGTTAAGTCTTGACTTTCTCGTCTGGTTCTAACTCAATAATGTGGTTGAATTAGTCCACATATTTACGTAACATCGATCGTGTGAAAAGCGTTATGAACACGCGTCATACTTGGTGGTAAAAGCGAGTCTATAGGCCACAGTTCCTACTCGATCGAGGATTTCAAATAAACTAATAAATCGAAGGTTTAAGCTTTCCTCACATCGCCAATTCTCACTTTTGGAATAACAACTTCTTGCACCTCCTTCTTCAAATTCATCAACTCCGGTGTGTAGCCTGAGCGATTTTAACTTTATCGATAAAAGTCGATTATACTCGTATATCATCACGTGGATACCTAGAGTTTTCATCTCCATCTCTAATATTTGTAAGTTATACGAAATGAGTCTTTGACAATATCGTACTCGTGCACTCGATATCGATCTTTTACTCAACACATCAACTCTAGCGTTTGCTTTTCGAGGATGGTATGGTCGAACACGTGTGCGAAAATGAGTCTCTTCTTAAGTTCTTCGAAGCTCTTCCCACATTCCGTGCTCTATTCGAATTTTGTATCTCTACGAGTCAGCTGAGTTAATGGACTAGCGATTTGAGAAAATCTTTCCACGAATCTCCGATAATAACCAACTAAGCCTAGAAAGCTACGTATTTCGATTACTGACTTAGGTTGCTCTCAACTGTAACTCATATCCCAATAATGACACCTATCAGTTTACTAACGCATCGAATATGGCGCCCCCTACGAGAGTCCGGTGTATTCCACAAAGGAAGTCATAAGATAGAGGCTTGAGTATCAACTTCTATAGTTGGGTTTTAACTCTGAAGTTCAATAGAGCCATTCGATATGAGATTTTAGAAATGGGTTTTGTCTGGGGTTCAAAGTCGATACAAAATTCAATATCACACTTTGGGAGTAGGCCAAGAAATTCCTCAGGAAATACGTCAGGAAATTCACTAACAACAAAAATATCATTCAAATCTGACGTATTATTGTTCAAGTCCATAACATGGCTAAGAAAGCTTGACATTCGTTTTTCAATAAACAAATAGCTTTGTGGTTTGATATGACAGTGTTTGACTTCAATGGTTTGGTTGCTTAAATTCGAATAACAGGTTGCTTAGGAATATAAAAACTAACAACCTTACAAAAGCAATCAATTTGGCATGATGAGTAGTTAACCAATCAATCTCTAAAATCACATCAAAAGCAAGTATCTTTAAAGAGATAAGATCAATAGGTAATGTGATAGTGCCAACTTGAATCAAGCAAGATTTCTAAATAACGGATGTAATGAAAGTTTCTCCTAACGAAGTCTCCAATAATAAAGTCAAAGTCTAATTTCTCAGTAGTCAAGTTCAAACGTTGAGCGCAAGCAAGAGAGAGATAAAAGAATGGGTAGAACCTAGGTATCTAGTAAGGTATAAACTTCGCAAGAATTTATAATTAACTAACCTGTGCTAACTTCGTTCGGGTTCCTCGCATTTTATTTGGTCACGACAAACGCTCTTCCGAACCGCCGACTTTGACTTTTACGACATCCTTTTGAGTCACCATTCATTGGATTGGTTTCGCTACTGGTACAATCTCGGCGATATATCCTTCCTTTCCACAATTATAACATACCTTGGATTGTTGTGGGCGCTTGGACCGATATGTCCTTCTTTCCTCGCATTTGTAACATACGACTGACGGTGGTTTCTTTCTCCCTTGGAACCCGATTCTTCTCTCAAGCGGCGACGCCTTCACATGGTCGTTGTTGAATCTCCTCTTCTTAAAATCTCCTCCGACTCGCTTCTTCTATTTTCATGGCCACGATTACCACACGAGTGCTTATCGCCTTTGTCCATATTCTTTCCTCCTCATTGGTTATCATCGCTTACGATGACTACCACAGTTGTGGTCCCTCGGTTGAGTATACTCACTATCTCGCTCTAATAAGCGAGCCATGTTGACAACATCCGAATCTGAGAGAAAACTTATGAGAGATAAGGTATTGGCGAATCTCGGGTTTTAGACCTCTCGAAAACATACATCATTCGTTCCTCATTTTCCACCAAATGAGGCGCAAACCTGGATAATTCTGCGAACCTTGCCTCGTACTGAGACACCGTCATGTTGTTCTGTTCGAGTCTAATAAACTCTACCTCCTTCATATGACGAATACTTTCTGGAAAGTACTTGTCATTGAACAGTTTCTGAAATCTTTCCCAAGACATGTTAAGTGCATCTGGTGGAGTGCGCTTCACGATTCCCACCGATGTCTGCTTCACCACGAAACATAAAGGTGGCGAATGGAACCTTCTGTTCCTCCGTGCACCCCAAGACATCGAATATCTTGGTAATTTGCTTGACCCACGTTTACGCTTTGATCGGATCCGGCTTTCCATGGAAATCTGGTGGTCCCAACTCTTTGAATTGTTTGGTAGTGACAAACCGCGTTACTATCATTTCCACCAGTATTTTGTACACGAGTCTCCTCGTCGCGATTTTGCATGAATCGCAAAAAGCTTCTAAACATCCCGCGTTCATCATCCGCTTTCGATTGGCGTTGTTCACGGGAGGAACATTGTCACTGTTGCACGCTTCTCCTCGTTGGTGAAAATGTAAGGCGTCTCCACGATCTCATTTACTCCATCATTAATATTCTCGATCGACATTCTCAAATCATCGCCATAAACAAGGGTTAATTAAACAAATTAACATGTCACATAATATCCCTATATTATGACTGACCAACAAATAAGCTTAGGTAGGACACACTAGCGAAGGATTTACTCGCCTCTCCCCCTCTAGTTCTATTCCCCGATCTCCGCCAGAGATCATATCCTAAGCTCGATACCAACCGGCGCGCCCCAAAACAGGTCCATTCCATCCAACCCATTCTGAGTCGCCAAATACATGGTACAGAAATAACTACAACTTCAATAATACAAATGTTGTGTGAAATACGACAATACATACTGTGAGTTTAAATACAGATATTGCCGTCTAGACAATATCCACACGCAAATAAATCGCCATCATAATTATTGATACATTATTTTACAAAAATGGTGAGGACTACTAAACAACTCTCTCTAGAACCTTCATTCCATACCCCGACTCGATCCTGCTATGTTCTTACCTCCTGAGAAGAAAATGGAACAACAAGGAAAAGGGTGAGCTCAACTAGCCCAGTAAAGAATATTATGACTAAGATAATATACAACAAATTATCGTTAGTCTTCAACAGGGAAAAATCTAATAGAATACAATAGACAACAAGTTTTAGATCAACAAATGCAGCAGAAACAACAATCCATTAGAAGAGTCACGTAGAGAAAGAATTCTACTATCTTCTAAGGTTTAAAAGTCCATCATCAATATTTTATCCCTGTAACAACAATCAATATTCATCTTTGCACTCTGAGCCCAAAGATATTCATTTAAATCACCAGATTGGTCATGTTCATCTCTCAACACTGCTTCATCTTTGCACTACAGGCCAAAGATATTCATCGATTAATCGTTCATCTTTTGCCTTCTACGGCCAAAGATATTCATCAAGTATCACCATTAAGGACTGAGGATGATGAAAAATATTTTTAAGAACGAATCCAATTGAGATAGAAGGACAAATATTAGGGATTAGTACAACAGTTTATCCAAGATCGATAATACTTCATAATAAACGATTTTGAAGCGAAACTCAAAAATAACGATCAAAACATGGATACAATCAAAGATAGTAGCCAAAATAGACATCTTGGACAAAAGAAAAATTTTCATTTTTCTATGAATAGTCTTGTGATTCGTGAATAGTGTCAGATATCGTGAATAGTCTTAGTATCGTGAATAGTAACCCCAACACAAAAAAGATAAAAATTTCACAAAAAAAACATCTTCACGCTTCAATGAATAGTACTCGTGAATAAGTAACTCGTGAATAGTAACTCATGAATAAGAACTCGTGAATAGTAACTCATGAATAGTAACCCCGATATGAAAAAGTTCTAAATTTGATAAAAGTTCAACCAATATTTTGGCATAATGATATTGAAGAAAATAATATCATTTATGAAAGAAATAACATCCACTTACCTCAAAATAACCGTATTTACGATTTGAATTTCGGTATAGTCTTCGACGAAACTTCTTACCGTATAGCAACACTCAAAGTATACTCACAAGAATAAACTCGATAATATAGAGAGAAAGAGAAAACTTAGTTTACGGTGTGATTTTCAATTCTAACTTAGCCTCTATTTATAGGAAAATGTTAGAACGCATGAAAGAGACTAAATTAATAAAATATATTATTATTTATTCAAAATTCCTACCCAAATGTTTTGAAAACTCTAGCATGCCTTCTTTGGTCAAAACATCAGCCACCCATGTGCCAACAACCACAAAAACGTTTTTCTTATATAAAATAATTAAAACTTCCAAAAATCAATTATTTGAACTCGAACTTCAATAATTCATGATAAATAGCCCTTTTGTCGAAAAAATTCAATCTCACGATTTTCATAGGAAATTCCATTCTCTACAACTTTGCGAGAAGGAAGTGTTTCCAAATTCCAAACAAAAATTATCCAAATCCATAAATGAGCGATTTTACGATCTATAATCAATTTTTCTATTAAGAATTGTGTCCACCGAACACACAAAACATATGTTAAATATTTAATGCCACAAAAATACTCTTCCTCCTCATATACTCATATATCCCACATTCATTGTAAAAATATCACCAGTTAATATATTATTAAAATAATATATTTAAATGAATTATTTTATCGTAAAAAGATAAAATATTAATTTTCAATAATTGTCACATTAAAAATTTTCTCCATCTATATCCACATAAAATCAATATCATATAAATCAATAATTAATTATTCACAAATAATATTATAAAATCACATTACTAACAACCAGGCAGTTCCCAGGAAAGAGGGGGCTTTCCAATAAGGATTTCTCCTTACTGGCGCGCAATTAGGTGACCAAACCTCTCCTTAGACAAAACTTTCTAGACATTGCCAATAATGTTATCTGATAATATTATTCAAATAATATGAATTACTGATTTGATAACGGAAAATACTGTGTAATGACAATTATTGAAACAACAGTGATACCAAATATTAACGCAAACAATTATTGAATCAATATAATATTGAATAAAGAACTCACCGTAATAATTATTGAGTAGTGCCTTCTTACGTAAGAATCAATAATTCAACAATCTTTGTGCAATACTGCCGTCTTCTTTGTGCAACCACGCATATTCATATTTTTTAACCACTGTGTAATTCAACGGTATATCAGAATAACTACGCTGCTATTATTTTAAACAACTTATATTTGTCGTTTTCTTCCTCCAATCGCTTTCAAGTTATGGGGCCCACACATGGTCATTTAATTGTCGTCGCATGAATATTCCCAAAAAGATCGAATATTCCACGACCAAACGAATATTCCCGACAACAATGATGAATATTTTATAACCACTTGCTTATTTTGTAAAATTTGCGCATTTTACCCATAACTAACCACATTAATCAAATCAACCCTTACTATTTCAAAATAATAAATAAAGGAAATTCCATTTTATTTATAAAAAAAATAATTCGGGGTCTTACAATTGTTAAATAGTTATGTTATAAATACAAGGATTTGTGAAAAGTACAGTAAAATAAACAACAACTGCATATGAAATTAATCATGTTTGTTTGCATGTTTGTTGATTTTTTTCAGAATAATTGAATTATTTGTGATCACATGCAAAGAATAATTATCAGAAAAAAAAAAATAGTACATGCATGCATGATGACCATGCAATACTCAACACACATATATATAGAGAGAGTTATACCTTCTTCTACTTCAAACCAAAAAAGTAATTATCTTCAAGATGAAGGTGAGGAGCAACTCGTGCTGATAACGTGTTATAAAAGATAACTAAAAACAAGATCAAAGATGATTAGAGAAAAGAGAGTATTTGCATAATCTTTTGTATATATCTCAATCACTTTACAATTGTCTTATTTATAGAAATAAGAACATCAATACTACTAGGAAGTTACAAAACTCAAGAGTCATACATTTTAATACTCAATGGGAGTTACATGTATCTAGACATCCAAATAATATTATGAATCTAGACATTTTATAACAAAAAACTTATTCTTTCTATTTTAACTTAATTACAGGCAGTGGCGGAACCAGAACACTTATAGAGGGGGGTTAAAATACATTAGTAAAAAAATTATTTATTAACGCTTGGAGTGCTTCTTTCAAATTCATTTTGCCCAATTATAGTATTTCACAACATCCTATTTCAACTCTTGTCAACTTTTGAGTTGTGAGTCTAATGAATTTAAATACACACACACACACACACACACACATATATATATATATATATATATATATATATATATATAATTTTTTCCGAACTATAAGACTATTAATCAGACTTTGAAATTTTTAGTCAACTGATTAGCTCCTTTTATAGATAAATTACAAATTATAATATTATATATTCAAAACCTTATATTGTGGTTCATGGGATTAATTAGCTTGAAAGAATGAATTCCAGCAAAAAAAAAAAAATATAGAAGACAAATTTATTAATCTTGATATGATAGAACTATGGTGAACTTATGGTCATTATAGTAGGATCCAAAAATAATTATTTTATTTCTTTAGCTTTTTATTTTTAATTAGTTTACAGAGAAAATTGTTACCATTTTTTTTGCCTCACTTTGATGATAAAGTAAAAATTAAAAAAAAAAGCAGAGAAAAGGAAATACATAAAATTAAAAAAACAAATAACCCTCGAAAATTCCAGGATTGGAGGGTTATATGACCCCATTGGTTCCGCCCATGATTACATGTCCTCAACTCGAGAAACATCTCCAATAAAAAATTAAAAATTAGAGTAGATTTAATTATTTAAATATACTATGATTTTGACATACCATCGTCACAACAGCTCATACCAAGTGGTTTCACAATTGTGTATATCTTATTGTTGGCCCATGTTATACTATGTTATACTTGGTCTGGTTTGTATAGTGGGTTGTTGTCCATATTCAATTTAAATCTATGTGGGATTCGATTTTGATAGTTGGAATAATTTAAGGAATCAAAAATTTCCTAATTATATTTGGTTTCTAAATCCGGAAAGAGGTTTTAGGGTTTGAATTAATTTTCTTATTTTTAGGAGATTTTATACAATCCCATTAAAGAATTATACCTGGTGGAGAACCCTAATCCAATTCGGGGAAGGACTCTGACAAGGTGGTGAGCTTATTATAAATACAAGGTTTTGCACTGATTTTAAGGTACACACAATTCATAATTACTTTTCAGCACTAGAATTATTTGCCTATAATGTTAAACCTTGTTCAGCTTGTACTTATTCTCACACTAGAGCTATCCTCCGGCGGCACAAGCCGTCAAGTTTTTGGTGTGCTTACCGTTTCTGTGCAGGATTGAACGCACTTTTAGTGATTGAGGCGCGTGGACGAATCTTGACGTTAACATTGGCGCTAAAAGGAGAGCCCTTTCTAGTATTGCTGAATTTTCAATCACAATAAGAAATTATTTGCTAGGAAAGATGGTAAACTACAGAACAATTTCTAGCATAAGGAAGTCAACGGCAGCTGTGTCTGCCCATCTCAGAGGTTATGTCAAAGACCGGTTGGGGCCATCCAGAAGTATCCAAGATCATCTTAGGCCCCACAGTCACTTGGTGGGACAAGGCGGTAATGATAGAGCCGAAGGTCCTCAGCGACGGTTGTTCTCAACTGCTAGCAGAAACGCTGGCCATGGAGCTCGTGTCGAGGATGCGCCATCCTGAACACGACTCCACGGTGATGGTAATGCTGAAAGGAGGCTGATCTTATCCAAAAAAATCCCAGGAAATTGATGATGCTTTGAGGGCTCTGCTCGCATAACGAAAGGAAATTGATCAGTGGTTGAAACTTTTAATTACTGGAAATGAGGATGGTGCCACCAGTCGTAATCGAATACGAGATCGGTCACCAGAGGTTCAGTCCAGGACTTATCGTTCGGACAATAATAGGTAGATTAAGGGCAAACATCGGAGTCGCTCTAATGATAGGAGCAGTCAGAGGAGCCGATCGAGAGGTCGTTCGCCTGGGGACCACTCCAGGACTCATCGACCGGTTCACCCATTGCACAATGGAAATAGGAGACGGAGCAGATCTAGGGCTGCGAGTTCTAATAGCAGACGATCGGTGGCCCGTACGAGGCGAGAGGCTTCTTTTGATGGAAGGAAGGGTCGAAGGAATCCTTCACCCTTAAAAGGCGAAACAGAAGAGTTGGCCAAAAAGTTGGCCGAACTGGAGAAATAATTGGCCAAAGTCAGGCAAGAAAAGGAAAATCCAATCGGAGTAACTCAGGCCAAATCGTCATCACTGTTCACCCCAAAGATTATGCAGGAGAAGGCAGATCCGAACAAGAAGCCGCCTCATATGGAAAGTTATGATGGTTCGGGGGACCCCTACGAACACAGTCAGGCCTACGATCGCCTAATGGATTATTATGACTACTCGGACCTGCCAAGTGTCAGATGTTCATAACAACCTTGAGGAGAGACGCTCGGCTGTAGATGATGACTCTTGCCTTGAATTTTATATCATCATGGAGAGGACGTTGTGACAAATTCCACACGCGGTTTGGCAGCAATAAAAGGAGGGGAAAGCCAACTGGCTCATTAGCCCAGATCCGACAATACTTGGACGAGACCTTGGCTTAGTACGTGAAACGATTTTGGCAAGCAGTGGGACAGGTTACAGATTTGAATGATCTACAAGCGGTGGGGGTGTTTCAAAACGTGTTGGACCTCATCAAGTCTAGAAAATTAGTAAAGGAGTTGATGTTCAACCATTCGAAGAGTTTGGCTGAAGCCTTCGACAAGGCCGATGGTTTCATCGTAATAGAAGAAGTTATGGGTAGTCTGAAGTCGGGTTCGACAGAAAAGCTAAAGGAGAAAAAAAAGGAGAGGCGAAACAATAACAACGCCAGTTCAGGGGGCTACCCAAAGAAGTATAACAATAATAATGGTAGATCGGGAAGATGAGGTCCGCCTTTCCCGAGTCAGAGGGTCGAAAAAATATACTGCAAGTTGAACACTGATCGGGTTACGATTTTAGAACATACGAAGGAGAAGCCATATTATGAGCCACCCAAGTACAATTTGAAGATTGAACGGGGAAATCCGGATATGTACTATAACTATCATGGTAGGATTGGGCATTCTACAGAAGCTTGTTGGAATTTGAAGGACCTGATCGAGAAGAACATCCATAATGGGAATTTAGTTCAGTATGTTGCAGGACGAGACGCTTCAGGGACACAACAGGTGAACAATGCCTCGACATTGAAAATGAACTCTCAACCCCAACAACCGGATCAAACCCAATGAGTACTGGATGTGATCACTGGTGGGTCAGTTGGGAAGGTTGCAGGAAAGAAGAGAAGGGGATTTTTGCACGCGGTGCTGACGGTGTTATATCAACATGTTAGGTGAGAGAGACCATATCCCGGCTCAGGAATCTCTTTTACTAATGATGACTTTCTTTCAGAGCCCATTGAACCCCATGAGGGAGCCCTGGTAATAACAACACAAGTAGGTTCAATGGACATGAAGCGGATGATGATCAAAAATGGCTCATCAGTGGATATTTTTTATGCACATGCCTACGAAAGAATGGATTTGAAGGGTCAAAAATTAGAGGTCAGTCAGGAGCCCCCTCTGTACGGGTTTAGCAATGATCCAGTCAATGTGACGCCCCAAAAATTAGGTATACATCACCCATTCTGAGTCGCCAGATACATGGTACAAAATTTAAATCCAACTTCATTTATATTAATCGTTGAACTGTCATATAGAATACGACCACGATTAATCGTGAGTTTTAATACAAATGTATGTAACTCTCATGGTGCCTCGACCACAACCTTACAATGGTAATTTACATAAAAGTATAGTCAAAAATTGTTTTCGAAATTAAAATCTTTGGGAAGTGCTCAAGGAAACCTTCGTACATGGGAGGCCATGCGTCTAGGTTATAATAGATATCATATGTCCGCAGAATTATCCTTGGTTAACCCAATAGACCCCAAAGAAAAATGAGAAAATTACTATCATCTTCTTTCCAATGGTGAGTCTTCTCTTGACATATAACTATCTCCACTATCTCCAAGTGAATATTATATTTCAAATAAACTCCAAGATCATATAGGTAGTGCCCGTAAATATACTCAGCAAGTGGATGCGCATAACCCTGTCTTATGATAACACGAAGTTGTATGTCATTAGACATCTTGTATGATAGTGGCAAAACACCCTTCCAAAGTTGGGTTCACCTCACCCTATTTGATTCACCAAATATAACTACAAAATGATGTATAGAATACAACAAACTTTTCTATACTGTTTAGGGAGAACCTCCACAGCTAGAGACCATCGTTCTATTCCCCTGTTATCCCCACTCGACCCGGCAACACTCTTATTACCTGAAAGGAATTGTGAAGCAGAAAGTGTGAGCACAACTAGCCCAGTAAAGAATATCATGACTAAAGCTAATTTACACCATTAATAGCCTTCATCATTAATAAACCAGAGATTTAGAACATATGGTAGATGATAAAAGTTTTCAACCATAGTTGCAGCGGAACGAACAATCCATTAGAAGAGTCAAATAGACCATCAGGTTTATTATCTTCTCCATGTTAAAAGTCCACCAATAATGTTTTATCCCTGTGACATCAATCAACAATTCTTGTCCACAATTATATGAATAACTCATAATCATAATTGTGATTCTAAATTCCTCTTCGCACCCAGGACGAAGATAATTTTCATCACTTATCTTCACCTGAAACATCAAAAATCATGGTTATACCAAATCAAAATTCTTGTTCATAATCATACTAATAAATTCATCTTTGCACTACGACCAAAGATATTCATTAACGATTCATCTTTGCACTACAAGCCAAAGACATATAACTGTATTTTAGAAGAGTCAAGTAGAGCATGATATCTACTATCTTCTACAAATTAAAAGTGTATAACCAATATTTTATCGTTGAGACTCAGCTTAATAAATAATCCACATCATCGAATTATCCATGCATTACGGCCAAGGATATTCGTTAGTATCACATCCATGAATTATCCATGCACTACGGCCAAAGATAATCATTATTATCACATCCATGAATTAATATTTCATCTCTGAGACTTAGCTCAATAATTAATCCATATCATCAAATTATCCCTGCACTACAGGCCAAGGATATTCATTAGTATCACGACCACGAATTATCCATGCACTATGGGCCAAAGATAATCGTGTTTCCATCAACAGTCCTGATTATGCCATAAAATAATTCATCTTTGCACCCTTGGCCGAAGAGAATCCATAGCCATAATCATACCAAAAACTGTCCATCAATGCACTACGGGCCAATGAGGACTTTTTCTCTATCATTTGTAACATTACAGTCATGATTATACTGAATAATCCCTGGTCATAATCATACCAAGTCCATCTATGCACTACAGGCCACAGATGACTTTCAACATAATATAAACATGAGGATGATGACAATGACATAATAATTCAATAAAACAAGTTCAAGAATTAATTTACCCAGGAACCAATAACGTCCAAATTGTAAACATGATACTTCTTTGTACAGTAAAATTCAAGAATGCTCAGAAGAATATTTCCATGAAAAGATACTGGATGAAGCGCAAATATCAAGGATATTCCACTAATTTCATGGAGTATAGAAGCCAAAACTTTGATCAACTGAGTATAATAGAATATATGAAACTATAAATGGATTTTCTCCGCCATGCGGTAATCCACTTAGACAGATCATTTCCACAATTTAATAAGGAATGAATACAGAGGATCATTCACCATGCATGTGGTAATCCACATAGACAAAGTTATTCCAACGAATAATAAAGAATGGAATAATAGGAGGATTCACCATAAATGCGATAGGATCGCATGATAAAAGTTATTCCCAACGAATAATAAATAATGGAACGAATCAAAGTAAATTACGCACCGCGGGATGTTCCAACAGAGAATAATAAAAGACGGAACCAGTCCCATGTAAAATATCTGAATATGATATTCCAACAGAATAATAAAAAGATGGAACCGGTCCCAAAAACGCGCATGATGTGGATGTTCCAACGGAATAATAAAAATAGAATAACGAAGAATTTCACCAAGTATAGGGTAGCTCACAGATACAAAGTTATTCCAACGAGAATAATAAAATGGAATAATGAAGTTCTCTTCATGAACACAAAAGAAATAATACCCCTTACGAGTACAACAAATAATATCCTTTACCGTAAAAGAAGAGTATTCTGACTGGTAGGGCAAGGATATACTCGAAGAAAACTTGCATTATGCTCAAAACTTTCTTAAACTCTAAAGAAATACGCTCAAGATTATAGAGAGAAGAACTCTCTCTATAGTTTCTTTCTCTAGAGTTTCAGTGAATTCGTAAGAAATAATGAAGGAATGAGCTTCTATTTATAGAAGAATGGACTGCATAGTAACTAATTCATGAACGGTCCAAGATTGATTACTTTTAATCGACGGTCCATATTTAAAGCAAAATCTTTTAAATAAAATATAATATATTCTATTTATAATCTAATAAAACGAATAACTTTATAAAAGTATTACATTTTTATATAAAAAGATTTTACTATGCAAAATACTATCACGAGCACTATTTATCAACACTATGCATAATAAAATATAATATATTCTAATTATTGTCTAATAAAACAAATAACTTTATAAAAGTATTACATTTTATATAAAAGAGATATTACTATGCAAAACACTATGCATAATAGAATATTATATATTCTATTTATAATCTAATAAAACGAATAACCTTATAAAAGTATTATGTTTTATATAAAAAAGCTTTTACCTGTTTTATTACATTAATAATACTAATAAAATAAACCGAGTGACTTCTCACGTAAACATCAATAATCAATACTGGTGTCTACTTATGCAACCACGCGTATTCATCAGCATTTTTACCACCGGAAGGTGTTTCAATAGTTAACGGTAAAACTTCCGCCGTTATTTTCATAAAAAATATTTTTGTCGCTTTTCTCAATCAAACAATAACTCCGTTGTAGGGGTCCACCAATGATTGTGCAAATCGCATTTGGATATTCCCAAACAAAAAAGAATATTCCCTCACTAATCGAATATTCCCGAACCACGTAATATTTTATATCAACTTGCTTACTTTGCAAAAAAAAAATTCACATATTACCCTTAACTTTAAACTTTTATCAATTTAACTATTCACCAAAATAGAAAAATTGAATACTTTTATTTCATAAAATTCGGGGTCTCACAGTTAAGGTTGTAGGGACGATTGATCTACTAGTTATTTTTGGGACGGCTCCTTGTCAGGTAGAAATAGTTTATCAATTTTTTGTAGTGCATGTGGATTCGACGTACAATGCCATATTGGGGAGGCCGACTCTAACATCTCTTCAGGTGGTGACTTCGATCCCTTACTTCAAGATCAAGTTCCCCATACCGAACGGAGTTGGGGAGGTGGCTGGAGATCTCGATCTAGCAAGGATATGAGACAGGAATGCATTGATCTCTTCGGGAATGGGAGTTAACAAACATAAATAGACAATGGCAATAAAGATCGAACCTTTTACCGAGGGTATTTTAGAACCTCTGGTTACACCAACTGAAGAGACTGAGGACGTGGAATTGATTCCTGGCAAAAAAGATAAGATAGTGAAGATCGGGTCAGGATTTTAGGAGCCTTTTCGAACCAATTTGTTGGAATTATTACAATGTTATGCTGATATCTTGGCATGGACTCCCAGTGACATGTCTGGGGTTGGTCATAAGGTGGTCATGCATAGGTTGCATGTAGATCCAACCAAAGAACCAGTTCGTTAGAAGAGGATGATCTTCGCCCCGGATAGGCAGAAAATAATTGATGAGGAGATAGCGAAGCTTTTAGCAGCTGATTTTATCTTCAAGATTGACTATACAGAGCGGATTGCAAATGTGGTATTGGTTCAGAAGCAGAACGGGAAGTTGCGAGTCTTTATTGATTATACGGATCTAAATAAGGCATGTCTGAAGGATTTATACCCACTTCCCCATATTGACCAGTTGATTGATGCCACTTCGGGGTATGCTTTTCTCATTTTTATGGATGTGTTCTCGGGTTACCATCATATTTTGATGCACAAGGAAGATATCCCGAAGACTGCCTTCATTACACATCGATTAGTCTACGCTTACAAGAAGATGACTTTCAGATTGTTGAATGTGGGGGCTACTTATCATAAGATGATGAACTATATGTTTGCAATACAGTTGGGTTGGAGTATGGAAATCTATGTAGATGATATGATTATCAAGAACATGTCGGTACGGGGACACTTGGATGATTTAGAGGATTGTTTCTAGACAGTTCGGCATCATAAGTTGAGTTTGAACCCAACAAAGTGCACCTTCGGGTTCGGAGCAGGGAATTTTTTGGGTTATCTGATCAGTAGACGAGGAATTGAGGCAAACCCGGAGAAGATTAAGGTAATTCTTGATATGAAGTCTCCTAAGTCGTACAAGAATGTTCAACATTTAAAAGGTTGGATAGCAACGTTAAGGAGATTCATGTCTAAGTCGGCAGAAAGATGTCTTCCATTTATTGATACGTTGAAGGGACCGAAGAATGAGAAGACTTTTTAGTGGATCTCAGAATGTGAGGATGCTTTTCAAGGGATTAAAAGTTATTTGTCTTCGGCCCCTTTGTTGGTGAAGCCAGTTCCTGCTGAACCTTTGTATGTGTATTTAGCTGCGAGTTCTTTAGCGGTGGGAGCAGTTTTAGTGGGGGAGATCGGGGATAAGAAGCACCCGATTTACTATGTAAACCATGCCCTTAAGGATGCAAAAACAAGGTATCTGAACCTCGAGAAGTTTCTCTATGCACTAATGATAAAAGTAAGAAGCTTCGGCAGTACTTCAAGGGTCAGTTAATAATTGTTTACACGGATCAACCATTGAAGAAAGTGTTAGGGAAACCAGAGCTTTCGAGGAGACTTGCAGCATGGGCGATAGAGTTGTCGTAGTTTATAATAGAGTATCATCCTCGAACAACGATAAAGGGACATGCATTAGCTAACTTCGTGGTGGAGTGTTCATTCTCTAAGACAGGTGATAGCTTGGAATAGAAAAGGAGGCTGTTCAGACAGTGGTAGATGTTAGGTCAAAGCAGAATTCATGGACGTTGTATGTGGATGAGTCTTCTACTTTGGACGTTAGTGGATCTGGTGTTATCTTGACAAGTCCAGAGGGGTTCAGAGTGAAACAGGCAATCCGTTTTAGGTTTAAAGCTACTAACAACGAGGCTAAGTATGAAGTGATTTTGGCAGGTCTTCGATTAGCAAATAGTCTAGAAGTCCAAAGGGTATTAATTTTTAGTGACTCCCAGCTGGTAATCAAGCAAGTTTTGGGGGAGTACAAGGTCAAAGGGAAATGATGGTGAAGTATTTGGCAGAGGTAAAAGATCGGCTCCAGTACTTCAGGGAGTGGACAGGTCTGACAATACGATATCAGCTTCTTTGGCGAGGTTGGCTACGACTGACGCCAACACATTTGGCGGGTCAGTTTATTTAGAAATCTTAAATCAGTCGAGTGTTTAGCGTGCAGAGGTTATGTGTTTAGAGCGGTCAACTTGTTGGATGGCTCCTTATTTAGATTATCTGGCTGATGAAGTACTACCTTCTGATCGGATGTTGACGAAGAAGGTAAAAAATAGGAGTTCAAATTTTGTATTGATAGATGAAGATTTGTATTGAAGAGCCTATTCTTCTCATCTACTTAAGTATTTGATGTCATCTAAAGCCGAATATGTGCTCCGAGAAGTCCATGAGGGGATTTGTGGTGATTACGTGGCAACTAAGGCGTTGGCGTATAAAGTGTTTCGGCAAGGGTATAATTGACCGACCATTTTCAAGGAGGCAACAGACTATGTAAAGAAGTGTTCGAAGTATCAGTTAAATAGTCCCATTACCCATCAACCACCTGAAGAGTTGTATTCAGTGTTATCTCTGATCCCTTTTGCTATATGGGGGATCGATATATTGGGTTCATTATCGAAGGCGAAAGGGTAGGTCAGCTTTGTGATCGTAGCACAATTAACTATATGACTAAGTGGGTTGAGGCGAAACATCTTCGGTAGATTACGAAACATGAATGTCTGAAGTTCTTAAAAGAGTTTTTAGTGTTCCAATTTGGAGTACTGATGGTAGTGGTCTCTAATAACGAGCGTCAGTTTCTGGGTTCGAAGTTTGAGGGGTTCTTGGGGGAATTAAATATTCAGCATCGGAAGACATCTGTTGCTCACCCTTAGTCTAATGGTCAGGTGGAGGTTACTAACAGGACATTGTTGAATGGGATAAAAAGAAGGCTAGATGAGGCGAAGGGTAGGTGGCCATAGGAGTTACTTAGTGTGTTGAAGGCTTACCGAACCACTCCAAGGTCTACAACGGGGGACTCACCTTTCAGGTTGGCCTACAGTACTGATGCACTTGTCCCGGTTGAAATTGGTTCTACTTATCTTTGGGTCAGTCGATTTCAAAATTTATATAATGATGAGGGCTTTCGGGCTAATTTGGACTTATTGGATGAAGTCATGGAAATGGCTTGGTAAAGTTAGCAGCATATCAAAAGAGGTTTGTTAAGCACTATAACAAAGGAGTTAGGCCTAGGAGATTTGAAATTAGCGATCTTGTTCTTTGGTGGGTTGAAGCTTCTATGCCACAAGACCAGGGGAAATTGATGCCAAATTGGGAAGGTTCTTATGAGATAGTTGAGGTACCGAAGCCAGGTACGTATTGTAAGACCCCAACTTTTATGAATAAAGATGAATTTTCTATAAATATCGTTTTTTGAATATTATGAAATGAATTTGATATAATGTTATAGTTGTGGGTAATATTTATATATTTTGCAAAGTACGCAAATTGTTATATAATATTCGATTGGTCGGGGAATATTCGTTTTAACAAGGAATATTCGCATAAAAGCTAAAATCATTGGTGGACCCCACAACGGAATTATTACGGATTGAGAAAATGACAAAAATACTTTATGAAAATAACGGCGGAAGTTTTACCGCTTAACTCGTTGAAACACCCTGTTAAAAAGTACAAGATGTACGCCGTGGTTGCACAATAGCACACAGCTTTTGATTATTGATGCTTACGTGAGAAGTCACTCGCTTTTGTTCAATTATTGCTACGATAATTGCTTTGCATAGTATCTCACGTTATTTGATTCAATTATTGTCAATATTTTATATATTATTAAATCAATAATTGAGATGACAAAGTTATTAATATTATTATTTGCAATATTAACGATGTCTGAAGTTCGCTCGAGGAGAGGTTTGGTCACCTAATTGCGGCGCCAATAGGGAGAAATTCTTATTGGAAAGCCCCCTCTTTCTTGGGAACGACCTGGTCGATTAATATTGTGAATTATAATAATGATGATAAATGTTGTTAAAAATATTGAGGAGGTTTTATGAAGTATTTGTTGAATTTATAGAGGAAGGATTTTTGTCGGGAGGGTGTTTTGTTATAATATACATATATATGTTTGATGTGTATTTATATATATATATATATATATATATATATATATATATATATATTATATAAAAGTTTTATATATATATATAGTTTTATGCGGATGGAAAAAGGGGGGGTGATTAGTTTTTATTATATATATATAGTTAGTGCACATTTTATCTACAGGTCACATATTACGATATATATATATATATATATTTTTGTGACGCCCCCAAAAAATAGGTATACAACACCCATTCCGAGTCGCCAAATACATGGTACATAAAGCAAACTACAACTTCAATAATACAATTGTCGTAAAAAATACGACAACACATACGTGAGTTTAAATACAAATATTATTTTCTAGACAATATCCACACTCAAATAAGTCCTCATTACAATTATTCAAACACTATTTTACGTAAATAGTGAGGATCTGCTAAAACATCTTTCTAGAACCATCACTCCATACCCCGACTAGATCCTGTTATGTTCTCACCTCCCGAGAAGAAAAATGGAACAAAAAGGAAAAGGGTGAGCTCAACTAGCCCGATAAAAGAATATTATGACTTAGATAATATACAACAAATTATCATTAGTCTTCAACAGGGAAAAATCTGATAAAATATAATAGAAAACAAGTTTTAGATCAACAACTGCAATGAAACAAAGAATCCATTAGAAGAGTTAAGTAGAGAAAGAATTCCACTATCTTCTAAGATTTAAAATTCCATCATCAATATTTTATCCATGTAACAACAATCAATATATATCTTTAATCAAATATTCATCTTTGCACTACAGGTAAAAGATATTCATTTGTATCACCAGTTGGTCATGTTCATCTCAACACATGTTCATCTTTGCACTATGGGCCAAAGATATTCATCAGTTAATCATTCATCTTTGCACTACAGCCAAAGATATTCAAGAATATCATCATTTAGGACTGAGGATGATGAAAAATATTTTAAAGAAAATGAATCCAGTGAAGCAAAAGAACAAATATTAGGGATTCGTATTACAGTTTTATCCAAGTTCAATAATACTTCATAATAACCAATTTTAAAGTAGAATTTAAAAATAAAGATCAAAACATGGATACAATCAAAGATAGTAACCATAATAGACATCTTGGACAAAAGAAGAAAATTTCATTTTTCTAATTGAATAGTCTTGCGTATTAAGTGAATAAAGTCGTATCACGTGAATAATCTGTATATCGTGAATAAGTAATCTCAAACAAAAAGTTTCAAATTTGATAAAAAGTTTATACCAATATTTCGTTATAATGATATTGAAGAAAATATCATTTTAAGAAGAATATAACACCCCTTACCTCAAAATAACGCTACTTTTGATCGGAATATCGGATAGAAAGCCGAAGGAAACTTGTACCGAACAGCAACTCTCAAAGTATATAAATACTCCTTAAAATACGCTCGACAATATAGAGAGAAAGAAAACTTGTTTCTAGTGTGATTTTCAATTCTAACCTAAGCGTCTATTTATAGGAAAATGCTAGAACGCCATAGGAGACTAAAATAATAAAATATATTATTTTTCTTTTCAATCATCTACGCCACCCACCATTTTGAGTCAAGCATGCCTTCTTAGACAAAAATCAGCAGCCCATGTGTTGTCAAACAAGAGTGGGTCCCACCCATAATTTAATAAAAATCATTTTATTTTTCGAAACTTCAACAATTTATAGAAAATAGCCCGTTTATCAGAAAAATATGAATTTTATATCCATTCTGCCTGAAATCGAATTCTCTACGACTTTGTAGCTTTGAGTTTTTCCAAATTCCAAATATAAAATATTCGAAATCCACAAACGGATGATTTTTAATACCTCTACAACGACAAAATACTGATAAAACACCTCAGCATTAATTCCTTCATTTTTATCCACATAAAAATAAATATATCCATAATTTATATCCACATAAAATAAATATTTCCTTATCATATAAATAAATAATTAATTATTCACAAATAATATTACAGAATCACAATTATGACAACTAGGCCTTTCCCAGGAAAGATGGGGCTTTCTAGTAAGAATTTCTCCTTACTGGCGCGCAATTAGCTGACCAAACCTCTCCTTGACAGAACTTTCTAGACATTGCCAATAATATTATCTAATAATATTATTCAAATAATATGAATTATTGATCTGATAATGGGAAATACTGTGCAGTGATAATTATTGAAACAACAATAATATAAAATATCAACGCAAAGAATTATTGAATCAATAAAATAAAATATTGAACAAAGAATTATCTTTGTAACAATTATTGAGTAAAGTGCCTTCTTACGTAAGAATCAATAATTCAAAAATAATGTGCATCCAATGCCGTATTCACGTATTTTAACCAATAGTATTCCAACGATTGTTAATTGAAATAACTACGCCGTTATTAATAAAAACTCAAACTTGTCATTTTCTTCATTCGACGGTTATTCATTATATGGGGCCCACTAATGATCATCATCGCATTTAATATTCCCAACAACAAGAATATTCCACGACCAAACGAATATTTCCCGACAACAATGATTATTTTATAACCACTTGCTTATTTTGCAAAATTTTCATATTTCACCCATAACCAAAGTATTATATCAAATTAATACCTTATTACTCACAATAATAAATAGAGGAAATTAGATTTTATTCATTAATAAGTTGGGGTCTTACAACCTCCCCTCCTTATGAAATTTCATCCTCGAAATAGACATACGTACCTGGTGTTTTGAAAAGGTGAGGATACCTCTCTTTTATTTCTGATTTTAACTCCCAGGTCATTTCTTCAATAGCATGGTTTCTCCACAAAACCTTAACTTGTGGTATAACCTTCGTGCGTAGGACATGTTTTTTCCTATCCAATATCTTAACAGGTACCTCCTCGTACGTTAAATCTTCGGCTATCTCGTCTGGTTCTAACTCAATAATGTGGTTTGGGTCTTTAACAAATTTACGAAGCATAGATATTTGAAAAATATTATGAACACGAGACATACTTGGAGGTAATACGAGTCTATAGGCCACATTTCCTATTCGGTCAAGAATTTCAAATGGACCAACAAATCGTGGATTGAGCTTTCCTCTCTTCCCAAATCTTGTAACTCCCTTCCATGGTGCAACACGTAACAATACATGATCCCCAATATTAAATTCCACGTCCTTCCGATGAAGATCCGCATAACTCTTTTGTCGATCCTGTGCCGTTTGTATACGTTGAATCGTTTGGATCTTTTCTGTAGTCATGCGTACTAATTCTGGTCCCAACAACGTTGCTTCTCCCACCTCATCCCAGCATACTGTAGAATGACACTTTCGTCCATACAACGCGTCAAATGGAGCCATGCCTATACTTCCTTGATAACTGTTGTTGTAGGAGAATTCTACCAATGGCAAGTACTTATCCCAACTCCCTTTGAAATCTAGGACACAAAGTCTTAATAAATTTTCAAGAGTTTGAATAGTCCTCTCTGATTGTCCGTCCGTTTGAGGATGGTATGCCGAGCTGAATCGTAAATCCGTGCCCATAGCTTTCTGCAAGCTAACCCAAAATCTTAAAGTGAATCTTGGGTCACGATCCGAAACTATGGATACTGGCATGCCATGCAATCTCACAATCTCATTCACGTACATACGAGTAAGATGTTCAAGGGAATAAGTTTTTCGTATCAGCAAGAAATGGGCAGACTTGGTTAATCTATCAACAATAACCCAAATCGCATCTATGCCTTGAGAAACTTTGGGAAGACACAGAATCTAAATCCATGGTAATGTGTTCCCACTTCCATTCCTAATCTCAAGTGGTTACAATGGACCTTTTGGCACTTGATGTTCCGCCTTTACACGTTGACAGGGTTAAACACCTCGAGGTAAACTCCGTGATCTCTCTCTTCATATTGTTCCACCAAAATGTATGTCGAAGATCATGATACATTTTGGTACTCCCAGGATGGATTGCAAACGATGTGTTGTGTGCCTCCATCATGATTCTATGCTTCAAGTCAGAATCTTTAGGAACACAAAGTCTGGAGTTGAATCTAAGTATTCCTTCTTCATCGATTCTCACTTCTGGAATAGCTTCTTCTTACACTTTCTTCTTCATACATATCAGCTCCAGGTCCGTAGCTTGAGCAACTTTAACTTTATCGATTAAAGTCGGTTCTACTCGTATATTCACCATCATCATGTGGGTCCCTGGAGTCTTTAATTATACCTCCATCCTTTGCAAGTCATACAGAATTGGCCTTTGTATTGACAATATCGCACTCGTACTCGCATATGATCTTCTACTCAATGCGTCAGCTACTACGTTCGCTTTTCCAAGATGATATTGAATAGTGTGATCGTAATCTTTCAATAGTTCAAGCCAACGTCGTTGCCGCATGTTGAGTTCTTTTTGGGTGAAGAAATATTTGAGGCTTTTATGGTCCGTATAAATCTCCACTTTCTCCCCATACAAGTAGTGTCTCCAAATTTTCAACGCGAAAACGACTGCTGCCAACTCTAGATCATGAGTAGGATAATTCTTCTCATATTCTTTGAGTTGTCGTGAGGCATAGGCTATGACTTTCCCATGTTGCATGAGAACACATCCTAACCCTTTGCCTGAAGCATCGCTATAGATAACAAATCCATCCGTATTAGATGGTATTGCCAGAACAGGTGCCGAAATGAGTCTCCTCTTGAGCTCTTGGAAACTCTTCTCGCATTCCTCGCTCCATACAAATTTTGTATCCTTCCGAGTCAACTGAGTTAACGGAGTAGCGATTCGAGAAAATCCTTCCACGAATCTCCGATAATAACCAGCTAAACCCAGAAAGCTACGCACTTCGGTCACCGACTTCGGTTGCTCCCAACTTTGTACTGCTTCAATCTGCGCCGAGTCAACAGATACTCCATGTTTTGACACCACGTGCCCAAGGAATGCTACTTCCTCAAGCCAGAACTCGCATTTCTTCAGTTTGGCATAAAGCTTGTTTTCACGAAGCCTTTCAAGTATCAGCTTCAAATGGTGCCCATGATCTCCATGGCTTTTGGAATAGATGAGGATATCATCAATAAAGACAACAACGAACTGATCCAAATATTCCTTGAATACTCGGTTCATCATATCCATGAAAGCAAATGGAGCATTAGTCAATCCAAAAGACATGACTAAGAATTCATAATGCCCGTCTGCGAGGAGTTCTCAAGGCGCCTTTGAATATCCTCGCTTTAATCTTCAACCGATGATATCCGAATGAAGATCGATCTTTGAAAAGAATTATGCTCCTTGCAATCGTCGAACAGTCATCAATGCGAGGTAACGGATACCTATTCTTGATGGTGACATGGTTTAATTCCCAGAGTCAATACAAAAGTCGCATACTCCCGTCTTTTTCTTCTTTACGAATAAAACAGAGCACCCCAAGGAGATGTAATAGGACGAATGAAACCGATGTCTAACAATTCCTGTAGTTGGACTTTTAACTCCTGAAGTTCAATAGGAGCCATTCGATATGGGGTTTTAGAAATGGGTTTTGTATGCGGTTGCTCAAGGTCAATAAAGAATTCAACATCACGTTCGGGGTAGGCACCGAAGCTCTTCAGGAAATACATCAGGAAATTCTCTAACAAAATAAAAATTATTCAAATCTGACTTGTCTTTATTCAAATCCATAACATGGGCTAAGAAATCTTGGCATCCGTTTTTCAATAAATGAATAGTTTTATGGCTTGATATGACAGTGACTGATTTTAGTGGTTTAGTTGTTTGAATTCGTATGATAGGTTGGTTAGGAATATGAAAACTAACAACCTTACGAAAACAATCAATTTTGGCATGATGAGTGGTTAACCAATCAATTCCTAAAATCACATCAAAAGCAAGTATCTTTAAAGAAATAAGATCAACAGGTAATGTGATAGTGCCAACTTGGATCATGCAAGATTTATAAACTGTAGATGTAACGAAGGTTTCACCTAACGGAGTTTTAACAGATAAGTCAAAGTCCAATTTCTCCATAGTCAAGTTTAAATGTTGAGCACAAGCAGGAGAGATAAAAGAATGGGTAGAACCGGTATCTAGTAAGGTATAAACTTCGCAAGAATTCAAGATTAGTTACCCATAATCACCTCGTTCAGGTTCCTTGCGTTTTGGCCAGTTACGACAAACGCTCTTCCAGGAACCGTTGATTTTGACTTATCCGGGACAACCCTTGGAGTCACCATCCCCGTTGAACTTGGTTTTGCTATAGAACAATCCCGAGCTATGTGGCCTTCCTTTCCACAGTTGTAACATACCTTGGATTGTTGTGGACAAGTTTAATGATATGTCCCTCTTTCCGCATTTGTAACATCTAACCGGCGGTCGTTCTCCTCCCCTAGAATTTGTTGTTGGTGCTTTGGTCTTTCTTCTTTGATGTCTTCCTGTCATTGTTGAATCTCCTCTTTCTAAAATTTCCACTTGACTCATCTCTCTTATTATCATGGCCATGATGACCACCCGAGTGGTTACCGCCTTTGTTCGTATTTTTCCCTCCTCGTTGGTTATCATCGCTCTGATGACTGCCGTCACCGGTATGACCCTGGTTGTGGTCCCTCGGTTGAACATACTCACTATCTCGCTCTAATAATTAAGCCTTGTTGACAACATCTGAATACAGAGAAAATTTATGAGATATAAGGTATTGACAAATCTCGGGTTTTAGACTTCTCAGAAACATCCTTGTCATTCGTTCCTCATTCTCTACCAAATGAGGTGCAAACCCGGATAACTCGGTGAAATTCGCCTCGTACTGGGACACCGTCATGTTGTTTTGTTCCAGTCTGATAAACTCTACCTCCTTCATATGACGAATACTTTCAGGAAAGTACTTGTCATTGAATAGTTTCTGAAACGCTTCCCAAGACATCTTTGAGTCGTAAAAGCGACCGGGTGATACGCTTTTCGAGACTCCCACCAATAGTCTGCCTCACCGCGAAACATAAAGGTGGTGAATGGAACCTTCTGTTCCTCCGTGCATCCCAAGACATCAAATATCTTGGTAATTTGCTTGACCCACGTTTTCGCCATGATCGGATCTGGCTTTCCCTTAAATTTTGGTGGTCCCAACTCTTTGAACTGCTTGGCTGTGACAAGCCACGCATTGCTAGCATTTCCACCCGTATTCTGTGCACGAGTTTCCCTCGTCTGGTTTTGCATGAACTGCAAAAAGCTCCTAAATATTCCATCATTCATCGTTTGCTCGGTAGTGTTGTTTACAGGAGGAATATTGTCTTCCTGTTGCACGTTCTCCTAGTTTGTGACTAAAGGTTGTTCCACAGTCTCATACACTCCATTGTTAACGTTCTCAGCAGCCATTCTTAAATATTGCCATTAAAACAAGGGTTAATTAAACAAATTAACATATCACATAATATCCCTATATTATGACCGACCAACAAATGAGCTTAGATAGGACACACTAGCGAAGGATTTACTCATCTCTCCCCTCCTAGTTCTATTCCCCGATCTCCGCCAGAGATTATATCCCTAAGCTCTCATACACTAGTGTTTTGTTATAATATACATATATATGTTTGCATGTGCTATTTATAAATATATATTATATATAAGTTTATATATATATATATATAGTTTTGTCTGGATGGAAAAAAGGGGGGGTGATTAGTTTTTATTATATATATATAGTTAGTGCACATTTATACTAAGTCAGTCATATATTTATATATATATATATATATATATATATATATATATATATATATATATATATATATATATATATATATATATATATATTGTGACGCCCCCAAAATAGGTATACAACACCCATTCTGAGTGGCCAAATACATGGTACATAAAGCAAACTACAACTTCAATAATACAATTGTCGTGCAAAATACGACAACACATACTGTGAGTTTAAATACAAATATTATTTTCTAGACAATATCCACACTCAAATAAGTCCTCATTACAATTATTCAAACACTATTTTACAGAAATAGTGAGGACTGCTAAAACATCTTTCTAGAACCATCACTCCATACCCCAGACTAGATTCTCTCTGTTTCTCACCTCCCGAGAAGAAAAATGGAACAAAAAGGAAAAGGGTGAGCTCAACTAGCCCAATAAAGAATATTATGACTAAGATAATATACAAAAAATTATCATTAGTCTTCAACAGGAAAAAATCGATAAAATATAACAGAATAACAAGTTTTAGATCAACAACTGCAGTGAAACAACAATCCATTAGAAGAGTCGGTGAGAGAACGAATTCCACTATCTTCTAAGATTTAAAAGTTCATCATCAATATTTTATCCTCAGAACAACAATCAACATATATCTTTAATCAAATATTCATCTTTGCACTACAGCCAAAGATATTCATTTGTATCACCAATTGGTCATGTTCATCTCAACACTGCTCATCTTTGCACTCTACGGGCCAAAGATATTCATCGATTAATCATTCATCTTTGCACTCACTGTGCCAAAGATATTCAAGAATATCATCATTTAGGACCGAGGATGATGAAAATATTTTAAAAAAAAGCGAATCCAAAGTGAAGCAAAAGAACAAATATTAGGGATTCAGACACGCTTTATCCAAGTTCAATAATACTTCATAATAACCAATTTTGAAGTAGAATTTAAAATAAAGATCAAAACATGGATACAATCAAAGATAGTAACCATAATAGACATCTTGGACAAAAGAAGAAATTTTTTTTTTTGGTGAATAGTGCCGTATTCGTGAATAGTGTCGTATACGTGAATAATCTTAGTATCGTGAATAGTAACCCCACCCAAAAAGTTCCAAATTTGATAAAAAGTTCATACCAATATTTCGGTATAATGATATTGAAGAAAATATCATTTTAAGAAGAATATAACACCCCTTACCTCAAAATAACGCTACTTTTGATCGGAATATCGACATAAAAGTCAAGGAAATTTGTGCCGAACAAAGAACTCTCAAAGTATATAAATACTCACTAAAATACGCTTCGATAATATAGAGAGAAAGAAAACTTGTTTACGTGTGATTTTCAATTCTAACCTAAGCATCTATTTATAGGAAAATGCTTTAGAAGCATAGGGAGACTAAAATAATAAAATATATTATTTTTCTTTTCAATCATCTACGCCACCCACCATTTTGAGTCAAGCATGCCTTCTTAGACAAAAATCAGCAGCCCATGTGTTGTCAAACAAGAGTGGGTCCCACCCATAATTTAATAAAAATCATTTTATTTTCCGAAACTTCAACAATTCATAGAAAATAGCCCGTTTAATCAGAAAAATATGAATTTTATGTCCATTCTACCTGAAATTGAATTCTCTACGACTTTGTAGCTTTGAGTTTTTCCAAATTCCAAATATAAAATATCCGAAATCCACAAACGGATGATTTTTAATACCTCTACACCGACAAAATACTGATAAAACACCTCAACATTAATTCCTTCATTTTTATCCACATAAAATAAATATATCCATCATTTATATCCACATAAAATAAATATTTCCTTATCATAAAAATCAATAATTAATTATTCACAAATAAAATTACAGAATCACAATTATGACAACCAGGCCGTTCTCAGGAAAGATGGGGCTTTCCAGTAAGAATTTCTCCTTACTGGCGCGCAATTAGGTGACCAAACCTCTCCTTGACGTAACTTTCTAGACATTGCCAATAATGTTATCTAATAATATTATTCAAATAATATGAATTATTGATCGATAATGGGAAATATTATGCGATGATAATTAATGAAACAACAATAATATAAAATATCAACGCAAAGAATTATTGAATCAATAAAATAAAATATTGAACAAAGAATTATCGTGTAACAATTATTGAGTAGTGCCTTCTTCACGTAAGAATCAATAATTCAAAATCATCGCGCATCCACGCCAGATTCTTTGTATTTTAACCAATAGGGTATTCCAATAGTGTTAACGGTAACAACTACGTCGTTATTAATAAAAACTCAAACTTGTCGTTTTCTTCATCCGACAGTTATTCTATTATGGGGCCCACTAATGACTACGCCGTCGTACGAATATTCTCCAACAACAAGAATATTCCACGATCAAACGAATATTCCCCGACAACAATGATTATTTTATAACCACTTGCTTATTTTGCAAAATTTTCATATTTCACCCATAACCAAAGTATTATATCAAATTAATACCTTATTACTCACAATAATAAATAGAGGAAATTAGATTTTATTCATTAATAAGTTGGGGTCTTACATATTTATTATATATATATTTATATATATAACGTTATTTTATTAAAAAAATTTGTTTTATTAAAATATTTTATTATACTGCATAGTAAATTAATATGGATCGTCCGTTTAAAAGTAAATCAATCAAGACCGTTCATGAATTAGTTACTATTCAGTCCATTCTTCTATAAATAGAAGCTCATGCCTTCATTATTTCTTACGAATTCACTGAAACTCTAGAGAGAGAAATTATAGAGAGAAATAAGAAAAATATTATGCTACTTCCCTACTCTTATATTCAGTTTCTTTTACGGTAAGGGGTATTATTTCTTTTGTATTCATGAAGAGAACTTTTGTTATTCCATTATTTTTTTATTCTGTTGGAATAACCTGTATACGCGGGCTACCCTATACTTGGTAAAATTCTTCTGTTATTTCATTCTTTATTATTACATTGGAATATTCTCGTCTTAATGCGTTCTGTGGGACCGGTTCCATTATTTATTATTCTCGAATATCCTGCATCTCATGCATTTTACGCCTTGGACCTGGTTCCATTCTTTATTATTCTCATTGGAATATCCTGCATCACATGCGTTTACTGTGGGACTGGTTCCGTTATTTATTATTCTGTTGGAATAACTCGCTTTTGTCTGCGATCTATCGCATGCATGGTGATTTCTTTTGTTATTCCATTCTTTATTATACTCGGTTGGTTAAAACTTTGACTTCTATACTCCATGAAATTAGTTGAATATCCTTGATATTTGCGCTTCATCCAGTATCTTTTCATGAAAATATTCTTATGAGCATTCTAGAATTTTACTCTACAAAGCAGTATCATGTTAACAATTTGGACGTTATTAGTTCCTAGATAAATTAATTCTTGAACTTGTTTTATCGAATTCTTATATCATTGTCATCATCCTCATGTTTATATTTTGTTGAAAAGTCATCCGTGGCTCAGTAGTGCATAGATGGACTTGGTATGATTATGACCGTGGGTTTATTCTATGTAATCATGACCGTAACGCTTACAAATGATGTGGTAAAAGCCCTCATTGGCCCGTAGTGCATTGATGGACGTTTGTTGGCATGATCATGACCATTAATGAATACACGAATGTCCTTGGCCGTAGTGCATGGATAATTTGTGGTCGTGATACTAAAGAATATCCTTGGCCGTAGTGCGGGGTGATTCGATGATGTGGATTATTTATTAAGCCGAGTCCCAAACGATAAAAGTGATGAAAAACCTTTTAAATCATAGAAGATAGTAGATTTTATTCCCCACTTGACTCTTCTAATGGATTGCTTGTTCTGATGCAGTTAAACTTGATAGTTATTATATTTTATTAGTTTAACACTGTTGAAGGCTAACGATAAATTATTCTACATTATCTTAGTCATAATATTTCTTACTGGACTAGTTGAGCTCACCCTTTCTTTCACTGTTCTCTTCAAGAAATGAGAATATAGCTGGGACGAGTCGGGGAACGGAGTGATGGTCCTAGATGGTGCATTAGTAGTCCTCACTATTCTGTGAAATAGTGTGATAATAATTGTAATGAGGACTCCTTTTGAGTTTGTATACTCTCTAGTAGACAATATTTGTATTCAAACTTACAGTTTATGTTTTTTCATATTGTACACGATAGTTGTATTATTAAGTTATATTTTAATTCTGTACCATGTATCTGGCAACTCAAGATGGGTGATGTATACCTAATTTTGGGGGCGTCACACGTATCTCCTTCGGACAATGGATGATACAGAGATAAGAAATACCTGGCATGTTGGATTTCGTTACCGGTCTTCCTAAGGTTTCTCAAGGTATAGATGTGATTTGGGTCATTGTTGATAGATTGACCAAGTCTGCTCATTTCTTACCGATACGAGAAACTTATACACTTGAACGTCTTGCTCGTATATACATAAACGAGATTGTAAGACTACATGGTATCTGCCGTATCCATAGTTTCGATCGAGACTCAAGATTCACTTCACGATTTTGGGTTAGTTGGCAAAAAGCTATGGGCACGGACTTACGATTTAGCTTTCGGATATATCATCCTCGACTTTACCGGACGAACGGTCGAGAGGACTATTCAAACTCTTGAAGATCTATTAATACTCGTGTCCTTGATTTCAAGGGAAGTTGGGACAAGTTCTTACCATTGGTGGAGTTTTCCTACAACAACAGCTTATCAAGTAAGTATTGGCATGGCTCCATTCAAGCGTTGTATGGAAGAAAGTGTCGCTCTCCAAAGATCTTTGGGATGAGGTGGGTGAAACAACGTTGTTGGGATCGGAAGTTGGTACGTATGACTACGGAAAAGATTCAAACGATCCGACAACATATAAAAACCTCACAAGATCGACAAAAGAGTTATGCTGATCTTCATCGAAAGGACGTGGAATTTGATGTAGGAGATCATGTATTATTACGAGTTGCTCCATGGAAAGGAGTTACGAAATTTGGAAAAAGAGGAAAGCTCAATCCTCGATTCATCGGCCCATTTTTAATCCTCGATCGAGTAGGAACTGTGGCCTATAGACTCGCTTTATCGCCAAGTATGTCTCGTGTTCATAACGTTTTTCATATATCCATGTTACGTAAATATGTGAAAGACCCGAACCACATTATTCAGTTAGAACCGGACGAAATAGCAGAAGATTTGACGTATGAAGAGGTTCCTGTTCAAATCTTGGATAAGAAGGAACATATTCTACGCTCCAAGATTATACCTCAAGTCAAAGTTTTGTGGAGAAACCACGATGTTGAGGAAATGACTTGGGAGTTAGAATCTGAAATGAAATCAAGGTATCCTTACCTCTTCGACATGAAGTTGTTTTATTGAATTCTTATATCATTGTCGTCATCCTCATGTTTATATTATGTTGAAAGTCATCTGTGGCCTGTAGTGCATAGATGGACTTGGTATGATTATGACCTGGGATTATTCGGTGTAATCATGACCGTAATGTTACAAATGATGTGGAAAAAGTCCTCATTGGCCCATAGTGCATTGATGGATAGTTGTTGGCATGATCATGACCATTAATGAATACACAAATATTCTTGGCCCATAGTGCATGGATAATTGTGATCGTGATACTAAAGAGTATCCTTGGCCGTAGTGCAGGGGTGATTTGATGATGTGGATTATTTATTAAAATTTGAGTCCCAAATGATAAAAGTCATGAAAAACCTTTTAAATCATGGAAGATAGTAGATTTTATTCTCTACTTGACTCTTCTAATGGATTGCTTGTTCCGCTGCAGTTAAACTTGATGTTTGTTATATTTTATCAGTTTAACACTGTTGAAGGCTAATGATAATTTATTACGCATTATCTTAGTCATAATATTTCTTCTGGGCTAGTTGAGCTCACCCTTTCTTTCACATTCTTCTCTTGAAATGAGAATATTCTTTGAGACGAGTCGGGGAACGGAGTAATGGACCAGATGATAGTATTAGTAGTCCTCACTATTCTGTTAAATAGTGTGATAATAAATGTAATGAGGACCCCATTGAGTTTGTATATTGTTTAGATGACAATATTTGTATTAAAACACACAGCATATGTTTAGTCGTATTCTACACGACTGTTGTATAATATAAGTTGTATTTAAATTTTGTACCATGTATTTGGCGACTCAAGATAGGTGATGTATACCTATTTTGGGGGCGTCACACTGGTGCTGACATATTTCCATCATTGTTGAATCTCCTCTTCTTGAAATGTCCAATCCTATTGTTTTGGCCCTGATTACCACCGAAGTGGTTACCATTTCTGGCATGTTGATTCCCTCCACGCTTGTTGTCACCGCTTTGATGACTGCTCTCACTGGTATTATTATTTTGTCGGCTGCTTTCTTTTGGTTGCGTTGACTCGTTATCGCGTTTCACTAACTGAGCCCTATTTACAACATCTGAATACAAACACAGTTTATGAGAAATAAGATATTGACGTATCTCTGGCTTCAAACCTCTTAAAAATATCCGCGTCATTCTCTCTTCATTATCAACCAAGTGGGACGCAAACCGGGACAACTCGACAAACTTAACTTCGTACTGCGACACGGTCATATTATTCTGCTCCAACTTGATGAACTCTACCTCCTTTATGTGACGAATACTTTTGAGAAAGTACTTGTCGTTGAATAGTTCTTGGAACTTCTCCCAAGACATCTTCAGTGCGGCAGGTTGAGTACGCTTTACCGATTCTCACCAGTAATCTGCCTCTCCTCGCAACATAAAGGTGGCAAAGGGAACCTTTTGCTCCTCGGAGCATCCCAAGACATTAAATATCTTGGTGATCTGCTTTATCCATGCTTCTGCCTTAAGTGGTTTTGGCTCTCTAATAAACTCCGGTGGTCCCAGCTCCTTGAACTGTTTAGCGGTGACCGTCCGAGAGTTTCCAGTGTTTCCACCTACATTTTGGACAGGAGCCACTCTTGCCTACTGTTGCATAAATTGCATAAAGCCTCTGAACATTCCATCATTCATCATTTGGTCAGTGTTGTTGTTTGCATGAGGATTGTCGCCTTCTTGATGCACATTATCTTGATTATTGATATGTGGTGAATCAACGGTCTCCTGTGCTCCATTGCTATTCTCAACATTCTAGGATGTCATTTTCAAATACTGCCACAAAATAAAGGTTAATTGACATGTAACATATTATCCCTATATTCTGACTGACCAATTAAATAGCAAATAAACTTAGGTACGTCATACTAGCGAAGGAATTCCCCGTCTCTCCCCTCTTAGTTCTATTTTCAAATCTTAGCCAGGGATCATATCCTTAAGCTTTGATATCAACTGTGACGCCCCCAAAATAGGTATACATCACCCATCTTGAGTCGCCAAATACATGGTACATAATACAAATAAAAACTTAATTATACAACATGAGCTGTGAGTTTTAATACAAATATTATCTTCTGGACAATATACAAACTCAATGGGGTCCTCATTACATTTATTATCACACTATTTCATAGAATAATGAGGACTACTAATGTTATCATCTGGATCGTCACTCCGTTCCCCAACTAGTCCCTGCTACGTTCTCATTTCCTGAAGAGAACAATGAAAGCAAAAGGGGTGAGCTCAACTAGCCCAGTAAGAAATATTATGACTAAGATAATGCAGAATAAATTATCATTAGCCTTCAACAAAGCGTTAAACCGATAAAATATTACAAACATCAAGTTTAATCTGCAATGAACAAGCAATCCATTAAGAGTCAAGTAGAGAATAAAATCTACTATCTTCTATGATTTAAAAGGTTTTTCATTACTTTTATCGCTGAGACTCAGCTTAATAAATAATCCACATCATCCCTGCACTACGGCCAAGGATATTCATTAGTATCACGACCACAAATTATCCATGCACTATGGGCCAAGGATATTCGTATATTCATCAATGATAATGATCATGCCAACAACTGTCCATCAATGCACTACGGGCCAATGAGGACTTTTCCACATCATTTGTAACATTACTACCATGATTACAATCAATAATCCTCGGTCATAATCATACCAAGTCCATCTATGCACTACAGGCCACAGATGACTTTCAACATAATATAAACATGAGGATGATGAGTATGATATAAGAATTCAATAAAACAAGTTCAAGAATTAATTTATCAAGGAACTATTAACGTCCAAATCGTCAACATGATACTTCTTTGTGGAGTAAAATTCAAGAATGCTCAGAAGAATATTTTCATGAAAAGATACTGGATGAATCGCAAATATCAAGGATATTCCACTAATTTCAAGGAGTATAGAAGTCAAAACTTTAACCAACTGAGTATAATAAAGAATGGAATAACAAAAGAAATCACCAAGCATATGATAGACCGCATAGACAGGTTATTCCAACAGAATAATAAATAATGGAACCAGGTCATGCGTAAAGCACAGACATGATGTTTCAACAGAATAATAAACAACGAAACCAGGTCATGCGTAAACGCAGAGACAAGATATTCTAACAGAATAATAAATAACGGAACCAGGTCATGCGTAAAAGCACGCAGGATGCTCCAATGTAATAATAAATAAGAGAATTCGAAAGTGCGAAACGCATGTATGGATGTTCCAATAGAATAATAAAAAATGGAATAAAGGAAGAATTTCACCATGTATGCGGTACTTCGCATAGACAAGTTATTCCAACATAATAATAAAGAATGAAATAACAAAATTTCTCTTTATGAAGATGAAAGAAAGAAATAATACCCCTTACCGTAAAAGAAACTGGATATAGGAGTAGTGAAGTAGCAGAATACTTTTCTTCTTTCTCTCTATAATTTCTCTCTCTAGAGTTTCAAAGAATTAAATGTAAATAATGAAGGAATGAGCTTCTATTTATAGAAGAATGGACTGAATAGTAACTAATCCATGAACGGTCCAGATTGATTTACTTTTAAACGGACGGTCCAGATGTTTTACAAAATTTTTTAAATAAAATATAATATATATATATATATATATATTATATATATATATATAACATGTGCTAAAATTACTCACGGGATACATTCCCGTGATTTCTACTGCCTTATTTTTCAACATCATATATATATATATATATATAATACATATACCCCTCCGTGACAACCTATTTTCTCCCACCACCAATTCATTTCTCTTCCTTGACAATTCTTTCCTCCCCCATCAACATCAATATCCACCAAAGTCATATATATATATATATATATATAAATAAAATTGAGATAACTTCTACCGACAATTTTAAAAATAGGAAAGTGGGGGTCCAAATATTAAGAAAAATTTTAATCAAATGTGACGCCCCCAAAATTAGGTATACATCACCCATTCTGAGTCGCTAGATACATGGTACAAAATTAAAATACAACTTCATTTATACAATCTGTTGAAATAGTCAGATAGAATACGACCACGAGTTAATCGTGAGTTTTAATACAAATGTATGTAACTCTCATGGTGCCTCGACCACAACCTTAAATGGTACTTTACATAAAAGTATAGTCAAAAACTGTTTTAGAAATTAAAATCTTTGGGAAGTGCTCAAGGAAACCTCCGTACATGGGAGGCCATGCGTCTAGGTTATAATAGATATCATATGGCCATAGAATTATCCTTGGTTGACCCAATAGACCCCAAAGAAAAACGAGAAGATTACTATCATCTTCTTTCCAATGGTGAGTCTTCTCTTGACATATAATTATCTCCACTGTCTCCAAGTGAGTATTATATTTCAAATAAACTCCAAGATCATATAGGTAGTGCCCGTAGATATACTCAAAGAAGTGGATGCGCACAACCTTGTCTTATGATAGCACGAGGTTGTATGTCATTAGACATCTTATATGATAGTGGCAAAACACCCTTCCAAAGTTGGGTTCGCCTCACCCTATTTGATTCACCAAATACAACTACTAAATGATGTATAGAATACAACACACTTTTCTATACTGTTTAGGGAGAACCTCCACAGCTAGAGACCAACGTTCTATTCCCCTATTATCCCCGCTCGACCTGGCAACACTCTTACGGCAACACTCTTATTAACTGAAAGGAATTGTGAAGCAGAAAAGGGTGAGCACAACTAGCCTAGTAAAGAATATCATGACTAAAGATAATTAAATTATCATTAGCTTTCATCAATAATAAATCAGAGATTTAGAACATATGGTAGATGATAAAACTTTTCAACCATAGTTGCAGCGGAACGAGCAATCCATTAGAAGAGTCAAATAGACCATAAGGTCTATTATCTTCTCTATGTTAAAAGTCCACCAATAATGTTTTATCCATGTAAAATAAATCAACAGCCTCATTCACAATCATATGAATAACTCATAATCATAATTGTGGTTCTAAATTCTCTTCGCAACTGTGATGAAGATAATTTTCATCACCTATCTTCACCAAACATCAAAAATTATGGTTATACCAAATCGAATTCTCGCTCATAATCATACTAATAAAGTCATCTTTGCACTACGGCCAAAGATATTCATTAACAATTCATCTTTGCACTACATGCCAAAGATGTGACGCCCCAAAATTAGGTATACATCACCCATTCTGAGTCACCAGATACATGGTACAAAATTCAAATACAACTTCATTTATACATAATCATTGAGTATGTCATATAGAATACGACCACAGTTAACTGTGAGTTTTAATACAAATGTATGTAACTCTCATGGTGCCTCGACCACAACCTTACAATGGTACTTTACATAAAAGTATAGTCAAAAACTGTTTTAGAAATTAAAATCTTTGGGAAGTGCTCAAGGAAACCTTCGTACATGGGAGGCCATGCGTCTAGATTATAATAGATATCATATGGCCATAGAATTATCCTTGGTTGACCCAATAGACCCCAAAGAAAAATGAGAAGATTACTATCATCTTCTTTCCAATGGTGAGTCTTCTCTTGACATATAACTATCTCCACTATCTCCAAGTGAGTATTATATTTCAAATAAACTCCAAGATCATATAGGTAGTGCCCGTAGATATACTCAGCGAGTGGATGCGCACAACCCTGTCTTATGATAACACGAGGTTGTATGTCATTAGACATCTTATATGATAGTGGCAACACACCCTTCCAAAGTTAGGTTTGCCTCACCCTATTTCAATCACCAAATACAACTACTAAATGATGTATAGAATACAACACACTTTTCTATACTGTTTAGGGAGAACCTCCACAGCTAGAGACCAGCGTTCTATTCCCCTATTATCCCCGCCGAATTCTTAGAACACTCTTACTAAACATACTCTTATTACCCGAAAGGAATTGTGAAGCGTAAAAAGGTGAGCACAACTAGCCCAAAGAAAGAATATCATGACTAAAGATAATTAAATTATCACTAGCTTTCATCAATAATAAATCGTAGATTTAGAACATATGGTAGATGATAAAACTTTTCAACCATAGTCATTAGCTGAATGAGCAGTAATCCATTAGAAGAGTCAAATAGACCATAAGGTCTATTATCTTCTATGTTAAAAGTCCACCAATAATGTTTAATCCATGTAAAATAAATCAATCAGCTTCATGTCCACAATCATATGAATAACTCATAATCATAATTGTGGTTCTAAATTCCTCTTCGCAACTGTGACGAAGATAATTTTCATCACCTATCTTCACCTCGAGAAACATCAAAAATCATGGTTATACCAAATAAGAATTCCTCGCTCATAATCATACTAATAAATTCATCTTTGCACTACTACCAAAGATATTCATTAACAATTCATCTTTGCATTACATGCCAAAGACATACAACTCAGTTTTTAGAAGAGTCAAGTAGAGCATGATATCTACTATCTTCTACTTAATTAAAAGTGTATAATAAATATTTTATCATTTGAGACTCAAATTAATAAATAATCCACATCATCGAATTATCCATGCACTACTACCAAAGATATTCGTTAAGTATCACATCCATGAATTATCTATGCACTACTACCAAAGATATTCATTATTATCACATCCATGAATTAATATTTCATCACGAGACTCACCAATAATTAATCCACATCATCGAATCACCCCCTCACACTACTGGCCAGGATATTCATTAAGTATCACGACCACGAATTATCCATGCACTACGGCCAAAGATAATCGTGTTTTCATCAACTATCCCGATCATGCCATAAAATAATTCATCTTTTTGCACCCTTGGCGAAGAGAATCCATAGCCATAATCATACCAAAAATCGGCCATCAATGGACTACGGGCCAATGAGGACTTTTTTCCACATCATTTGTAACATTACTACCATGATTATACCGAATAATCCTCGGTCATAATAATACCAAGTCCATCTATGCACTACAAAGCCACAAATGACTTTCAACATAATATAAACATGAGGATGATGACAATGACATAATAATTCAATAAAACAAGTTCAAGAATTAATTTATCCAGGAACCAATAATGTCCAAATTGTCAACATGATACTTCTTTGTAGAGTAAAATTCAAGAATGCTCAGAAGAATATTTCCATGAAAAGATACTGGATGAAGCGCAAATATCAAGGATATTCCACTAATTTCATGGAGTATAGAAGCCAAAACTTTAACCAACTGAGTATAATAGAATATATGAAGCTGCAAACGGATTTTTGCCGCCATGCGGTAATCCACTTAGACAGATCATTTCCACAATTTAATAAGGAATGAATACAAAGGATCATTCACCATGCATGTGGTAATTGACATGAGATGATTATTCCAATGTAATAATAAAGAATGGAATAACAAGAGGATTCACCATGCGTGCGATAGATCGCATGTATAGGTTATTCCCAATGAATAATAAATAATGTAACCAAAGTCAAAGAAATTCGCATTTATGTGATGTTCCAAATGTAATAATAAAAGACGGAACCGTGTCCGGCGAAAATGCATGAGATAGGATATTCCAACAAAATAATAAATAATGGAACCAGTCAAAGCGAAAATTGCACCGATAGGATGTTCCAATGTAATAATAAAGACGGAACCAGTCCCACAGAAAATGCATGCATGTGATATTCCAATGTAATAATAAAGACGAAACCAGTGTCCCAGCGTAAACGCATATACATCTGATGTTCCAAATGTAATAATAAAAATGGAATAATAGAAGAATTTCACCATGTATGCAAGATTGCGCATGATAAAAAGTTATTCCAACATAATAATAAAGAATAGAATAATAAAGAATTTCACCACGTGTATGTAGTATTGTGATGTAGACGAAAGTTATTCCAACATAATAATAAAGAATGGAATAATAGAAGTTCTCTTCATGAATGCGAACGAAAAATACCCCTTACTATAATAATAATAATAATAATAATAATAATAATAATAATAATAATAATAATAATAATAATAATAATAATAATAATAATAATAATAATAATAATATCCTTTACGAAAGTACGATAATTATATCCCCACGATTACAACAAATAATATCCCTACCTTAAAAAGAAAAGTATTCAATCGGTAGAAGTGAAATATACTTGAAGAAAACTTGCACTACGCTTCAAAGCTTTCTTAAATTCTAAAAAAATACGCTCAAGATTATAGAAGAAGAACTCTCTCTATTGTTTCTCTCTCTAGAGTTTCAGTGAATTCGTAAGAAATAATGAAGGAATGAGCTTCTATTTATAGAAGAATGGATCAAGATAAGAACTAATTCATGAACGGTCCAGATTGATTTACTTTAATCGGACGATCCAGATTTAAAGAAAAATCTTTTAAATAAAATAAAATAAAATATATTCTATTTATAATCCAATAAAACGAATAACTTTATAAAAGTATTCTGTTTTATATAAAAAGATTTTACTATGCAAAACACTATGCAACACTATGCATAATAAAATATAATATATTCTATTTATAGAATAACTTTATAAAAGTATTCATTTTTATATAAAAAGATTTTACTATGCAAAACACTATGCATAATAGAATATAATATATTCTATTTATAGAATAACTTTATAAAAGTATTTTGTTTTATATAAAAAAGCTTTTCCTGTTTTATTACCCTTAACTTTAAACTTTTATCAATTTAACTATTTACCAAAATAGAAAAATTGAATACTTTTATTTCATAAAATTTGGGGTCTCACAATCACCCCTCCTTATGAAATTTCGCCTCAAAATTTACGTCATCGCACTGATATTCAAGAGATGAGAATACCTTGCTTTTTTTTTGGATTGTACCTTCCTGTTATATCCTCTCAGATCATAATTTTTCCATTGCTCATCTCCTGTATTTCAGATATCATTCTAGAATTTATCTTCATAACAAAGGTTAATTGACATATCACAATTTGTCAACTTATCAAGTAAACAATTTCAGCTTAGGTAAGTCACACACTAGCGAAGTATATAACTCGTCTCTGCCCTCCTAGTTCTATACTTTTATCTTCGCCAGCGACCATATCCCTAAGCTCTAATACCAAATGTGACGCCCCAAAATTAGGTATACATCACTCATTCTTAATCGCCAGATACATAGTACAAAATTCAAATACAACTTCATTTATACAATTGTTGAGCTATCGTATAGAATACGGCCACAGTTAACTGTGAGTTTTAATACAAATATATGTAACTCTCATGGTGCCTCGACCACAACCTTACAATGGTACTTTACATAAAAGTATAGTCAAAAACTGTTTTAGAAATTAAAATCTTTGGGAAGTGCTCAAGGAAACCTTCATACATGGGAGGCCATGCGTCTAGGTTATAATAGATATCATATGGCCATAGAATTATCCTTGGTTGACCCAATAGACCCCAAAGAAAAACGAGAAGATTACTATCATCTTCTTTCCAATGGTGAGTCTTCTCTTGACATATAATTATCTCCACTGTCTCCAAGTGAGTATTATATTTCAAATAAATTCCAAGATCATATAGGTAGTGCCCGTAGATATACTCAGCAAGTGGATGCGCACAACCCTGTCTTATGATAACACGAGGTTGTATGTCATTAGACATCTTATATGATAGTGGCAACACACCCTTCCAAAGTTGGGTTCGCCTCACCCTATTTGATTCACCAAATACAACTATTAAATGATGTATAGAATACAACACACTTTTCTATACTGTTTAGGGAGAACCTCCACAGCTAGAGACCACTGTTCTATTCCCCTATTATCCTCGTCAATTCCCAAGAACACCCTTATGGCAACACTCTTATTACCTGAAAGGAATTGTGAAGCAGAAAAAGGTGAGCACAACTAGCCCAGTAAAGAATATCATGACTAAAGATAATTAAATTATCACTAGCTTTCATCAATAATAAATCAGAGATTTAGAACATATGGTAGATGATAAAACTTTTCAACCATAGTTCTGCAGCTGAATTCAGCAATCCATTAGAAGAGTCAAATAGACCATAAGGTCTATTATCTTCTATGTTAAAAGTCCACCAATAATGTTTTATCCATGTAAAATAAATCATCAGTTCATCGCCCACAATCATATGAATAACTCATAATCATAATTGTGGTTCTAAATTCCTCTTCGCAACTGTGAACGAAGATAATTTTCATCACCTATCTTCACCTGAAACATCAAAAATCATAGTTATACCAAATCAGAATTCCTGCTCATAATCATACTAATAAATTCATATTTGCACTACGGCCAAAGATATTCATTAACAATTCATCTTTGCACTACATGTCAAAGATGTGACGACCCCAAAATTAGGTATATATCACCCATCTTGAGTCGCCAGATACATGGTACAGAATTCAAATACAACTTAATAATACAACTGTCGTGTACAATACGACAAAACATAAACTGTGAGTTTGAAAACAATTATTGTCTACTAGAGATTATATAAACTCAAAAGGAGTCATCATTACAATTATTATCACACTATTTCACAGAATAGTGATGACTACTAATGCACCATCTAGACAATCACTTTGTTCCCCGACTAGTCCCAAACTACGCTCTCATTTCAAAGAGAATAAAGAAAGAAAAGGTGAACTCAACTAGCCCAAGAAGAAATATTATGACTAAGATAATACGTAATAATTTATCGTTAGCCTTCAACAAAGTGTTAAACCCGATAAAATATAAAAAACATCAAGTTTAATCATAAATGAACAAGCAAATCCATTAGAAGATTCAATTAGAGAATAAAATCTACTATCTTCTATGGTTTAAAAGGTTTTTCATGAATTTTATCATTTGAGATTCACAATAAATAATCCACATCATCGAATCACCCCACGCATTACTACCAATGATATTCTTTAAAGATTACCGACCACGAATTATCCATGCACTACTACTTAAGATAATCATGTTTTCATCAATGGTCCCGATCATGCCATAAAACAATTCATCTTTTCACTACTACCAAAGAGAATCCATAGCCATAATCATACCAAAAATCGTCCATCAATGCACTACGGGCCAATGAGGATTTTTTCCACATCATTTGTAATATTACGGTTATGATTATACAGAATAATCATACCAAGTCCATCTATGCACTCACAGTGCCACGTAGATGACTTTCAACATAATATAAACATGAGGATGATGACAATGATATAAGAATTCAATAAAATAAGTTCAAGAATTAATTTATCCAGAACCGATAACGCTCAAATTGTCAACATGATAATCGCTTTGTAGAGTAAAATTCAAGAATGCTCAAAAGAATATTTCCATAAAGATATCGGATGAAGCGCAAATATCAAGGATATTCCACTAATTTCATGGAGTATAGAAGTCAAAGTTTTAACCAACTAAGTATAATAAAGAATGGAATAACAAAAGAAATCACCATGCATGCGATAAACAAAGACAACAGTGTTTATTCCAATGTAATAATAAATAACGGTCGTCCGGCATAAAACGCACGAGACGTGATATTCCAATGTAATAATAAAGAATGAAACCAGGTCCCACATAAACGCACGCATAAGATTTCGACGTATAATAAATAATGGAACCAGTCCCAGATAAACGCATGCATGTGATATTCTCGATGTATAATAATAAATAATGGAACCAGTCCCACAGAATGCACGCATAGGATATTCAACGTAATAATAAAGAACGGAATATTAGAAGAATGTCACCATGTATATAGGATAGCCAGCATATCTGAGTTATTCCAATGTAATAATAAATAATGGAATAACAGAAGTTCTCTTCATGAGTACAACAAATAACATCCCTTATGAGTACAACAAATAATATCCCTTATCATAAAAGAAACTGAATATAAGAGTAGGGAAGTAGCAGAATACTTTTCTATAGTTTCTCTATAACTTTTCTCTCTAGAGTTTCAAAGTGAATTAAAAGAAAAAAATAATGAAGGATGAGCTTCTATTTATAGGAAAATGGAATAAATAGTAACTAATTCATGAACGGTCCAGATTGATTTACTATTAAATGGACGGTCCATATTGGTTTACTATTAAAACTTAAAACAACTATCCCATACTTGATTTACTATTAAAACTTTAAACCAAATGATCCATATTGATTTACTATTATAACTCCACCAAATGGTCCATATTGACTTACTATTATATCTTCAACCAACTATTCAAAAATTAAAGACATCTCCTCATGGAATAATATTGTACCCAAATACCGAATGCACAATACTAAAGTGAATAGTAACTCGTGAATAAGAACTCGTGAATAGTAACTCGTGAATAGTAACTCATGAATAAGAACTCGACACGAAAAGTGTCCCGAATACCGATTGAACAATATATCATATTATGCATGATACTTTGTAATAATAATTGAATCAATAATATGAGAGATATGATGCAAAGAATTATCAGAAGTAATAATTGAGTATAACCGAGTAACTTCTCACGTAAGCATCAATAATCAATACCGCAAGTGCTATCGTTGTCTACTACGCCAGACATCGTGATTTTTTAACACCGGGTGTTTCAACAATTAACGTAAAACTTCCGCCGTTATTTTCATAAAGTATTTTTGTCGCTTTTCTGTCCGACAAATAATTACATTGTGGGGGTCCACTAATGATTGTACTATCGCATTTGGATATTCTCCCGACAAAAAGAATATTTCCCGACCAATCGAATATTATACAACCACTTGCTTACTTTGCAAAATTTGTAAATATTACCCACAACTATAACATTACATCAAATCAACACCATAATATAAAAAAAAATTATTTCGAGAAAATTAAATCTTTATTCATAAAATCTGGGGTCTCACAATCTCCCCTCCTTATGAAATTTTGCCCTCGAAATTTACGTACGTACCTGGTATGCCGAAGAGGTGAGGATACCTTGACTTCACTTCAAATTCTAACTCTTGAGATATAACCTTTGGGCGTCGAATATGATCCTTCTTATCCAATATGTTAACACGTATCTCCTCATACGTTAAATCTTCTACTATCTCGTCCGGTTCTAAATTAATAATGTGGTTCGGGTCGTCCACATATTTACGTAACATCGATACGTTAAAAATGTTATGAACACGCGACATACTTGGCGGTAAAACGAGTCTATAAGCCCCAGTTCCTACTTGATCGAGGATTTCAAATGGGCCAATTAAATCGAGGGTTGAGATTTCCTCTCTTCAGCAACTCTTGCTTTTAAAATAACGCCCTCTTGAACCTTCTTCTTAGTATTCATCCGCTCCGAATCTATAGCTTGCACGGTTTTAACTTTATCGATTAAAGTTGATTTTACTCGTATATTCGTTATCTTCATGTGGGTCCCTAGAGTTTTTAACTCTATATTTATCATTTGTAAGTTATACAAAATGGGTCTTTGTGTTAACAACATCACACTCATAAATGCATACGATCTTCTACTCAACGCGTCAACTACCACGTTCATTTTTCCCATGATGATATTGAATGGTACGATCGTAATCTTCAACAGCTCGAGCCAACGTCTTTGGCACATTACACGTTCATTGTAGGTGAAGAAAATATTTGAGGGTTTTAGAAATGGGTTTTGTACTGGGGTCAATACAAAATTCGATTTCACGCTCTAGGGGTATGCTAAGAAGTCTTCAAGAATACGTCAGGAAATTTATTAACAATAGAAATATCATTCAAAACTGTGACTCTCATCCAAAACTTGGATAACACGTCACATTGATACCTATCAACTTGACATCGTCATTCACGATGTTGCCTACTGTAAAGTCCGCTTTTGCATTCCATCCACAAGAAAGTCAACAACGAAAGGATCGAGGCTCTTTATTTATGGCTTGATATGACAATGATTGACTTTAGTGGTTTGGTTACTTTGAATTCGCATAACAAAGTTGGTTAGAGTATGAAAGCTAACAACCTTACGAAAAGCATGATGAGTAGTTAACCAATCGCTTTCAAAAATCACATCAAAGGCAAGTATTTTCAAAGAGATAAGATCGATAGTAACGTGAAAGTGTTGATTTGAACAAGATTTATAAATAGTGGAGGTAACGAAGGTTTCTCCCAACCGAAGTTTAAACAGATATATCAAAGTCTAACTTCTCCTGAGTTAACTTCAAACATTGAACACAACTAGGTGCAATAAAAGAGTGAGTAGAACCCAGATCTAACACGGTATAGACTTCGCAAGAGTTTATGACTAACATACCCGTGATAATTTTATTCAGGTTCCTCGTCACTAAAAAAAATGCTCTCTCTTAAACTACCGACATTGGCTTGTCTGGGACATCCTTTGGTGCCTCCATCCTAACTGAACTTGTCTTCGGTGAATGACAAAATCGGGCTAAGTGACCTTCTCTTCCATAATTATAGCATGCTTTGGACTAAGATCGCTAGCTTTGATTGGTGTGTCCCTCCCCTCCACATTTGAAGCATATGATAGGTGGTCGTTCTCCTTCCTTAACAACGGGTGTTGGTGCTGACGTCTTTTCATCATTGTTGAATCTTCTCTTCTTGAAATGTCCATTCTTATTATTTTGACTATGATTACCACCGAAATGGTTACCATTTCTGGCATGTTGATTCCCTCCATGCTTATTGTCACCGCTTTGATGATCAAGTATCATCCCAGATTATCATTTTTCCTACGCCTCTCTTTTGGTTATATTGACTCGTTATCGCTACTCCACTAATCGAGCCCTATTTACAACATCTAAATACAAACACAATTTATGAGAAATAAGATATTGACGTATCTCCGGCTTCAAACCTCTTAAAAACATCCGTGTCATTCTCTCTTCATTATTAACCAAGTGGGACGCAAATCGAGATAACTCGGCAAACTTGGCTTCGTACTGCGACAAGTTCATGTTGTTTTGCTCTAACTTGATAAATTCTACCTCCTTCATGTGACGAATGCTTTCAGGAAAGTACTTGTCATTGAACAGCTCTTGGAACTTCTCCCAAGACATCTTGAGTCGGCCAGTCAAGTACGCTTTTACTGATTCCCACCAAAGGATCTCGCCTCTTCACGTAACATAAAGGTGGCAAAGGAAACCTTTTGCTCCTCGGAGCATCCCAAGACATCAAATATCTTGGTGATCTGCTTTAACCACATCTCCGCCTTAAGTGGTTCTAGCTTTCCCAAAAACTCCGGTGGTCCCAGCTCCTTGAATTGCTTAGCGATGACCAACCGTGGGTTGCTATTGTTTCCTCCTGCATTATGAACAGGAGCCGCCTTTGCCTGATGTTGCTTGAATTCTAAAAAGCTCCTAAATATACCGTCATTCATCAATTGATCAGTGTTGTTGTTTACAGGAGGATTATCGCCATCCTGTTGCACATTGTCCTGATTATTGATCTGTGGAGAATCAACGGTCTCCTGTGCTCTATTGGTATTCTCAACATTCTTGGATGTCATTTTCAGATACTGCCACAAAACAAAGGTTAATTAACATATCACATATTATCTATATACTCTGACCAACCAATTAAATACCAAAAAAAAAAAAACTTAGGTAGGTCATACTAGCGAAGGAATTCCCCGTCTCTCCCCACCTAGTTCTATTCTCACATCCTAGCCAGGGATCATATCCCTAAACTTTGATACCAACTGTGACGCCCCCAAAACTAGGTATACATCACCAATCTTGAGTCGCCAGATACATGGTACAGAATTCAAATACAACTTAATAATACAACTGTCGTGTACAATACGACAAAACATAAACTGTGAGTTTGAAAACAATTATTGTCTACTAGAGATTATACAAACTCAAAAGGAGTCCTCATTATAATTATTATCATACTATTTCACAGAATAGTGAGGACTACTAATGCACCATCTAGGACCATCACTTTATTCCCCGACTAGTCCCAAACACGCTCTCATTTCAAAGAGAATAAAGGAAAGAAAGGGTGAGCTCAACTAGCCCAAAGAAGAAATATTATGACTAAGATAATGCGTAATAATTTATCGTTAGCCTTCAACAGTGTTAAACTGATAAAATATAACAAACATCAAGTTTAACTACAGCGGAACAAGCAATCCATTAGAAGAGTCAAGTAGAGAATAAAATCTACTATCTTCCATGGTTTAAAAAGTTTTTCATGACTTTTATCGCTGAGACTAAGCTTAATAAATAATCCACATAATCGAATCACCCCTGCACTACGGCCAATGATATTCTTTAGTATCACGACCACGAATTATCCATGCACTACGGTTTAAGATAATCATGTTTTCATCAACTATTCCGATCATGCCATAAAACAATTCATCTTTTTGACACGTACCAAATAGAATCCATAGCCATAATCATACAAAACCGCTCTATCAATGCACTACGGGCCAATGAGGACTTTTTCACATCATTTGTAACATTACTAAGCATGATTATACGAGAATAATCCTCGGTCATAATCATACCAAGTCCATCTATGCACTACAGGCCTCAGATGACTTTCAACATAATATAAACATGAGGATGATGACAATGATATAAGAATTCAATAAAACAAGTTCAAGAATTAATTTATCCAGAACCGATAACGCTCAAATTGTCAACATGATACTGCTTTGTAGAGTAAAATTCAAGAATGCTCAGAAGAATATTTCCATGAAAAGATACTGGATGAAGCGCAAATATCAAGGATATTCACTAATTTCATGGAGTATAGAAGTCAAAGTTTTAACCAACTGAGTATAATAAAGAATGGATTAACAAAAGAAATCACCATACATGAGATAGACCGCACATGCAGGTTATTCTAACAGAATAATAAATAACGGAACCAGTCCCAAGTAAAATGAATGCAGATGTATGGATATTCTAATGTAATAATAAAGAATGGAACCAGGTCCGACGTAAACGCACAGATAGGATATTCCGATAAAATAATAAATAATGGAACCGGTCCCATAACGCATGCATGATGATATTCCGGCTGAATAATAAATAATGGAACCAGTCCCATGAAATGCACGATGTGATATTCCGGCGTAATAATAAAGAATCTAAATATTAGAAGAATGTCACCATGTATAGGGTAGCTCACAGATATATGTGTTATTCCAATGTAATAATAAATAATGGAATAAAAGAAGTTCTCTTCATGAGTACAATAAATAACATCCATTACGAGTACAACAAATAATATCCCTTATCGTAAAAGAAACTGAATATAAGAGTAGGGAAGTAGCAGAATATTTTTCTATAGTTTCTCTATAACTTTTCTCTCTGTAGAGTTTCAATGAATTCGTAAGAAAATAATGAAGGAATGAGCTTCTATTTATAGGAAAATGGAATGAATAAGAATTAATTCATGAACGGTCCGCATTGATTTACTATTAAACGTGTTTGGTCCATATTGTTTACTCTTAAAACTTAAAACAACGGTTCTCATACCGATTTACTATTAAAACTTTAAACCAAATGATCCATATTGATTTACTATTATAACTCCACCAAATGGTCCATATTGACTTATTATTATATCTTCAACCAACTATTCAAAAAATTAAAGACATCTCCTCATGGAATAATATTGTACCCAAATACCCGAATGCACAATACTAGAGTGAATAAGAATCGGGTGAATAGAACTCGTGAATAGTAACTCGTGAATAAGAACTCATGAATAGTAATTCGTGAATAGTAACTCATGAATAAGTAACTCATGAATAGTAACTCAAACAAAAAGTGTCCCAAATACCCGATTGAACAATATATCATGTTACGCATGATGATCTTTAGAATAATAATTGAATCAATAATATGAGATATGATGCAAGAATTATCGTAGTAATAATAATTGAGTATAACCGAGTGACTTCTCAATGTAAGCATCAATAATAAATACCGTACTATCAAGCAACCACGCCAGACATTACTATACTTTTAACACCGGGTGTTTCAACAAGCTAACTGTAAAACTTCCGCCGTTATTTTCATAAAGTATTTTTGTCGTTTTCTCTGTCCGACAATAATTACATTGTAGGGTCCACTAATGATTATGTACCGTCGTCATTTGGATATTCCCTACAAAAAAAATATTTCCCGACCAATCGAATATTATACAACCACATGCTTACTTTGCAAAATTTGTAAATATTACCCACAACTATAACATTACATCAAATCAACACCATAATATAAAAAAAAATTATTTCGAGAAAATTAAATCTTTATTCATAAAATCTGGGGTCTCACAAAAGACATACAACTGTATTTTAGAAGAGTCGGGTAGAGCATGATATCTACTATCTTCTACGAATTAAAAGTGTATAATAAATATTTTATCGCTGAGACTCAGCTTAATAAATAATCCACATCATCGAATTATCCATGCACTACGGCCAAGGATATTCGTTAGTATCACATCCATGAATTATCTATGCACTACGGCCAAAGATATTCATTATTATCACATCCATGAATTAATATTTCATCGTTGAGACTCAGCTCAATAATTAATCCACATCATCGAATCACCCATGCAATACGGCCAAGGATATTCATTAGTATCACGACCACGAATTATCCAAGCACTACGGGCCAAAGATAATCATGTTTTCATCAACGGTCCTGATCATGCCATAAAATAATTCATCTTTGCACCCTTGGCCGAAGAGAATCCATAGCCATAATCATACCAAAAATCGTCCATCAATGCACTACTACGGACAATGATGACTTTTTCCACATCATTTGTAACATTACTACATGAGTGATTATACCGAATAATCCTCGGTCATAATAATACCAAGTCCATCTATGCACTACAGGCCACAGATAACTTTCAACATAATATAAACATGAGGATGATGACAATGACATAATAATTCAATAAAACAAGTTCAAAAATTAATTTATTCAGGAACCAATAATGTCCAAATTGTCAACATTATACTTCTTTGTAGAGTAAAATTCAAGAATGCTCAGAAGAATATTTCCATGAAAAGATACTGGATGAAGCACAAATATCAAGGATATTCCACTAATTTCATTGAGTATAGAAGCCAAAACTTTAACCAACCGAGTATAATAGAATATATGAAACTGCAAATGGATTTTCGCCATGCCATGCGTAATCCACTTGTATGCATCATTTCCACAATTTAATAAGGAATGAATACAAAGGATCATTCACCACGCATGTGGTAATCCACATGTATGTGTTATTCCAACGTAATAATAAAGAATGGAATAACAGAGGATTCACCATGCGTGCGATAGATCGCATGATAGGTTATTCCCAATGTAATAATAAATAATAGAACCGTGTCGCAAAAAATTGCACCCAAGCGGGATGTTCCAAATGTAATAATAAAGACAGAACCAGTGTCCGGCGTAAAAGCGCATGCATGTGATATATTTCAACAGAATGATAATAAATAATGGAACCAGTCGTGCAAAATTACGCCAAGACCGGATGTGATGTTCCAATAATAATAAAGATTTAAATTAGGTCCCATGAAACGCATGCATGTGGATATTCCAACAAAATAATAAAGACAGAACCAGGTCCGGCATAAAACGCATATACAGGATGTTCCAACAAAATAATAAAAAAATGGAATAATAGAAGAATTTCACCATGTATGCAGTACTTCGCATAGACGGGTTATTCCAACATAATAATAAAGAATGAAATAATAGAAGAATTTTACCATGATGCAAAGATTGCATGTATACATGTTATTCCAACATAATAATAAAGAATGGAATAATAGAAGTTCTCTTCATGAATGCGAACGAAAAATACCCCTTACTATAATAATAATAATATCCTTTATGAGTACGATAATTATATTCCCTACGATTACAACAAATAATATCCCCTACCTTAAAAAGAAAGTATTCCGACTGGTAGGGCGGGAATATACTTGAAGAAAACTTGCACTACGCTCAAAGTTTTCTTAAACTCTAAAGAAATACGTTCAAGATTATAGAAGAAGAACTTTCTCTCTAGTTTCTCTCTCTAGAGTTTTAGTGAATTCGTAAGAAATAATGAAGGAATGAGCTTTTATTTATAGAAGAATGGATCATATAAGAATTAATTCATGAACGGTCTGATTGATTTACTTTAATCTGGACGGTTTAGATTTAAAGAAAAATCTTTTAAATAAAATATAATATATTCTATTTATAATCTAATAAAATGAATAACTTTATAAAAGTATTTTGTTTTATATAAAAAGATTTTACTATACAAAACACTATATCGTAATAGAATATAATATATTCTATTTATAGAATAACTTTATAAAAGTATTCTTTTTTATATAAAAAGCTTTTCTGCTTTTATTACATTAATAATATCAATAAAACAAAACCGAGTGACTTGTCACATAAGCATCAATAATCAATACCGTAAAAGCTATCGCTTTGCAACTACGATATTATCGTATTTTTAACACCGGGTGTTTCAACAATTAATCTGTAAAAACTTCCACCGTTATTTTTATAAAGTATTTTTGTCGCTTTCTAAATCCGACAATAATTCCGCTAGGGGTCCATCAATGATTGTACCGTCCGTACGGATATTCCCCGACAAAAAGAATATTCCCCGACTAATCGAATATTCCCCGACACAACGAATATTTTATATCAACTTGCATACTTTGCAAAAAAAAAATTCACATATTACCCTTAACTTTAAACTTTTATCAATTTAACTATTTATCAAAATAGAAAAATTGAATACTTTTATTTCATAAAATTCGTGGTCTCACTTCAAATACTTCATAAAATCCCCTCAATATTTTTAACAACATTTATCATCATTATTATAATTCATAATATTAATCGACTGTGTCGCTCCCAGTGAAAGAGGGCTTTCCAATAAGGATTTCTCCCCATCATGCCGCAATTAGGTGACCAAACCTCTCCTTGGCTGTAACTTCTAGACATTGTTAATATTGCAAATAATAATATTAATAACTCATCATCACAATTATTGATTATAAAATATTGACAATAATTGAATCAAATAACATGAGATACTACGCAAAGAATTATCGCAATAATAATTGAACAAAATTGAGTGACTTCTTACGTAAGCATCAATAATCAATACAATGTCTTCTTATAACCACGCTGAGACATCGTCTTTCTTTTAACACTGGGTGTTTCAACAGTTAACGGTAAAACTTCCGTCGTTATTTTCATAAAATATTTTTATCTTTTTCTCAATTCGACAATAATTCCGTTGTGGGGTCCACCAATGATTATGCCGTTGTACAAATATTCCCTGTTAAAACGAATATTCCCCGACCAATCGAATATTATATAACAACTTGCGTACTTTGCAAAATTTATAAATATTACCCACAACTATAACATTATATCAAATTTATTCCATAATATTCAAAAATGATATTTATAGAAAATTCATCTTTATTTATAAAAGTTGGGGTCTTACAAGTTGGGTTATTCGTGGTTACGAGGGGTAAGTTGAGGTGAGGGTTCGGAAGGTTTTTTCTGTATGGATCTTTTTGTTTAGCGGTTTGGGAATGGAGTCATCAGTTTCTTTACGTTTTTGGTGGGGGTTTGTTGGGTGAGAAGATGTGGTGGCGGTTGTAGGTTGAGTGGTCGAGGTTTCAGTGGACGGAACCTTTAACTCTTCTACAGACAGAGTTGTAATTTTGGCACACTTTTTCTTAATCTGAAATATCTTTGTCCTTTCTTTAGCGGGCATGTCTAGAAGGTTTTCTGTAAGTGTGGAGGTTTTAATGGTGGTAGGTTTTGTGTCTTTTTTGACTGCTCTCTTTTTGATTCGGGGATTGGATGGTTCTTTGTTTGTGGCTTCGACAGTAGCTTCAGCGATAGAGGCCTCTGAAGTTGGGGGATCGGTATGTTCTTCGGTAGATTTGCCAAAAATAAATTCTTCAAGATTTTTTCTTTCGGAAGAAGTTGGTTTGATGAGGGATACTACAACCAGTAAATAGGATTAGGTCAGGTGACAAGATGGAAAGAAAGAGCAAGGTAAGGGTCGGCGACTTATGTTTGTAATCATATAGCCAGACTTGTTTGGTTAGAAGAACGAAGCTCCATTCATGACTCGGTAGCTTTTCGATCAATTTTTATATTTCTAGTACTCGTTCGGTGGTGGTGTCGCCGAAACAGACATTTGGTCGTCTGTATAAGGCACAGTCTGGAAGCTTGTGTTCTGGTCCTCTGATGTAGAACTAGTCTTTGTGCCAGTTTTTATTGCTTGAAGGGGTATCCATTAGGGGGGCTTTTCGATCTTGGGGTTGGGTTTTGGGGGTTGTTTGCTCAAAACATTGAATTCAGGTTCTCGGGAGTTGATCAATTGGTATAAGGAAAAGAAGAATTCAATTGGAGGGGTAGTGCCGATCTCATGACAGAAGGCGATAAATGCAATGATATGGATATAGGAATTCGGTACCAGTTGGGGCGAATTCGATGTTGATAAACCCTTAAAGGGTAAGGAGGAAGGGATGTAAGGGCATATGAATTCCCTTCTCCGATAGGTTGAGAGGCATAGTGATCCAGCCATCGGGATGAAGGTACATTTAGTTGGTGGCGGAAGAGGCTTTCAGTTGGTGGGTGTCTGGGATATGGTAATGTTGGCGAATGATTGAGAGGTCTATTGGGGTGATACGTGATGACATGTTGGCATGAGGGAATTTTGTTTCATTTGGGAATTCTCGTATCATTTTCTGGAAATAAGTCTCTGTTTTGGTCGAATATAGGTTTTAGGAGGAGGTTTCAATGGTGGTGATGGTGGAATCGGTGGTTGGGGCGTTGACAGTAGGGGGAGCGATGGTGACTGGTGGAGCTAGAATGGATGTTAGAGGAGTGGCCATAATAGGAATCTCGTTGCTGGGATAGTGGTGGATGGAGTTTGAGATGAAGCCATTGTTGGAGCTTGAGGGAATGACAGCCGGAGTGAGGGTTTTGCTAAAGGAGAGAGAAGATACTAAGATTCAATTGAAGCAAAATTTTGTCTGTTTTGGGGGAAGTGTTTAATTTATCTGAGTAGAAATTGAAATGGCGTGTCTTTTCGGTTATTTCCGTATTTCGAGAGACGGCTCATTAACGGATGTTATGATGGAGCATGTGGGTTTGAGTTAAAAGGTTAGTTTGTTGGATGCCCTATGGGCTTTAGAGGTTCTTGAGCTTGTCTTAGTTCATTATCGATGGGCTATATATGGAATACTCTTCCATTAATACTTTATTTACATGAAAGACTGGGGGGGCAATGTTGGGTCATGTTATACTGGGTCTGGTTTGTATGGTGGGTTGCTGTCCATATTCAGTTTGAATCCATGTGGGATTCGGTTTGGGTAGTTGGAATAATTGAAGAAATCAAATATTCCTAGTTATATTTGGTTTCTAAATTCGGAAAGGGGTTTTAGGGTTTGAATTAACTTCCTTATTTTTAGGAGATCTTATACAATCTCATTAAGGAATTATACCTGGTGGAGAACCTTAATCCAATTCGGGGAAGGACTCTGACAAAGTGGTGAACTTATTATAAATACAAGATTTTGCACTGATTCTAAGGTACACACAATTCATAATTACTTTTCAACACTAGAATTATTTGCCTCCATTGTTAAATCTTGTTCAGTTTGTAATTATTTGTCGTCAAATTTTTGGTATATTTACTATTTCTGTACAGAATTAAATGCATTTTTAGTAATTGAGGTACGTGAACGAATCTTAACGTTAACACCCATACAGTAAACAAGTTGCTAATTTAATCTAATTCAAAAGAAGAAGTTATTATAATTATCTTAAAGAGAATATACTATGTGCATACTTGGATTAAATATAGTTTTACTGCGCCCAAGTCATGTGTGTATAGCCTATTCATATATTGGGGGATCGATTAAAAATAGTAATTTATGGGGGGCCATCAGCCGACATGGGCGTATGCATGGGACATGCGCCGGATTATATGACAATAAGATAATTAGTGTTTAACTAGCAGTGTGGCACCAACTAAGGTTGACACGAGTTGAAGAAGTTCTAGTCAATTAAGTAAGTGGTCTCAATTTCGAACCCTTCTTAGATATAGCATTTTTTTTTGGGAGAAGTCCCTGCTTGACGCTCAACCATACTTGAGAGAGGTCCTTGTTTTTTTTGGAAGAGGTCCCTGCTTAGTAAGGGTGTAAACTAACCGAATCGAACCGAGTATTGAGTTGCTCAGATTTAGTTCACAAAATTTATCGAGTATAAAATAAGATTTAATTGAGGCTCATTTAGCTACCGAGTCCGAGTCCGAGCAGTTTGAACTTTTCGAACGAATATAATTCGAGTATCAATAGAAAATTATAATTTGAGGAGGTTCGACTAATTTATCGAACTTTAAAATTTGCTCATATTTGAATCATTTATATTTTAAGTCGAGTTTGAATCGAACTTTTAATCGAACGAATACGAATCGAGCACGAACTGTTTGCTCATTTTACAACCTTATTACTTACTTAGTATGAGGATACCTTGAAAGAAAAAAACTAGCAGTGTGGCTAGCTTAGTTGGTGGGAGAATTTTCAGGCTAGCTATAGTAATCAAAATTTAATGAGGACAGTTAAATATATTAGGACATAAAGTATGACAATTGATATTCTCTGAATAAAAATAATGTTGCATTGGCATGGCATTATAAATGTCACTTAAAATATTGTATTTCTAGAACACGTTACTCATATTATTAGAATAATAATAATTTCTTATAATATTGAGTATCGCTAAAACAATTATAACACTATTACTAGATGTAAATTTTTTTTTTTATTTAAACAAAATCAACTGTCTAAAGTATTCTCTCTCTCTCTCCAAAAAAGTCATTTTATTTATTTTTCTAAAAAGAGTGACTTATGTACAAAAGTCAATGTTATAATGTGAGCAAGAATAAGGAAAATGATATATTGTGCGAAGTTGAGTATTGATTTTTTTTTGTTATTATTTCGGCGGATAAATATTAGTTGCAACTCTTTAAAAAAAATACGTAAAATAGTGGATCACCTTTATAACTCTATATAATCCTATATACTATTAATGTATTTGTAATTATATTTTAATAAAAAAAATTGGCAATAGGTAAATTATAAGACTCAAAAAATAACAATATCTTATATTTAAGGGGTAAAATAGTGTTTGATTGTATTTTAATGCATCTTAACAGACTACATCTTAATGTCTCTTAAGAGCCTACGTATTTGTATTAAGATGTTCTCACTACTAGAAAACAGTAAATAGACAACGCGAAAAAAACGTTGTGGTTTCAGTCAGGAAAACGTCGTGGTTAAGGGTGTCATCTATTTGACACACTTACACAACGTTTTAAAAACGTTGTAGTTAAGCACAATACACAACGTTTTTTAAGAAAAAAACGTTGTAGATTTATTTTTTAAAAATTAGCAGATGCTTAAAAACGTTGTAGTAGGTATGATTCCACAACGTTTTTTCCCTAAAAAACGTTGTGTATTGTGCTTAACTACAACGTTTTTAAAACGTTAGAAGTTAAGCGATATATAACATTTTTTTTAAAAGACCATAGAAAGCAACAACAGACAACGTTTTTAAACTTCTTATACAACGTTTATAAGGTGTCATTTATTTATACAAATATATAACATTTTTTAAATGTTGTAGATAAAAAAAAACGTTGTGGGATGATATATAGCCAATTAATGCACGTGCAATATGCATCCATGATATATAGCCAAAATGTATCAACCATTCAAAATACATCCCAATTATCTCGCTCGTTTACAATTTTAAATTACTACATCCACAAAATATATACCAAAATGTATCCACATATGCATCTCAAATTCACTATCTAAGCATGTGCAACAACAAATTTAGACCTAAGCATGTGCAAAAAAACATAGTTCTCCCAAAATACGTACATTCATCTAACATATTCACCGTTAACTCGATGCTCTACATATAGCTGCTCACGTACGTTACCCACTCATCCCATACTTCATTCGATTTGTTCTTGTGTATACGTTAATCCACATGCCTTATCCCAATCGAAATAAAAGAACAACAAATTTAGTATTCAACAAAGATACCAAATCACAATTCCTAACATAATTCCTAATCACGTAAAATGTTAACACATATTTGAGGAGCAAAATTTGGTGTATCTTCTATATCTTGCTAAGTTTGGTATATTTGCTATATCGCTATATATTTGAGGAAGCAAGCTCGAATAAATATCCTTCTCAACAATGTTATGCCAACAATAGTGTGATCAATAATTCAACTATAAAGAAAAGATAAACAAGTTAAACAAGTTAACTGCTAAACATTTAAGCATCAAATAGACTGCCTTCATGGAGAATTAAGCATCAAACTGTTAACTGCTAAACATCCAGATGTAGGCCCTTTTAAGAACAATTAAGCATCAAACTACTATCCAGATGCATGATATCCTTCTCAACAATGTTATGCCAATAATACATTATAAACTGCTAACTGCTAAACAAGTTAAGCAAGTTAATAACTGCTAACAATACATTTTTATTGGGAGCTGATACAATACATGCATTTCATTTTTAAGTTAGGAAATTAATTATGCACACAAAGTAAATATTAGTCCAAAGTAGGACCAAAATAAACATTTGGGAATTTGAAGGAATCACAAGAAACCCAAAATATATACTCCATTACTATCTGTAAGTCAACAAAAAAACCCATTAAATCGCAAATTTCCCATATTGTTAGCAATTAGAATCCTTGGCAAATGTCGCAATTTTCTAATTCAGTTTGTTATTGTAGAGCCAAGGTTACGCATATATTCATCTCACACAAATACAATGAAGAGATCAATCAACTTTGAAACTAGGCGCTTTAATAACATTATGTCTCAGCAATTAGGCGCTTTAATCAACTTTGAAACTAGGCAGTTTAATAAAATTATGTCTAGGCAATCAACTTTTCCTCTGTTTCATGCATATTGATCTAACTGTTAAACAATAAATAAAAGAGAGAGAGAGAGAAAAAGAATGAACAAAAAATTGTTGAGAAAACTGCTAAACAAGTTAACTGCTTAGTTATTAACTCCTCATCAATAATGGCACAGAGAACTGCTAAACAAGTTAAACAACAACTAAACAAGTTAACTGCTAAACATTTTAAACAACTAAACAAGTTAATCACTAAACATTTTAAAATCGCTAAAACAAGTTAATCAAGCTAAACACTAAACATTTTAAACTGCTAAACATAAAGTCCTTCTATCGCTAATCGCTAAACATAAAGTCGCTAAACATAAAAGCTGTATCGGCAAGATAATCAAGTATCGCTATCGCAAGATACTCTACAAGATATCGCTATCGCTATCGCAAGTCGGTATCGCAAGATATCTTTGAAGTTTATAGAAAAATAAAGCTGACAAAAAATAACTAACCTTGGCTACAAAGTCCAAACTACCATCCTCTGAATAGTTAAGATATAAATATGAGTCTAAACTATTCATAGGACCTCTTAATACAAAAATATGGACTGTTAAAATGAATTAAGAAATGTGTTGTTAAGATGCAATTAAACATAACCTAAATACTCCAACACAACTTTCTTTATCCAACGCAATTAATGTGGATGTTCACGTAGCTTCATTCTTAACTATAAGAACCTTTTTCTTATGAACGACCTCACTTCCGATCAGTGACGGAACCAGAACATTTTTATAGGGAGCTCAAAATATATCAGTAAAAAAAATTATTTATTAACGCTTAAAATGCTTCTTTCGGTTGTACGACTTAAATAAAAATAATTATAGTTTTTTGTCGCTTAATCAAGTATTTATCCATAATCTAATATAAATAAAAACATCAATTGTTAATCAATAATTTCATCAATTTAAACATTTCATAATAATTTCATCATTCATCAATTCAATTATTCAAACATTTCATCAATTAACCTAATTTAATGATTTCAATTAACCTAATGAAATTATGGGAAATAAATTAAGTACCAACAACCAAGCCTCCAACAGTAACAATACAACAAGTATATCTCCAAAAGGAATTATCAAAGGAATTTAGAAATTAGAAATTATCAAAGAAAATTAAAGAGAGGAAGGCGGCACAACAGTAACAATACAACAAGTATATCTCCAGAAGGAATTACCAAAGGAAATTAAAAATTAGAAATTAAAAACTAGAAATTATCAAAGGAAATTAAAGAGAGGAAGGCCCAAGCAGGAGCCAGGAGCCAGAGCTAACATGTTGCAGACAAATTGACGAAGAAGAAGACTGAGTCAGAGCTCAGTCGCAGCAGGCGCAGTACTACGGAGAGTCGTCGGAATACCAAGGTCAGTTGCACCCCCTACTTCCGATTAAGGTTGTAAAAGAACTAAACAGTTCGAACTCGATTCGAGCTCGACTCAAAAAAATACGAGCAAGACGCCGATTCGTTAATAATATGATTCAAATCTGAGTATAAAAAATAGTTCAAATATGATTATTTTTATTATTATTATTAATAAATTATTAATAATAAAAAAAAATTAGAAAACCTAGATATATCTGGGTGCTAGTTCAGAAACCAACCATAAAAACGCTCGACCAAAATCGATATCTAAAAATCCCAGATATACTAATTTTTTGGTATGAATCGGATCGATTCTTTTTTGTACCGAACCGACCGGTTCGAATCGGTCCAAAAATCAAAAAACCAAAAAAACCAGGTACTTTGAACACCCTTTACCAAATGGGGAGGGTGACAATCAAGGCCACAAAAAATCATTTCATATTTTCTTGTGATTTAGTTATATTATTATTTTATTTTTAATTTAAATTTTTTATATCTTTAAAATTTTAAAAAATTACTATTATATTGTCATGGTATGCAGATTTAATTAAATTATTATTTTATCTTCCAAGCTTAATAAAATTAGAGTAAAATAAAGTGACATCCCCTCTAGATAATCATAATAACACTCACCTCCCCTCTAGTTTCTTAAATAACAGCTAATACCCCTGCAAGTATTTAGGGTTGACTAAATAGATAAAATTACATATTTACCCTTGTATTTTATCAAATTTTAATTACTAAATTATATATATATGTGTGTGTGTGTGTGTGTGTGTGTGTTTAATTATCCTTTTTTTAATACAATACATTTTAATTATAGTTTTATTTGTAATTAAAATTATCTCATTTAAATTGTTGGTAACTTATAAAAAATTAATTTAGTTTAATTAATACATATTTTTGGATAAGTGATACAAATATTAAAAAAATTTAAATTAAATTATTAATGAAGCTATTCTGTGACGCCCCCAAAACAGGTCCATTCCACCCAACCCATTCTGAGTCGCCAAATACATGGTACAGAAATAACTACAACTTCAATAATACAAATGTCGTGTGAAATACGCAAATACATACTGTGAGTTTAAATACGAGATATTGTCGTGCTGAGACAATATCCACACGCAAATAAATCCCCATCATAATTATTGATACATTATTTTACAAAATGGTGAGGACTACTAAACAACTCTCTCTGAACCTTCATTCCATACCCCGACTCGATCCTGCTTGTGTTCTCACCTCCCGAGAAGAAAATGGAACAACAAGGAAAAGGGTGAGCTCAACTAGCCCAAGAAAAGAATATTATGACTAAGATAATATACAACAAATTATCGTTAGTCTTCAACAGGAAAATCTAATAGAATACAATAGACAACAAGTTTTAGATCAACAAATGCAATGAAACAATAATCCATTAGAAGAGTCACGTAGAGAAAGAATTCTACTTGTCTTCTAAGGTTTAAAAGTCCATCATCAATATTTTATCCTCAGAATAACAATCAATATTCATCTTTGCACTACAGCCAAAGATATTCATTTAAATCACCAATTGGTCATGTTCATCTCAACACTGCTCATCTTTTGCACTACAAAAGCCAAAGATATTCATCGATTAATCGCTCATCTGCACTACAGTGCCAAAGATATTCATCAAGTATCACCATTAAGGACCGAGGATGATGAAAATATTTTAAAGAACGAATCCAAAGAGATAGAAGGACAAATATTAGGGATTCGTACAACGGTTTATCCAAGATCGATAATACTTCATAATAAACGCGATTTTGAAGCGTAACTCAAAATAACGATCAAAACATGGATACAATCAAAGATAGTAGCCAAAATAGACATCTTGGACAAAAAGAAAAATTTTCATTTTCTATTGAATAAAGCCGATTCGTGAATAAGTGTCAGATACGTGAATAGTGCCGTATACGTGAATAAGTAACCCCACACAAAAAGATAGAAATTTCACAAAAACATCTTCACACTTCGTGAATAGTAACTCGTGAATAAGAACTCATGAATAAGAACTCATGAATAAGAACTTTCGTGAATAAGAACTCATGAATAAGTAACCCCGAGCATGAAAAAGTTCCAAATTTGATAAAAAGTTCAACAAAGATTTTGGCATAATGATATTGAAGAAAATAATATCATTTGCGAAAGAAATAACATCCTTACCTCAAAATAATGATTACTTGATTTGATTTCAGTATAAGTCTTGTGAAACTCGCATGACCGTATAAAGAACACTCAAAGTATACTCACAAGAATACGCTCGATAATATAGAGAGAGAAAGAGAAAACTTAGTTTACGGTGTGATTTTCAATTCTAACTTAGCCTCTATTTATAGGAAAATGTTAGAACGCATGAAAGGAGACTAAATTAATAAAATATATTATTATTTATTCCAAATTCCTACCCACATGTTTTGAAAACTCTAGCATGCCTTCTTTGGTCAAAAACATCACCACCCATGTGCCAACAACCACAAAAAAACGTTTTTCTTATATAAAATAATTAAAACTTCCAAAATCAATTATTTGAACTCCTAAGTTCAATAATTCATGATAAATAACCCTTTTGTCGAAAAAATTTGAATCTCGCGAATTTTTATAGGAAATTCAATTCTCTACAACTTTGCGAAGGAAGTTTTTCCAAATTCCAAATGAAATTATCCAAATCCATAAATGAGCGATTTTACACCTTATAATCAATTTTCATTCGAAATTGTGTCCACCAACACACAAAAACATATGTTAAACATTTAATACCACAAAATACTCTTCCTCCTCATATACTCATATATCCCACATTCATTGTAAAAATATCACCGTTAATATATTATTAAAATAATATATTTAAATGAATTATTTTATCGTAAAAAGATAAAATATTAATTTTCAACAATTGTCACATTAAAATTTTATCCATCTATATCCACATAAAATCAATATCATATAAATCAATAATTAATTATTCACAAATAATATTATAGAATCACATTACTAACAACGGTAGCTTCCTCGTGAAAGAGGGGTTTTCCAATAAGGATTTCTCCTTACTTGGCGCCAGCAATTAGGTGACCAAACCTCTCCTTGTACGAGAACTTTCTAGACATTGCCAATAATGTTATCTCGATAATATTATTCAAATAATTTGAATTATTGATCCGATAATAGAAAATAATTTGTGCGTTGACAATTATCAAAACAATGATAATATATAATATCAACGCAGCAATTATTGAATCAATAAAATAAAATATTGAATAAATAATTATCGTAATAATTATTGAGTAGTGCCTTCACGTAAGAATCAATAATTCAAAATATCGTAATACTGGTAATCTATCTTTGTGCAACAACAGCAGACATTACAAAGATGTTAATTGATAACGATTACGCTGAGTTATTTATAAAACTTAATTTTGTCGTTTTTCTTCCTCAAGCAGCTTTATTCATTATGGGGCCCATAAATGACCGTGTCGTCAGCATTTGATATTCTTCAGAAAAAAGAATATTCCACGACCAAACGAATATTCTCCTACAACAATGAATATTTTATAGCCACTTGTGTGTTTTGTAAAATTTGCATATTTCACCCATAACTTTAAACTTTTATCAATTTTAACATTTATTTGAATAATAATTATAAGAAAAATTGAATAATTTTATTTCATAAAATTCGGTCTTACATATTCTAATTAGAGTGATTGAGTATATTGATAGTTTAGTTTTTGGTGCTTAACAACAAAAAAATATTATTTGAATTTTTAGTTTCATATTATAATTTTTATATGTTAAATTTTATTTAGTATATATAAAAAATTGAGATATTTATGATTTTGATTACATTTTTTTAGTATATAGTTGACGTTGTTTTTATGCAATGTTAAATAAAAAAATATAATTATATTTATTACTACCTCTATCTTATAAAAAAAATCTTTTAATATATTTTTTCTTTTTTTTTGAGTAACAACATTTGTCATTTTTTATTTGTAAATAATTATGTTTAAGTATGACTTATGTTTAGTTTAATATATGAAAAAAATAATTAATATAATTTTTAATATTTTTTTATATGAGTAATAAGATTCGCTTTAAATTATAATAATAAGTTTGTTTTACGTAAATTTTAATATTTGAAAAAAATTATTATTATTTTATTATGTTAATTTGTAATTTTTATGGGTATTAACATTATACTTTTTAATTACAAAAAAATATATTTGAATATATATCACGTAAATTTTAATATTTGAAAATTTTAATTAGTAAAAATTGTATGACTTTATTTTCCTGATAAAATGAATATTTATTATTTTTTGACTTTTATGTTATTTATTGCACAATTTCATAATTTAATTAATTAGATCAAGTAAAATAAAAATTATGATATACAAATTTATATTTAGTGGAGAAATTAAACATTATAATTTGAAGGGTGTATTAGACATATTGTAGACTAAAGGGGTACTGAAAAATTAGAAGGGTGGTGAGTGTTATTATGATTATCTACAGGAGGTGTGTGTATTTTACTCATAAAATTATCATCATATTTTGTAATAATTGATCACACAGTGAACGCGTGTCACACGAATACTAATTATTAGTAAATAAGATGAGCTGTTACATACACTTATTTTTACGGTTCTAAATTACTAGTAACCACAAACCTCATCTTGATTTTGCAATGTGACCCACTTGTACTCGGCTTTTAACAATTATAAAAACCAATTATTTACAGCCCATGCATGTATAGTTAAATATATATCTGTATGCATAGGTGTGAGAGAGAAGTATGAGAGGGAGACAGACCTCTATTATTTCAGCCGTAAATAGTGGAATAGTGGGAAGGCATCTCTAACGGGGCAGGAAAATACCATTGCCAGCGCACGAGAGGCTACATAAAAACAGTAGTAGCATGAAGTGAATTTCATATTAAATTTATTTTATATTTAATATAATATTAACATGTAGGTTGAGAAATTATTCTCGTACTTGTGTATTATAATTGTATTGAGTATAAAATAAAGTTATTCACTTCATGCTAATTGAATCCACATAAAACAAACTAATAAAAAAAGGGAGCACTATTTCCAATATTTTTACATGATTATCTCTAATATGAAAGTAGAACTCACTTTCTTCTCATATGAAAGAGAACTATGTGATTATATAAATAATATATAAGAAAATATTAGTTTCATATATATATATATATATATATATATATATATATATATAATAAAAAATAGAATCTATTTTGAATTTAGATTTTAAAGAAATGCAAGAATCTGCCTTCGCTCATTCTAATTGATTTGAGGGGGAAAAGATAGTTGAAGAGGAATGAGGAGAGAGGAAATAAAAGTGGGATTGTTGAAACAGAGAGAGAATTTCGTTACGTCGTGCACGTGCAATTACTAGTATATATCCAATATGTATATGTTTTATTTGTGCACAGTCTGTCAAAACTACGTCGTTTTGACAGATTTATTTTAAACAAAATAACTTCTCCTCCCAGGGGCGGATCCAGCCCAAAAGTTCAGTGGGGTCAAATTTGAATTTTTTTTGTTAAGAATAAAAATTATAACTATATATTTACTTTTCTAAATCCAATATAATTTCTCAACATTTAAATCGTTAAGTTTAATATATATATATATATTCATAATTTTCTTATAAGAAAAATATTATAATGATTTTTTTAATCAACAATTTTTTTTTATTAAAAATTCAATATAGTACAAATATGACAATCCAAAAGAGTTGGATAAGGCCACACGGGATAAAGAAAATTAAGTAAATATTCTTGGAGTTTTAACACCTTATTTTTGTCTTTGAATTTTAACTTGGTGATAAAAGAAAAGGAAGCGAATGAAAACAAAAAGAGATAATGTCAGGTTTTGTAATAGAAGAAATTTTTTAAGAAAAGTAGTGTTTTTGAGTTTTAATTAGAAAAAAAATATATAAAAAAATGAATGTATTTCGAGTCAAAAAAATTCTTCTCATTTTTTTTCTACAACAAAAAAACTTTATAGGATATTAGTTAAAAAAGAAAAGAAAGTAGAAGAGAGTACTTACTTTTTGAGCCAAATATTACACATAGAGAGAGAAATAAGGGAATTAGTACAAAATTATCATTACTTTAAAAAGTCATTTATACAAAAAGAGAGTGATGGTGGTACTATGAGAAAAGCCAAAAAAGGCACAAATTAACACATGAACTGAAAATTCAGTGGGGGCAGGTGTCCCCCCGCCCCTAGGGTAGAACCGCCCCTGTCTCCTCCCAAATTAAAAATCAAAAATAAATATACTAAAACGACCTAATTTTGATAGACTGTGCATAAATAAAACATATATAATTCTGTATAATCATTATTATATACATATATATAAAATTTGTATTTTCACATGAAAATTCAGTATTTACTCAAGTGTCTCCTCACGTAATTATGAAGTCGTCTATTTATTATCTGTCTAAGAATAGTCTCGTAAAAATATCAATTTTTTAACATTTTAAAAAAAAATCTTTTGTAAGTGAAGTTCAACATGTAAAATATGGTGCAATTATCATTTACCTGTACACACACATGAAGGTGACTATCATAGCTAATTGACACATATTTGCAAAAAATAATCATTCACAAATATAATTTGTTTTAGTTTCATATTTAACATTTTAAAATAATAATTTGTTAATTCAATAGTGATAACTGATAACATCTATCTAACAAAATACAATTAATTTTGAATTTTTCGCTCATTCTAATAAATTATCTGAGTCGTCCAAAATTTGAGATAAATCACACCGTCCAAATAGTGCCGGAGATACGAGACACAACTAGTGGTTAATATAATATTACATAGTGTCATTATGGCATTATATGTGTATATATAACCTTCAAAATCAATAAATTTGTTTATTCCTGTAAAATAAAATCGACAAATGGATATTTTTTGCAGAACTGAGAGATCCTAATTTTGAGAATTATTAATGACAAATTTGCCCTTCATTAATTAAATTTAAATACTCGCTCTTTTAGTCGTAAGTTATCATAAACAATTATTTATGACAATTATAACCTCATATTTTTTTTCCCATGTAGCCATGTTATATATGACGAATAAAGATAAAACCAAGCAAGAAAACAAAGACCACAATAATATTCTTAAATTACTAGACATTTATCTTTTTACAACAAATCAAGGTACCATTACATGACATTTTTATTGACGTGAAAAATGCGAATAGTTTTCTCAATAATAAATTATGTACCATTAACTAATGGTGTTTAGGGCGGTAAACGGACATAATCGAATTCGAATAAAATGATATTTGAATTCAGTAAAAAATATTTTATTTGTATTTATATTTGATATTCGACGAATTTTTTAAAGTATTATTCAAATTCGATATTAATTCAAAAAACTATTCGAATTTGAATATTATCCATTTCTGAATAACTATCCTAATTCATTAGCATAATTAATTAAAATTAGTAAATAAATAATTAAAATTTACTATTATGATATTAATATAACAAACAAAAAATCATCAACCATATGATTAAATTATAAAATTCAAAAGAAAAAAATTTAATTACTTTATTTTAAAATATCTTTATGAAAGATATTAAAAATATTATAATAAGGTCTGTTATTTGCTCAGAATTATATACCGCATATTTGATTCGATAAATATTTCTAATCAATTATAAATAATATTTATTTAAATCGAATATAAATAATATTTATTTTAAATTAATACAAATACGGTCGAATATTCTATTTTTCTGTTACAATTTACGGTCCTAACTGTGCCCATTAGCCTTTGATGTTTACCCAACTTGCCTCTCTATGTATCCCACTGTCATGTCATTTTTACCAAATCACCCTTCTACAAGAATTTCTTACTACTTTTCCTTGACCAAAATACCCCTCAACATTATTGATGCCCATGTTCTTTCTTATCCTGTTTGTACACGTAATGATGTATTAATATATACTCCCTCCGTCCCAAATTAATTATTCAGTTTTGACTTTTTAAAGTCAAATTGACTATTTTTACAATTAATCTTTTTATTATTTTTGCTAAAATATAGGTGAAGAGATTATAACCAAAAGAAAGTATATACAATTTATTACTAATCCTAATTTTTATAATTTTAGAAATATATTTATATATGCTTAATTATTAATTTTAAAAATAGTCAATTTAAGTTAAAAAAATCAAAACTGAGCAGTTAATTTGGGACGGAGGGAGTAGGAGATTAGGAGTAACACTTTCAGTTTACAAGTAATTATTATTGTTGTTTTATGCATTTAATGACTTATCTTGATTGATTGGGTCCCACTTCTTTTTAATTATTTATTGATTGCTCCATTCTTCATGATATATATATTTTTTAACTCCACACACATAACACTATAAAATGAACAAGCAGTTCAGGCTTAATTCGTACTCATTCGACTAAAAGTTCAATTCGAAATATAAATAAGTTAAATATAAGCAAATTTTAAAGTTCGATATTTTACTCGAATCTCTTCAAATTGTAATTTTTTATTGATACTTGGATCATATTCGTTCGAAATGTTCAAACTGCTCGGGCTAGATTCGGGATCGTACTCGACTCGATAGCAAAATGAGTCTCAATCAAACTTTATTTTATACTCGATAAATTTTATAAATCAAATCTGAATAACTCAATACTCGACTCAACTCAACTCAGTTCATTTACCCCTTTACGCACAAGTGTAGTCAATTTAGTTATTCTCAAGCATCCGCAAGTGATTGTGTTCTCACAATTGACCTTGTGAACTTACTCCCATTTCCAATTAAATATTTATTTTTTAAATTTGGGCCACTAATAATATCAAAATGATAACTATGTGGTATGAAAGTTTAAAATGTCAGTAAAATTAATATAAAAATATTATTAAATATATATTTATTTTGATAATTTAATTATTACTCTGACACTATATATCAATCGTCTAAATTCGACTATTGATAATGTTAGCGCAATATTTATGTTGTTAGAATAAATATGTATTTAACGAAACATTTATACTCATTTCAATTACATTTCAAACTTTTAACCACGCTTATGGCTTTGGCATCATAGTTATTATTTTAATATTATTAATCAGCTTTAATTTTTATAAGAAAGATTATTACTCCTTCTGTCCCAGGATAAAAGTCTTGGTGAATTTTTCACTTATATTAAGAAGATGAATAAAATGACAAAATTATCCATAATAATATCATCAAATATGGAGAGAGAATTAGAATAAAAAAAGTATGAGATATTTAATGCTACGAGTATAATAGAAAAATATGTGTAAAAATTTGGTTATTAAAGAAAAATGGACATTTAACATGGAACTACCAAAAATAGTAATAATGATTTTTATCATGGGACGGAGGGAGTAGTATTTTATTGATTGATTTTTGTCAACCGTATCTAGATTTCAAAAAAGTATTAATGACTTAATTTTTTATATTATTAATATAATATACTTTAAATATATATTTTTTCATAATCTTTTTCCATATTAGATTTAAAAAATTATTAATGAAGCGTCAAAGATGTAATAACAGAGGAAGAAATGTCTTGTTAGCGAATGCAAAACATGGATTCAGTTAGCATGAAGTTCATTTTTGAGTAAGTTGGTCAATTGATCAATAGAATGTTGACAGTCTGACACACATAGAGCATCGTCTGTGTGTCAGTACTCTATTGGCCAATTGACCAACTTACTTAAAAATGAACTTCATACTAACCACTCTCGCAAAACATGGTAGGCAGTTGGGGCCATGTGAGGACAGGTTAATTTTTTAAACCCTAAAAAAAATTCTTAGAGATGGAGATCCTAGCCATCCACATTTAAAAAACTAATATATTAAAGTGTGAACTATGCAAATTATAATGTTGTATAAGCTATAAGCATGTTTGTTGCAGCTTATTCTGAAATAGTAATTATTTAATTAATTGATTTAAGCAGTTTATTATAATAAGTTGAAATATATTGTTTGACACAATTAGTAGAATTCCTATCCGATTGCTTCAAATATATCCTTAAATATTAGCTAAGAATTAAGTAGTAAATCAAGACATGAAATTATAAATGATATTAAAAATAGTAATAAGAAATTGAGATTATTATGTTATTTTATAAATTTAAATGAAAAATGTATCTCTTTTTTGAATTGTACTAAGAGAATTTTGAAAAATGTATATCTAAAATTTGAAATGAAGGAAGTATTTATTACCTATGAGTTATGACTGTAAAATTTCAATATACAACTTACCGACACATAATACCTACAAATCATATATACAGAATAAACACAGTGATTATTAAATGTACAATTTCTTTTGTGCTCAAAGTAATGAGATAAAATATATAAAGTGAAGGATAAATACGTCATTTAGTTGGGATCCATTAATATAAAAATAAAAAAAAATTATTATTTTATATAATCTTGCGAGAACATTTAAGATAAATTTAAAACTTTTTTTTTTTACTCTTTTTCCCTCTTTTTTTCTATTTTTTAATATGCTTAAAAAATATACTTTACTCATGGACAAAGTAGTAAATAAGCACACTCCAAATATGCAAATTTTTACTCCACCCCCACTTTGTAGTCATTCCTACTAATATGCAAATCATGAATTATGGTTGATTAGACCATGTAATACTCCTTCATATCAAAATCAAAATATTCTTCGCTCTCAAATATGATATATATATTAGTTTTTGTGATATTTAATTATAAGCTAACTTATATATACCTTTTATCGTTATATTCATAAAAAAATAATGAAATGAAATTAAAAAACATTTATATTTAAATTTTCCACGATAAAATTATCTTAAAAGAAATTTGCCAATTTTATAATAAAGTGCAAAATTTTAATAAAGGGCCATGAAAAGAAACTAGTGGAAACTTGAATAAAAATATCGTAAAGTGTGTATGATGATTCTATTTAGAGATGGGCATAATCGGAATAGGAAGATGACGCGTTATTTATTTTGATTAAGTTGGTCGATTGGTTAATAAAATCTTTGACACGCGGCGAGGGCTCCATGTGTCATCATTCTATTGGCCAATCATTAACTTACTACCTTTAAAACGAATCTTATGCTAACCGGATCCGCATAAACCTGCCATCACATACAATGAAAAAAATATTTAACTTAAATTATCAATTTTTATATATAGAGAGTTTATATTTTCACACGATCTTCTCTCATATGAGCATACAGTCAGTCTCACTTAAATCATATAAAAATATTAAAAATACATAAAAATAATACCCCTTATATATAATGATAACTTCAATCTCAAGTCTTTATGTTGGCACGATGGTGCCGAATAATCAAGGTATTTTTTTGACATAATTAGAGAAGCATTCGAAAACTTACAACCTATTACAGCTCATTGTCCCAAGAATAATTAGATTCTTAACAATAATAATAATAATAATAATAATAATAATAATAAATATATAAACATATAACTTATTTATATAACAAGATCTAATTTGGTGGAATACTTATACCATTTATTATGGTAGGTCGCAACCTAACAGAATTTCTCACCATTTACTCTGTTCATAAATGGCTTTGCCTAATATTATGACCTACATCTAACTCGTTAATTAAATTTTCAAATCAAATGGATCCCACTTTAAAAAATAGACAATTATTTACTTCCTTTTTTGCCAATCACAAATTAAGTACATAATTGTCAAACCTATTGATCCAAGTGGGCCACATAATTTACCTACGTGCTTGCATGTGCACCAATAAAAAGCAAGATTGATTTTGGAAAAACAAAGGCTACTTTAGTAAATTCACAAACAAACCCCAAGTAATCTGGATTTTAATGGAATCGGTGAAAAACAAGAAGTTGATTTACTTATTGTTCTTTTAAAAAAAAATTAATTTGACAGATTTTTTTTAAAAAATCTACAAATTAATAATTTAAACCCCTCAAGTAATAAGAAATATGTGGGCTTTAATGTTAGAAATATAACAAAGAATTAGTGAAAAAAAGAGGGAGATTACATGTTAGGGGTAGTATAGTCATTTCACAATAGTGTTGGGGTTGGGGGGAGGGGGCAACGGCCACTGAAATCCAAAACGCCCAAAAAGCAAAGCTGACCTACATGGGCCGGCTTTTAACTATATTTAGCTGGACAGACAAAAATCAACTTATTATCCCCATCGTCTCTATCTCCACCTGTTATTCCTTCTCTCTTCTGCTGATTAATTTTTCCATTACTAGATCTACTGATCTACACATACATCTCTCTCTATATATCTACTACTTTTGTGGGCACACACAATATGCGTGCAAGGTAATTTTTTTACGTAACTTTTTGTGACTGTTATTATTTTTTTTTAATGTAAAAATGAGAAGGAAAGTACGAGATAAAAAAAGAAAAATAATATGATGTCAAATTCATTTTGATATATAAGATATTATTATTTTTATTTCATTATTTATAATTTCATGATAGTCACAGTCTACTTTTGATATGAAATTAGTCGACACAAATCATTTTCTATTTTTAATCATAAGCTGTTACGTACACAGCTTTTCCAAAAAAATAACCGCTCGTCATCAATCTTATTCCTTTATAATATAGATAAATATAAATATAAATATAAATATAAATTTAAATATACATATATATATATATATATATATATATATATATATATATATATATTACTTTTCTTTTCTTTTTTTTTACTAAGGTTGGAAGGAGACACAAGTGAGGTAGCCTTGTGGGTGTGGTATTTAAGAGTACTTTTCTTATTTCTTCACCAGGAAAAGAAAAAGAAAGGGAAGAGAAAGAAAGGAAATACCCCCAAAGATTCCACAGCTAAAAAGAAAAAAAAAGGATTTTAATTTATTTCCGGGGGTGTGAGATTGACAGGCAGATCCCACCGAAATAAATAAATAAATTCACCATACGCCCATCTTCATAAAACCCACAGAATTCACCATCATTTTGGGTTGATATCTATTTAGTTTTTTTATTTTTATTTTTTTCAGCTGTAATTGCAGCTTTCTCCTTCTACTTCTAGTTTTTCCATCACTCTGATGATGCTGCAGCCGGGCGCTCCCGGCCTTATGGGAAATTCCGGCGATGCCGGGGCCGCTGAAGCTGGCGGCGGAAGTGGTGGCAGTGGTGGTAGTGATGGCGGTGGATTTATTGAAGAAGAAAAAGGGAGGAGTGAAGAAAGTGAGCGGATTTCCGGTGGAAATCGGTGGCCGAGACAGGAAACAATTGCTCTGTTGAAAATACGGTCAGATATGGATGTTATATTTCGGGATTCAAGCCTCAAAGGCCCATTGTGGGAAGAAGTTTCAAGGTAATTCAATTAAATTATGATTCATAAACTTGTCCCAAAATTGTAAGATCTATGGATGATCATCATAATTCTACTAAATTTTCCTTTCTGAACTAAAGGGCGAGTGTTTATCGGCTCTTTTATTTTATTTTTGGGAATTTTTAGTTTTACTAAATTCAGATTCATGGATTTTTGGCAGTTTTCTTTCTGTTTTCTTCGCAACATTTCTTTCCAAATTGGATTAAATTTGATCTCAGAAATCTGACTGAGCTTTTGAACTCCTAAAGGTTATACTCATCTTGTTTTCGCTTGCTACTATAATTCAGCAAGTAAGGAATAAAATTCTTTTCAAAATCATTTCATTCAATGCCTTTAATATGTTTATTGTTTACCATAAAAACAAATTAGTACTTAATCTCGGAGTTTAATTTTCTTCAACATATTTTTGATGGGTTATTTTATTTCATTTCTTAATTAATTTCTTGTTTTAAATAGTACTAGTTGTGCTATATTTTTTGTTGCTTATTTTATGTTTGAATCACATTAGATTTTGTTTTATTGATGAATTCAAGATTATATGAAAAAAAATTGTATATTTTTTTTATAAAACGTTTGCTATCAGGAAACTATCGGAGCTTGGATATCGGAGAAGCGCCAAGAAGTGCAAGGAGAAGTTTGAGAATGTTTACAAGTACCATAAGAGAACCAAAGATGGCCGAACTACAAAGCCGGACGGCAAGACGTATCGGTTTTTCGAGCAATTAGAGGCCCTAGACACTCATCCTCCTACACTTTCTTTGTCATCTCCAATGAGACCACAGGCTCCACTTGCCGTTACAACAATGACTGCAACAATGCTGGATAGTTCTCATGCTCCAATTCAGGTTACTGTTTCATCAACACCAAACCCTATCACAACTCATCATGTGTTTCAAAACAATGCCGCCCCAATTACAAATCCCATCAATTTTTCATCGCATCCATCGCAACCGACAGTGACAATAAGCCATTCAAATCCATCTCAAACTGTTGCTGGTATGCCATCTTATAATCCCACTATAAGCTTGTCGTATTCGACCTCTTCTTCCACTTCGTCTGATGAAGGACCTGAGAGGAAGCGGAAGAGGAAGAGGAAATGGAAGGAGTTCTTTGGGAGGTTGATGACGGAGGTGATCCATAAGCAAGATGAGTTACAGAAGAAGTTTTTGGATACATTGGAGAAACGAGAGAGGGATAGAATGGCAAGAGAAGAGGCCTGGAGAGTACAAGAAATGGCGAAGACGAATAGAGAACATGAGCTTTTAGTTCAGGAAAGATCCGTGGCGGCTGCTAAAGATGCAGCAGTGATTTCGTTTTTGCAAAAGATTACTGAGCAACAAAATCCTCTCAACCCCATTATATTACCTCAACAGATACAATTTCAACAAATTCCATTGCGGACAGTACCACCACCCCCACCAGTAGCACAACAACAAAAACAAGAAGTAGCACCAACACCAGCGCCAGTACCAGTGCCAACACCAACACCACAACCAGCTCCAGTGCCAGCACAGTCAACAGCACCAGTACCAACACTAGCACCAGCACCAGCACCAGCACCAGTACCACTAGTAAAAAGTAGTATGGATATGATACCAAGCAACAATGGTGGTGGTGACAATTTTCTCTCTCCAAGTCCATCCAGATGGCCTAAAGCAGAAGTCCATGCGCTCATCAAGCTTCGAACAACTCTCGACACAAAGTACCACGAGAACGGGCCAAAAGGCCCGCTCTGGGAGGAGATCTCAGCCTTGATGCGCAAGCTTGGATACAACCGAAATGCTAAGAGATGCAAAGAGAAGTGGGAGAACATCAACAAGTACTACAAAAAGGTCAAAGAAAGCAACAAGAAAAGACCCGAGGATGCTAAAACATGCCCGTATTTTCACCAGCTGGAGGCCTTGTACAAAGAGAAAGCGAAAACTGATGGTAATGCATTCAATACAGGATTTGGAATCAAGCCCGATAATATTCCAATGGTGCCACTAATGGTACAACCTGAGCAGCAATGGCCCCTTCCACACGATCATCATCATCAGCAGCATCAACAGCAACAAGATTCTGCAATGGAGGATCATGAGAGCGAGAATATTGATCAGAACAATGACGATTATGAAGATGGAGAAGACGAGGATGATGAGGACGAGGACGAGGACGATGGAGCTGCATATGAGGTAGTAACAAATAAGCAGCAGCCATCTTCAGTGAGTCACGACAGAGAGTGAGGAGAGAGAAAGTGAAAGAAGGCTTTTATGAGTGAGTTAAAAGGCCTGTGGAGCTAGTTTTGAAAATGTCGGGGCAGACTGCAGAAGATGTCGGACGGACGGAAGGACGGACGGACGGGAAAGAAAGGAGAGATGTTGGGCTGGGCAGATTCCGGTCGGATGGGAAGGTGGTGAAAATTTGAAATACATAGGAAAAACCACATGGGGGTGTAAGTCTTGCAGTGGTAATATATGTTTGTTTTTAGTTTTCAATATTTTTTTATTTATTGTTTTTAAAATAATAAAAGTATAGGGTAGAGAGGAGAGGAGAGGAGAGGAGGGGAGGGGAGGGGTGGGGAGGTGGGGGAGTGTGATAAGAGAGAGGAGAGAGGAGAGAGGAGAGAGAAGAGAGAAGAGGTTTTAAAGAATAATTAATAAAAGGGATGGTTGTTGTATTTTTTGTTACTTTTAATTTTGTTTCATGGGGTGTAAATTGTCAGAAATGGCTACTTGTGTTCTGTTTCTTAATGAATCAAACAATACTTAATTTTAAAAGTTTCATTATTTTGAGTATCTACCCACCCCCACCCCCACCCCCACCCCCACCCCCTATATATATATATATATATATATATATATATATATATATAGTCTAATTAGGCATCGCAAAATAAGGTTATGAGTTTGTTTTGGTTTTTCAAAATATAGTTATGGTTCCATTTAAGAACTAAAATTATATTAACTATTTTTAATATGGGTTGTGTGGGTTGGAATTACTCCCTTTGTTCCTAAAAGATTGTCGTTTAAAGTTAATGCACAAAGATTAAGGAATATAATTAATACTTAGCGAAAATACTATACTACCCTTATTAATTGTCTCAACCAATTATTCAATTACCAATGTTTTTATTCAATTCAACAAATTACTTCTTATTCAACCAATTACAACTTGGATTATAACATTAAATTGAATAAGAATCATTGGGAAGAAAAGAAAGCTTTAAATAGGAGAAAACTTTAAATAAGGGTAAAGAAGAGAAAAAATAGCTAATGTGTATTGATAAACTCAAAACGACAATCTTTTTGGAACAAAAATTACTCCCTCCGTCCCATAGTTATAGGCTGATTTTTTTTGGCACATAGTTTAAGTGACAATTTTTAACATAATTTTCCACATATACCCCTTAATATGTAATTAATGAATAAGTTAATTATTCCTTACTTATCACATTGGAACTCTCAACTTCATTGATTGACGTGTACTGACCATTAGAGTCCATAACCATAGATTTTAAACCAAAGAGATTACAACATTAAATATTGTGATAAAAATAATGACATTGAATTTTGTTTCTTCAAAAAAAGAGTAATGGTTGAATATTTATTATAAGGGCATAAAAGTAAAATAATGAACCAACTAAATTTTATAAATAATAAGTAATTTATATATTGAGACATCTCAAAATGAAAAATCACTTATAACTATGGGATTTTAGGAAGACTTTCTAAAACGATTTTTTTAGGAATGGAGGAGAGTATGATTATGGTTCAAAACCATATTAACCATTTTAAGATGTTTTGACTTTTAAACAGAACTTTTAAAAAATAAAATTGTAGATTGTGAGGTAGTACAACGAGCTAGCAGCTCAGGTATGAAAAAAAATAGAGGGAGTAATTGAATTAACATGCGCCGATGAAGTTATCTTACATGGAGAGAGAGTATACCAACAGTTTGAGTGGTGGACAAAAAATATTCCAAATTTTTATTTTTTTTAAAAATGCGTAAAATTTCATAAAATATAGATTCAAAAAAATAAAGTTAATTTTTTTTTAAATCTATATTTTTTTGATTCTATATTTTATGAAACTTTACTCATTTTTGAAAAAATAAAATTTCTAATATATTTTTCTTAAAATAATAATTATTTTTATAACTTTTAAAAAATAATATTTTATTTTTAATATAACAAATAATTATTATTTTAAAAACAATATTTTATTTTAAAATATTAAAAATAATAATTATTTAAAAAAATATTTTATAAGAAGAAGTTTTAAACAGAACTTTTGAAAAATGAAATTGATTTAAAATCATAAGAAGAAGTTCGGATACAAAATCAACATACTTGCTCTGGGTCGACAGCGAAGAACAAGATAAGGAAGGGTCGACAGTGAAAAAAAGATGAGAAAAAAACTTTTTGATTTGAATTGGAATGAAATATAGGTTGAAAAATGGTTAACCGGTTTAGAACTATATTTATTTTAAAAATATGGGTCCAACCAATCCATTTGGTTCTAATTAATATGATTTGACCCAATAGTTAACTAACTATATTGCCAGGTCTAAGTCCAATACATATATTTCATACGTTTATAGTGTTATATACATATACATACATCATACTTGCGCGTTTTAAAATATTTTCTTTTA